>OZ004624.1:2699470-2726970 GCA_963924575.1 Pycnomerus fuliginosus
GTTGCATTTATTTCTCTCACATAGGTAGCATCACAGTTCTAGTTAAATCCATTTGCGGCTCATTAACATTGCGTTTAAATAAATTATCAGTGTTTGCACACAAACCCTCGAATTACCACAATGGTATGGTCAGTGTAGCACTGTTGCATTTATTTCTCTCACATAGGTAGCATCACAGTTCTAGTTAAATCCATTTGCGGCTCATTAACATTGCGTTTAAATAAATTATCAGTGTTTGCACACAAACCCTCGAATTACCACAATGATGGTATGGTCAGTGTAGCACTGTTGCATTTATTTCTCTCACATAGGTAGCATCACAGTTCTAGTTAAATCCATTTGCGGCTCATTAACATTGCGTTTAAATAAATTATCAGTGTTTGCACACAAACCCTCGAATTACCACAATGGTATGGTCAGTGTAGCACTGTTGCATTTATTTCTCTCACATAGGTAGCATCACAGTTCTAGTTAAATCCATTTGCGGCTCATTAACATTGCGTTTAAATAAATTATCAGTGTTTGCACACAAACCCTCGAATTACCACAATGGTATGGTCAGTGTAGCACTGTTGCATTTATTTCTCTCACATAGGTAGCATCACAGTTCTAGTTAAATCCATTTGCGGCTCATTAACATTGCGTTTAAATAAATTATCAGTGTTTGCACACAAACCCTCGAATTACCACAATGGTATGGTCAGTGTAGCACTGTTGCATTTATTTCTCTCACATAGGTAGCATCACAGTTCTAGTTAAATCCATTTGCGGCTCATTAACATTGCGTTTAAATAAATTATCAGTGTTTGCACACAAACCCTCGAATTACCACAATGAGGTATGGTCAGTGTAGCACTGTTGCATTTATTTCTCTCACATAGGTAGCATCACAGTTCTAGTTAAATCCATTTGCGGCTCATTAACATTGCGTTTAAATAAATTATCAGTGTTTGCACACAAACCCTCGAATTACCACAATGGTATGGTCAGTGTAGCACTGTTGCATTTATTTCTCTCACATAGGTAGCATCACAGTTCTAGTTAAATCCATTTGCGGCTCATTAACATTGCGTTTAAATAAATTATCAGTGTTTGCACACAAACCCTCGAATTACCACAATGATGGTATGGTCAGTGTAGCACTGTTGCATTTATTTCTCTCACATAGGTAGCATCACAGTTCTAGTTAAATCCATTTGCGGCTCATTAACATTGCGTTTAAATAAATTATCAGTGTTTGCACACAAACCCTCGAATTACCACAATGATGGTATGGTCAGTGTAGCACTGTTGCATTTATTTCTCTCACATAGGTAGCATCACAGTTCTAGTTAAATCCATTTGCGGCTCATTAACATTGCGTTTAAATAAATTATCAGTGTTTGCACACAAACCCTCGAATTACCACAATGGTATGGTCAGTGTAGCACTGTTGCATTTATTTCTCTCACATAGGTAGCATCACAGTTCTAGTTAAATCCATTTGCGGCTCATTAACATTGCGTTTAAATAAATTATCAGTGTTTGCACACAAACCCTCGAATTACCACAATGATGGTATGGTCAGTGTAGCACTGTTGCATTTATTTCTCTCACATAGGTAGCATCACAGTTCTAGTTAAATCCATTTGCGGCTCATTAACATTGCGTTTAAATAAATTATCAGTGTTTGCACACAAACCCTCGAATTACCACAATGGTATGGTCAGTGTAGCACTGTTGCATTTATTTCTCTCACATAGGTAGCATCACAGTTCTAGTTAAATCCATTTGCGGCTCATTAACATTGCGTTTAAATAAATTATCAGTGTTTGCACACAAACCCTCGAATTACCACAATGGTATGGTCAGTGTAGCACTGTTGCATTTATTTCTCTCACATAGGTAGCATCACAGTTCTAGTTAAATCCATTTGCGGCTCATTAACATTGCGTTTAAATAAATTATCAGTGTTTGCACACAAACCCTCGAATTACCACAATGATGGTATGGTCAGTGTAGCACTGTTGCATTTATTTCTCTCACATAGGTAGCATCACAGTTCTAGTTAAATCCATTTGCGGCTCATTAACATTGCGTTTAAATAAATTATCAGTGTTTGCACACAAACCCTCGAATTACCACAATGATGGTATGGTCAGTGTAGCACTGTTGCATTTATTTCTCTCACATAGGTAGCATCACAGTTCTAGTTAAATCCATTTGCGGCTCATTAACATTGCGTTTAAATAAATTATCAGTGTTTGCACACAAACCCTCGAATTACCACAATGGTATGGTCAGTGTAGCACTGTTGCATTTATTTCTCTCACATAGGTAGCATCACAGTTCTAGTTAAATCCATTTGCGGCTCATTAACATTGCGTTTAAATAAATTATCAGTGTTTGCACACAAACCCTCGAATTACCACAATGGTATGGTCAGTGTAGCACTGTTGCATTTATTTCTCTCACATAGGTAGCATCACAGTTCTAGTTAAATCCATTTGCGGCTCATTAACATTGCGTTTAAATAAATTATCAGTGTTTGCACACAAACCCTCGAATTACCACAATGGTATGGTCAGTGTAGCACTGTTGCATTTATTTCTCTCACATAGGTAGCATCACAGTTCTAGTTAAATCCATTTGCGGCTCATTAACATTGCGTTTAAATAAATTATCAGTGTTTGCACACAAACCCTCGAATTACCACAATGGTATGGTCAGTGTAGCACTGTTGCATTTATTTCTCTCACATAGGTAGCATCACAGTTCTAGTTAAATCCATTTGCGGCTCATTAACATTGCGTTTAAATAAATTATCAGTGTTTGCACACAAACCCTCGAATTACCACAATGGTATGGTCAGTGTAGCACTGTTGCATTTATTTCTCTCACATAGGTAGCATCACAGTTCTAGTTACTGTTACATTTATTTCTCTCACATAGGTAGCGACACTGTAACTTTTATTCCACAGTTCTTTAGGACCAATCATGCGTATCACTGTTCTGTTATTAACAATGTTTCTCGATCCATAAACAACTTAGGATTAGATGTGGACATTTTCAATATTTCGTTATTGTCGTTGCGCTCTAAATTATAACTCTAATTTTAGTTCTATTTTTAGTCATTTAAGTTTGTTGCTTACTCAGAAACTTTTGTACATTGATTTACTATTTTTGGAATTTGTATTCTGTATGGTAATAAATTATTATTAGGGGTATTATTATTATTATTATTATTATCCTCTTTCTTCCCTCATTTGTACACAACATGACTTTGTGTAGCATGTATGTATAGTTTCTTTATTTTACACAAGGAATTATTACACATCAATTTAATAAATATTATATTCATTACAGTTTAAATTGTAGCCAATAACATAAGTATTATTATTGAATTTTGAATTTTTTTCCATTAAATAACTTATTAATATACTAATTAAGATTTTTCTTACCCTCCTATGTAAATAATTAACCTCCTATATAACTATCCTATGTTCCAAAAATTTTCAGTTTCAAAAATAGCTTGACAATTTTGTTGCAATTATCAAAAAGCAGTTACGTAATGAAGAATAAAAAATATAGGTAAGTATACGTTTCAATATAGTTTCATTATCTCCTTGGACTTCTCATCCCCTTCATAATTTTTCAACCCCTTTAGTGCTAATTCTACATACCTACTTCGCAAATGTGGTATTTTTTTGTCCACTCTCTACTATTTAATTATGTATGGCCAATTTTCATAATTTTGCCTTTTTAACACCACTGTGCGTCTGCGGAGGCACTACTACTAGGTGCAGATTGATAAATCTGCACCCGACTCCACCAGTAAATTCAGCTCGCCCCTACATACACATTAACAAGATAAACATCTACAGGGATATACATCGCATTGATGTATGACTTTCGTTGGCTTTTTTAATGAAAAAATCACTTTTTTTAACGATTGTAACATTTTTTCATTTTTACATCTTTACATTGTTACATTATATTATCACACCAAGTAAGTGAAGGGCTAACCAGTGTTGCCAATCGTTACCCCCCCATATAGAAAAAAATCTTTTCCCCTTTTTCGCGTATGGGGGAAATATATAAAAAAATTACGTGTACAGCAACGTAATGAAAGTATCTATTTTTCACTCGTTTGATTCATACTTCAAACTCATGAAAAAAAGTATTACTTTCATTACTAGTTGTAGTAGTGCCGAAGCATAATACTTCATAATAAAAACCGGGTAGGTGTATCAATTTCAGGGGATGAAATTTTTTACACCCAATCAGTATCTTCCGGTTGTAGATAGGTCGAGTCAAATTTCCTCCAAGTCAATTTTTTGTTATTGGGGGTTGAACGGGGTGGGTTTCGAGGGTGCAACTTTTTGCGCTCAATTAGTACCCAAGTAACACACAATATTAGTTTTATGTGAAATAAATATTTACTTAATATTCAATGTGTTTTAAATATATAGAATATATTACTAATATTAATCAAATATTTTCAAATATATATTTATTGGAGAATATTCTCCGAATATTAGATAAATATTTTCAAATATATATTTATTGGGGAATATTCACTGAATATTAGATAAATATTTGGAAAACAATGTTCATGAGTGCTTATAAAATAAATGTTTATTATATATTCTAAAAACAAATATTAGATTCACTATGTTAAATGAATATTTATTACCAAACATTTTACAAATTAAATTTTCAGAATTTAAAGTAAAATAATTATTGTTTCCAATCAAAATAAGAGATAGGCGAAATTTAGCAGGGGCCGGTATGCAAAATTCTGTCATTGTCCAATTTTGCCTACAAATGACGTGACGAAATAGAGAGAGACTCGGTAGATATTAACAATACAATAATTAGGTATCGTCATTTGTCATAATGTAGGTAACCATAAGACCATTACTTTACATTTTAATTCTTTAGCAAGAGAATAAGTGTTGAGGTTTTGGATAAAGTGTTGGCAGTGTAGGTGGTGCACATGCACCTGTCGATGTCATTGAGAAATGGCGCGCTTGCGCGGTAGGCACTATTTGCAAGTGTCAGCCGGTCCAACAAAGGACAAAGGCAAAGCGTAGCCATCTTGGTGTTGTCGAAATCGCGGTGCAAGTGCCCGCTTTATTTAGTCAGCATCTAAGAGGTAGGTAAGTTTTTCTTTAATATTTTTATAGAAATTACCTATACTTTATAAGTATGAAATAATTTTATGAACTTCTTTTGTGACTTTCTTTTATAGGTAATAGGTATTCCAGAAAATGGGGGATGGCTCATTACAATGAAGTGCTTACCAGAGGATGTACTGTAAGCTACTAAGCGCTGCGTTTTCTCTTTCTTTTTGTTGTCGGTATGTATTATTATTTTGTTAATTCTTTTGATTTTAGTTGACCGCCATGAAAACATACATTTGTTTCATTTATAAGTATGTACCTATATTATATTTTGTTAGTGATAAATAAATAATTTAAAATCTATTTTATATTTGCAAAAATATCCTATAAATATATCCAGCCTATAATGCATAAATATCAAGTATCATATATTAAATAAATATATAAATTAATATTTAATAAATAAAAAAAATGATGACGGTGAACATATTTATTAAATATTTGTTTTATATATTTACAAAATATATTTGTGTTACTTGGGTATCCTCCAGCAGTGCAGCAACATGTGGTCTAAGGGTCAAATTGCCTCCGAGTCAATTATTTGTGTTTGAGGGTTGAAGAGGGTGAGTTTCGAGGGGTGCAATTAGTGTAACAGGTGCGATATTTTGATGTCTTCTGTCACAAATGTTGGAGCCCTGAACCAATGAAAAGCCGTTTTTTTCGAAAAGGGAGCATTCTATCGATGTCAAACAAGAGTACCATTTTTACTTAGAAAACCTCAAATTTTCAGATTCTGGTATCAAATTTGAGAAAAAACTACTTACAAAAATGTTTGAGTAAATTTAGTCCTAAGCCCCTCCTGTACGAGACGCTTATGATCAAAATTTCAAAATTTCCTCAGTAAATTCAGCATCAAAAACTTAGTAAAGATACCAAATTTCACGTTGCTATCTTAAACCGTTTTGAAGATATTTAGAAAAAAAAACCTTCAAGGTTAGCTCCCTCAGGATTTATTTTTCGTTTGTACTATTCCATTGAAGCTTGCATTTTTAGAAAGCAAATTAAATTCTGAAGAGAAAATGTCCTATTGACCTTTCCCGAAAAACTTATGGTTTAGAAGTTATGTTTGGTTACATGGCTTAAAGGTTTTGTACCAAGATATCTTACGAACCGTTTGGATATCTTACGAACTGTTCGTGCTATTTCATCGAAACATGCATTTTTAGAACGCAAATTAAATTCTGAACAGAAAATGTCCTATTGACCTTTCCCGAAAAACTTATGGTTTAGAAGTTATAGGGGCTTTTTTTCATATTTTTCATAGAAGAATCTACTGGTAAAGTTTTGCCCACTAATTTCGGGACAGCCCTGTATATTATAGATAATTTTTTTTATTCCAGATGCAGTTTGTTTACATGGAACTTATTGTGAAATTTAAGGGTTGAAACTGGAAATTTCTTCAGTACCTAAGTGGTGGTATAAAATTACGGGTTTCGATAGATTTTAGTCAACCATTGAAAGAAGGTCTTATGAGTTTTCATCCTAAAGCCAACCCCTAACGCTTTGCCATCGGTTAAAGATACGTTTTATTTATTTTTCTGAAATTCTATTGATTTATTTATGAACAACCGAAATCTTAAGTGATTTTGTCGCTGCAATTTTAAAATAATGCATTAATGTCAGCAATAAAGGATGCAAATATAAGTTTTTCGTGCACGAGAAAAGGATAGAGCGATAAGCAAGCAAAAGTTTTGTTACCGTTTATTCATAGGTACCACCGGACAATAACCCTTGAAAATGGAAAAAAAAGATTTACATTAAAAAAAAAGGGGATGTTTTTGAAAAAAATAGCATTGTAGGTCCACTTACAGGGGCCGCTTAGGAAGTTTCACACCCCCTTCAGGTTTCCTCCAGTTGATATTACACGACCGATATGACGTCATCGGTTGCACGCGCCAACAAACGCCCCGACCAGACCCAGAATGACATTGACATTTCATCAAGATGGCACTCAACGAAAATAAATAAATAATCAAATCCGCAGCGAAATAAACCAAACGTCAATAAAAACGTTTCGAATTTGGCAGAAAAACGAATAGATGTTCACACCCCCTTCAGGTTTCTTCCAGTTGATATTACACGACCGATGACGTCATCGGTTGCACGCGCCAACAAACGCCCCGACCAGACCCAGAATGACATTGACATTTCACCAAGATGGCATTCAACGAAAATAAATAAATAATCAAATCCGCAGCGAAATAAACCAAACGTCAATAAAAACGTTTCGAATTTGGCAGAAAAACGAATAGATGTTCACACCCCCTTCAGGTTTCCTCCAGTTGATATTACACGACCGATGACGTCATCGGTTGCACGCGCCAACAAACGCCCCGACCAGCCCCAGAATGACATTGACATTTCACCGAGATGGCATTCAACGAAAATAAATAAATAATCAAATCTGCAGCGAAATAAACCAAACATCAATAAAAACGTTTCGAATTTGGTAGAAAAACGAATAGATGTTCACACCCCCTTCAGGTTTCCTCCAGTTGATATTACACGACCGATGACGTCATCGGTTGCACGCGCCAACAAACGCCCCGACCAGCCCCAGAATGACATTGACATTTCACCAAGATGGCATTCAACGAAAATAAATAAATAATCAAATCGGCAGCGAAATAAACCAAACGTCAATAAAAACGTTTTGAATTTGGCAGAAAAACGAATAGATGTTCACACCCCCTTCAGGTTTCCTCCAGTTGATATTACACGACCGATGGCGTCATCGGTTGCACGCGCCAACAAACGCCCCGACCAGACCCAGAATGACATTGACATTTCACCAAGATGGCACTCAACGTAAATAAATAAATAATCAAATCCGCAGCGAAATAAACCAAACGTCAATAAAAACGCTTCGAATTTGGCAGAAAAACGAATAGATGTTCACACCCCCTTCAGGTTTCCTCCAGTTGATATTACACGTCCGAATGACGTCATCGGTTGCACGCGCCAACAAACGCCCTGGCCAGACCCAGAATGACATTGACATTTCACCAACATGGCGTTCAACGAAAATAAATAAATAATCAAATCTACAGCGAAATAAACCAAACATCAATAAAAACGTTTCGAATTTGGCAGAAAAACGAATAGATGTTCACACCCCCTTCAGGTTTCCTCCAGTTGATATTACACGTCCGAATGACGTCATCGGTTGCACGCGCCAACAAACGCCCTGGCCAGACCCAGAATGACATTGACATTTCACCAACATGGCGTTCAACGAAAATAAATAAATAATCAAATCTACAGCGAAATAAACCAAACATCAATAAAAACGTTTCGAATTTGGCAGAAAAACGAATAGATGTTCACACCCCCTTCAGGTTTCTTCCAGTTGATATTACACGACCGATGACGTCATCGGTTGCACGCGCCAACAAACGCCCCGACCAGACCCAGAATGACATTGACATTTCACCAAGATGGCATTCAACGAAAATAAATAAATAATCAAATCCGCAGCGAAATAAACCAAACGTCAATAAAAACGTTTCGAATTTGGCAGAAAAACGAATAGATGTTCACACCCCCTTCAGGTTTCCTCCAGTTGATATTACACGACCGATGACGTCATCGGTTGCACGCGCCAACAAACGCCCCGACCAGCCCCAGAATGACATTGACATTTCACCGAGATGGCATTCAACGAAAATAAATAAATAATCAAATCCGCAGCGAAATAAACCAAACGTCAATAAAAACGTTTCGAATTTGGCAGAAAAACGAATAGATGTTCACACCCCCTTCAGGTTTCCTCCAGTTGATATTACACGACCGATGACGTCATCGGTTGCACGCGCCAACAAACGCCCCGACCAGCCCCAGAATGACATTGACATTTCACCGAGATGGCATTCAACGAAAATAAATAAATAATCAAATCTGCAGCGAAATAAACCAAACATCAATAAAAACGTTTCGAATTTGGTAGAAAAACGAATAGATGTTCACACCCCCTTCAGGTTTCCTCCAGTTGATATTACACGACCGATGACGTCATCGGTTGCACGCGCCAACAAACGCCCCGACCAGCCCCAGAATGACATTGACATTTCACCAAGATGGCATTCAACGAAAATAAATAAATAATCAAATCGGCAGCGAAATAAACCAAACGTCAATAAAAACGTTTCGAATTTGGCAGAAAAACGAATAGATGTTCACACCCCCTTCAGGTTTCCTCCAGTTGATATTACACGACCGATGGCGTCATCGGTTGCACGCGCCAACAAACGCCCCGACCAGACCCAGAATGACATTGACATTTCACCAAGATGGCACTCAACGTAAATAAATAAATAATCAAATCCGCAGCGAAATAAACCAAACGTCAATAAAAACGCTTCGAATTTGGCAGAAAAACGAATAGATGTTCACACCCCCTTCAGGTTTCCTCCAGTTGATATTACACGTCCGAATGACGTCATCGGTTGCACGCGCCAACAAACGCCCTGGCCAGACCCAGAATGACATTGACATTTCACCAACATGGCGTTCAACGAAAATAAATAAATAATCAAATCTACAGCGAAATAAACCAAACATCAATAAAAACGTTTCGAATTTGGCAGAAAAACGAATAGATGTTCACACCCCCTTCAGGTTTCCTCCAGTTGATATTACACGACCGATGACGTCATCGGTTGCACGCGCCAACAAACGCCCCGACCAGCCCCAGAATGACATTGACATTTCACCGAGATGGCATTCAACGAAAATAAATAAATAATCAAATCCGCAGCGAAATAAACCAAACGTCAATAAAAACGTTTCGAATTTGGCAGAAAAACGAATAGATGTTCACACCCCCTTCAGGTTTCCTCCAGTTGATATTACACGACCGATGACGTCATCGGTTGCACGCGCCAACAAACGCCCCGACCAGCCCCAGAATGACATTGACATTTCACCGAGATGGCATTCAACGAAAATAAATAAATAATCAAATCGGCAGCGAAATAAACCAAACGTCAATAAAAACGTTTCGAATTTGGCAGAAAAACGAATAGATGTTCACACCCCCTTCAGGTTTCCTCCAGTTGATATTACACGACCGATGACGTCATCGGTTGCACGCGCCAACAAACGCCTCGACCAGACCCAGAATGACATTGACATTTCACCAAGATGGCACTCAACGTAAATAAATAAATAATCAAATCCGCAGCGAAATAAACCAAACGTCAATAAAAACGTTTCGAATTTGGCAGAAAAACGAATAGATGTTCACACCCCCTTCAGGTTTCCTCCAGTTGATATTACACGTCCGAATGACGTCATCGGTTGCACGCGCCAACAAACGCCCTGGCCAGACCCAGAATGACATTGACATTTCACCAAGATGGCATTCAACGAAAATAAATAAATAATCAAATCTACAGCGAAATAAACCAAACATCAATAAAAACGTTTCGAATTTGGCAGAAAAACGAATAGAAGTTCACACCCCCTTCAGGTTTCCTCCAGTTGATATTACACGACCGATGACGTCATCGGTCATTCAACGAAAATAAATAAATAATCAAATCCGCAGCGAAATAAACCAAACGTCAATAAAAACGTTTCGAATTTGGCAGAAAAACGAATACATGTTCACACCCCCTTCAGGTTTCCTCCAGTTGATATTACACGACCGATGACGTCATCGGTTGCACGCGCCAACAAACGCCCCGACCAGCCCCAGAATGACATTGACATTTCACCGAGATGGCATTCAACGAAAATAAATAAATAATCAAATCCGCAGCGAAATAAACCAAACGTCAATAAAAACGTTTCGAATTTGGCAGAAAAACGAATAGATGTTCACACCCCCTTCAGGTTTCCTCCAGTTGATATTACACGACCGATGACGTCATCGGTTGCACGCGCCAACAAACGCCCCGACCAGCCCCAGAATGACATTGACATTTCACCGAGATGGCATTCAACGAAAATAAATAAATAATCAAATCGGCAGCGAAATAAACCAAACGTCAATAAAAACGTTTCGAATTTGGCAGAAAAACGAATAGATGTTCACACCCCCTTCAGGTTTCCTCCAGTTGATATTACACGACCGATGACGTCATCGGTTGCACGCGCCAACAAACGCCCCGACCAGACCCAGAATGACATTGACATTTCACCAAGATGGCACTCAACGAAAATAAATAAATAATCAAATCCGCAGCGAAATAAACCAAACGTCAATAAAAACGTTTCGAATTTGGCAGAAAAACGATTAGATGTCCACACCCCTTCAGGTTTCCCCCCCCAGGAAGTCCCAGTGCGTTTCCCCAAGATCGAGGGCGGCGTCGCCCCAACACACATCAAGCCACCCATGAAAGTCATGAAACAATCGGTAGTTGTTTACAATGCGTCAGTCGATGTAATTGTTTCTTCCAGTTTTTTGAAAACCTTCCGGAATGACTCAACCCTCTTCGTATTTGGATCCAGAAATGCCGGAAGCTGAGTCCTCCGGGATTCTGGAGAGTGTCAAACAAAAGAAGTTCTCTTCCGGGTCGTTGGCTGGTGACGTCACGCGCCCCAAAGTAGTGACAGTTAAGCATCCGGAATCGAATAAACCCAAACCTACCGCCAAGAAAAACAAACCCATTCAAGCCGACTTGGATGTTTCGAAGGAGTTTATCCGGTGCCGGGACGAAGGACTAAAGCGGCTGGATTTGAGCAAATCGAACATCACACAATTGCCACCGACTGTTAGGGATCTTACACACCTGTCGGAGCTTTACCTGTACGGGAATAAGTTGGTATCCCTGCCGGCTGAAATCGGGTGTCTTACGAGTTTACAGACTTTAGCTTTAAGCGAGAATTCGTTGACCTCCCTCCCCGACTCTCTCCTAAACTTACGCTCGTTGAAAGTTTTGGATTTGAGGCACAACAAGTTAAGTGACATCCCCGATGTTGTTTATCAAGTTACCTCGTTGACTACGTTGTTTTTGAGGTTTAACCGTATAAGGTACGTAGATGACGACATCAAGTTTTTAACTAGTTTGACGATGCTGAGTTTACGAGAGAACAAAATTAAGGAGCTCCCAGCTGGAATCGGGCAATTAATTAACTTAGTAACTTTTGACGTTTCGCACAATCACTTGGAGCACCTTCCGGAAGAGATTGGGTCTTGTATTAACTTGTCTACTTTAGACTTGCAACATAATGAACTCCTGGATATTCCGGATTCTATCGGACAGTTGCAGCAGTTAACCCGGTTGGGGTTGCGTTACAACCGGTTGAGTTTCATCCCCTCCACTTTGAGTAACTGCCGACATATGGATGAGTTCAACGTGGAGGGGAACGCCATCTCACAACTGCCTGAGGGCTTGTTGTCGAGTTTGAGCGAATTGACTAGTATTACACTGTCAAGGAATAATTTTTCAGCTTATCCCTCAGGTGGTCCTTCGCAGTTCACAAACGTCGACTCGATTAACCTCGAGCACAACCAGATCGATAAAATCCCGTACGGGATCTTCTCGAGGGCTAAACATTTGACTAAACTGAACATGAAAGAAAATCAACTAACATCCCTCCCTTTGGACGTCGGTACTTGGACTAACATGGTCGAGCTAAATTTAGGCACCAACCAGTTAGCTAAGCTACCAGACGATATTCAATCCCTCCAAACCCTCGAAGTTCTAGTTTTGTCAAATAACCTTCTAAGGAGGATCCCGCCAAGCCTCGGCAATTTACGCAAGTTGCGCGTGCTTGATTTGGAGGAAAATCGTCTGGAGCAGCTCCCGAACGAGATCGGCTATTTGCGAGATTTGCAACGGTTGATCGTGCAAAGCAACCAATTGACGTCGCTCCCGCGTGCGATTGGCCACCTACAAAACTTGGTGTTTCTAAGCGTGGGGGAGAATAACCTGGCGTTTTTGCCGGAGGAAATCGGCACACTGGAGAATCTGGAGTCGCTTTACGTAAACGACAACCCGGGGTTGCATAATCTACCCTTCGAGTTGGCGTTGTGTTCTAACCTTCAAATTATGAGTATTGAGAACTGCCCCTTGTCGCAGATTCCGGCTGAGATCGTGGCGGGTGGGCCCTCGCTCGTTATTCAGTTTTTGAAGATGCAAGGGCCTTACCGTGCCATGTGATTGTCTTAAGTGTGTTAGTTGTTATTAATCAATGTTAAGACATAGGAAAGATCATTGTTCAGAGTTATTTGTGTTGTACACGGAGACCTGTTATTACTGTTGTATTCTTCTTATACGTAATTTTATCGTTTGATGCTGCTCTGGAAGAAAGTCTCAAAGCTGTAGCTCGTATATTTTGGATAAAGTAAGCATTTCATTGTGATTTCATTTGATAATAAAGGTTTCTGAAACTTGGTTTTGGTACTTTTTCAAAATATTTATTACTTGTTGCCAAAAGGGAACTAAAAATTGAATTATTGAAAACTAAATTCGAAGACTTCATGATAAAACGAATGCAGGTCATGTGTCAAATTTCTTAGGACATGCCAAAAAGGCACTTATTGTTATTGGTTGTTTGCCACCAAAAACGACATTTGAAAATATTACCAAATTTCAGCCAAATCGATTAAGTAGTTTCGGCGTATTATCTAATGTTGCTTCGAATTTTATGATTTTATGCCAAAAAAGATAGCTAATAGTGTGAATACATTTTTAGACACAGAATTTGAAGACCTTTCATAATACACTGATAAGAAAAATTGGTGTTCATCAATCAAATTTCATAGTTGATATACCAAAAAGGCACTTGGTGTTTGTGGGGGGGTGAAATTTAAGGGTTGAAACTGGAAATTTTTTCATGTAAATTTGAAGGGTTCGATAAAATTCGGTTAATTATTGAAAAGAAGTCATGATTCATGAATCTTCAACCTAAAACCAACCCCTGCGCTACTAACAACCGCTAAGCCCTAGCAATAAACGGAGTAAAATGCATTTTATTTTTTTGGGCTTTCTGATTTTTGGGGGTAAATCACCCCCCTGGCTCCTAGGGCGGCCAAGCTTACCCTCCCAAATTTACAGAAAAAAGTGCAAGTTTACAGAAAAAGTGTAAATTTACCTAGGGCAGCCAAACTTACCCTCTCAAATAAAGGTGTAAATTTACAGAAAAAGTGTAAATTTACAGAAAAAAAGTGTAAGTTTACAGAAAAAGTGTAAATTTACCTAGGGCAGCCAAACTTACCCTCTCAAATAAAGGTGTAAATTTACAGAAAAAGTGTAAATTTACAGAAAAGGTGTAAATTTACAGAAAAAAGTGTAAGTTTACAGAAAAAAGTGTAAGTTTACAGAAAAAGTGTAAATTTACCTAGGGTAGCCAAACTTACCCTCTCAAATAAAGGTGTAAACTTACAGAAAAAGTGTAAATTTACAGAAAAGGTGTAAATTTACAGAAAAAAAGTGTAAGTTCTCAGAAAAAGTGTAAATTTACAAAAAAAGTGTCGGTCTTATGAGTCTTCAACCTAAAACCAACCCCTAAGCCCTAGCAATAAGCGGAGTAAATGCATTTTATTTATTTTTTTGGGCTTTCTGATTTTTGCATGTCATTTTCATTAATTTTTAACCCATCCACAATTTCTCAACCCCTTTCATAATATGTGAACCCTCAAAAAGCAAAATTTACCCAGACCGTCTCTTTTTCGTGTAATTTTCACTACTTCTACTCTGTTCATTTCCAACCCCTCTTGACTTTTCATCCCCCTTATCATTTCAACCCCCCGAGCATTAATTTTGTAAAATTCCGTAATAAATTTTACTCATACATTGTTCTTGCTTTTTTCACTTTTTCGACCCCTTTCGCAATATTTCAACCCCCAAAAGCCAAATTTGCATAATTGGTTTATTTTCGTGTTATTTTCTGTAATTCTGTTTAATTACGATTGATTTTCATCCCTTTTGACTTTTCATCCCCTTTTATGATTTTTCAACTTCCTAAGTGCTAATTTGGCAAAATTTGAGTAATTTCGTTTTTCTTCGGTAATAAATGAACTCATTCTGATGATGATTACATTTTTCACTTTTTTCATCCCCCTTCGCAATGTTTCAACTCTTCAAACCGAGGGGTTAACCACATAGCGATTTTGTGTAGTTCTCTGGAATTTTCGCAATTTTTTAGAAGTTTTGTCGATTTTTAGCGATTTTCGGAATTTTCTAGCGACTTTCAAGCGAGTCTCAAAAAGGGGTTCCAATTATTAGGTTTTAAGGGTTGAAACTGTAAATTTGTGCAAGATTTAAGTAAACCATTGAGAAAAGATCTTATGAGTCTTCAACCTAAAACCAACCCTTAACCAACCAACAAACAACCCTTAACGCCTTGCAACACATTTTATTTAGTTTTTTTAAATTTTGTTTATTTATAAACAGCCAAAGTGAAGTAAAGGAGTGAAATCATGATTGAAAACATCAACCTCTAGATAGTTGCAATTTTTCAGCGAATTGGATGAAATCGAAAACAACAACACTAGAAATGCGAGGGTGGTGAAATAAGGGGTTTATGTTTAAGGGTTGAAACGTTCATGAATCCCTGTAATTCGGCACAGGGGAGCAATATCCTGTGAAATTGAGGTCGTTATATCTTCGAGAAAGGAGGAGTGAATTTAAGGTTAATTTATCGAAGGGGGTGAAATTTGGGGGCGGAAATTCGAATTTTTGCTGAAAAATGTGATACGAGGTTTCTTGATCACCCTTTTTGTTGCAAAAATATAGAAGTTTTCAAGGAATTAAGTCAAAACGTTTATTTTTGCCTAAAACTTTTTTTGACAAGATTCTTGTCTTGAAACACTAATACCAATTCAGTTTTTTAATATTGTAAGATAAAATTTTCAACAATTCACCTTTTTGATGCATCTGAGAACTTTATTATTTTTGTGTGAACCTAAACGATTTTCACCGATTTTGGCAACTTTTAGCGATTTCCTAGTGATTTTGGCGATTTTCTAGCGATTTTTTCAATTTTCTATGGATTTTCGCGATTTTCTTATAATTCGCGATTTTGAGTACACAAATTTGCCATGTGGATAACCCCTCGCTTTTCCCCCCTTACGATTTTTCAACCCCTTTTTATATGTTTGTGGTGAGGTTAAAAATGAAGCTCACTTGATGCTTCGAGCCTGAAAAACCCAATGAATAAAAATTTAATTATATCAATAAAATTTATTCAGAATATATTTATTTAATTAACAACGCCATAAATTTAATTAAAATAAATACCACTCATGCAGTGTTCTCGCACTTACAGAACTCGTTTAAAACATGGAAATGTTGATAAATACTCGGGGGTTCGTCTTCAAAATAAACTACCCTATGTAGGGGTGCTTTTAATAGTGACAATGTATTAAAAAACACCCTTTCTTCCTTCCTAATCCAAGGACGGCGATCATCTCGAATCTGATACGGCGACACGTGAATGCTTATTTTTATTCCTACAAAAAAAAAAAAATAAAATTACGTAATGTTGTACCGTAAAGTGGGGTCGAACTGGCCACTTTTCAATTTAAAAAAAAAATCCAAAAAAATAGGGTGGCCAATGTTACCTGGCAAGAGAGGGTCAAATTGGCCACGTGTTCATTTTGCATGTTAAATCAATTTAAATTTTTTTTTGCATTTGCCAATTTTGTAGGGTACAAAACCCTTGTATAACGCATATTTTCTGTGTGATAAATGAATTATATTTCTATTGAACGTGAAAAAGATACTTTATTTATAAAAATAGACAATATTTATACCTATAAAAACAAACAAATTTCTCTAATTTCATTCCCAACTTCTGTCTCAACTAAATAAGTGACTAGGGCAGCCAAACTTACCCTCCCAAATTTACAGAAGTGTAAGTTTACAGAAAAAGTGTAAATTTACAGAAAAAAGTGTAAATTTAGAAAAAGTATAAATTAAAGAAAAAAGTGTAAATTTACAGAAAAAAGTGTAAATTTACAGAAAAAGTGTAATTTACAGAAAAAGTGTAAATTTACAGAAAAAGTGTAAACTTACAGAAAAGTGTAAATTTAGAAAAAGTGTAAATTACAGAAAAAAGTGTAAATTTACAAAGAAAAATGTAAATTACAGAAAAAAGTGTAAATTTACAAAAAAAGTGTAAATTTACAGAAAAAGTGTAAATTCACAGAAAAAGTGTAAATTTACAAAAAAAGTGTAAATTTACAGAAAAAAGTGTAAGTTGACAGAAAAAGTGTATATTTACAAAGAAGTGTAAATTTACAGAAAAAGTGTAAGTTGACACAAAAAGTGTAAATTTACAAAAAAAGTTAAAATCTACAGAAAAAGTGTAAATTTACAGAAAAAAGTGTAAGTTGACAGAAAAAGTGTAAATTTACAAAAAAGTGTAAATTTACAGATTAAGTGTAAGTTGACAGAAAAAGTGTAAATTTAGAAAAAGTGTAAATTACAGAAAAAAGTGTAAATTTACAGAAAAAAGTGTAAATTTACAGAAAAAGTGTAAATTTACAGAAAAATTGTAATTTACAAAAAAAGTGTAAATTACAGAAAAAAGTGTAAATTTACAGAAAAAGTGTAAATTCACAGAAAAAGTGTAAATTTACAAAAAAAGTTAAAATCTACAGAAAAAGGGTAAATTTACAGAAAAAGTGGAAATTTACCTAGGGCGGCCAAACTTACCCTCCCAACCTGTAAAAACGTCGGTCTAAGTTTGGCCACCCTCTAGGAGCCAGGGGGGTGATTTACCCCCATTAAATTTGGGTTTTACTACAAGGGGAAAGATGTACAATCACAAGGGCGGTGAAGAATTTCCGCTCCAGTCACTTACCTAGTGGGGGCAGAAGTTTTTGGACCTTCAATTTTGGTAGAATTTTTCTAGTCTGAAAAACATTTTTTTTTTGCAATAACCAAGCAATTGATTACGAAAAAAATTACACTGGAAGCAAGAGGAAGGTCCGCCCTATATGCTACAGTATTTTAAACCGCCAAATAATGAACATCAAAATTGTACAGAGCGCCACAAATTCTAAAAAGTGGCCAAAGCCACCCCACTTTACGGTATAACAATTAAATAACAAACCCAGCTTAGCCACTGCCTCCAAGACGGGTTTGGCCGTAATCCACGTGTCTTTCCCCCCTCCGTGACCCCCATCCAGCCAAAACATCCCCTCGATCCTGGATATAAAATCGGACTCCCTTAAACTGTGAAATTCGTGGAGGAATTGGTTTAAAACGACACATCCCTTGCTGAAACCGACCAATTTTAAAGTGACGCCACTGCTCTACAACACCCGTGTAAACGTACTAAATTCGGCACGGCGGCGGCAACTTACAGCGCTTGACCTTGACGCCTGTAAAATATTTTCGACCAGTTTTTCGAGGTGTTCGAGGGAATGGTGCATGGCCACGTGGGAGGGAACGCCGCAATTGCCGCTGGGGACGAAATTGTCGAAGCAGCTGAAGGTTTTGTAGTCCATTCTGAAATTTTACAAAGTGTAAATTTACAGAAGAAGCGTAAATTTACAGATAAAGTGTAAATTTACAGAAAAAGTATAAATTACAGAAAAAAGTGTAAATTTACAGAAAAAGTGCAAGTTTACAGAAAAAATGTAAATTTACAGGAAAACGTAATTTTACAGGAAAAGTGTAAATTTACAGAAAAAGTGTAAATTTATAAAAAAACGTAATTTTAAAGAAAAAGTGTAAACTTACAGGAAAACGTAATTTTACAGGAAAAGTGTAAATTTACAGAAAAAGTGTAAATTTACAGAAAAAGTGTAAATTTATATAAAAACGTGATTTTACAGAAAAAGTGTAAATTTACAGAAAAAGTGTAATTATAAAAAAACGTAATTTTACAGAAAAAGTGTAAATTTACAGAAAAAGTGTAAATTTACAGAAAAAGTAGATTTACAGAAAAAGTGTAAATTTACAGGAAAAGTGTAAATTACAGAAAAAAGTAAATTTACAGAAAAAGTGCAAGTTTACAGAAAAAGTGTAAATTTACAGAAAAAGTAGATTTACAGAAAAAGTGTAAATTTACAGAAAAACGCAATTTTACAGGAAAAGTGTAAATTTACAGAAAAAGTGTAAATTTACAGAAAAACTGTAAATTTACAGAAAAAGTGTAAATTTATAAAAAAACGTAATTTTACAGAAAAAGTGTAAATTTACAGAAAAAGTGTAAATTACAGAAAAAAGTAAATTTACAGAAAAAGTGCAAGTTTACAGAAAAAGTGTAAAACAAAAAGTAGATTTACAGAAAAAGTGTAAATTACAGAAAAAAGTGTAAATTTACAAAGTGTAAATTTACAGGAAAACGTAATTTTACAGGAAAAGTGTAAATTTACAGAAAAAGTGTAAATTTACAGAAAAAGTGTAATTTATAAAAAAATGTACCTAAGTTTACAGAAAAAGTGTAAATTTACAGAAAAAGTGTAAATTATAAAAAAACGTAATTTTACAGGAAAAGTGTAAATTGACATAAAAAGTGTAAATTTACAGAAAGAGTAAATTTACAGAAAATGTGCAAGTTTACAGAAAAATTGTGAATTTACAGAAAAAGTGTAAATTTACAGAAAAACGTAATTTTACAGGAAAAGTGTAAATTTACAGAAAAAGTGCAAGTTTACAGAAAAAGTGTAAAACAGAAAAAGTGTAAATTTACAGAAAAACAAATTTACAGGAAAAGTGTAAAAATTTAGTCTACCTGGATGGTCGAATTACGATTACGTGGGAATCGACGAAGGCTGCGTGCAGAAGGACGGAAGTCTTCTCCAGGCTCCATTCAACGTAATTTTTGTTGTCTCTGTGCGTTTTCATGTTATCCTCGAAATCCTGGTAAAAATGATAAAACATCAACTTAATGACTAATGGCTGTTTGCATCAGTTGATTAACTTTAAGCAACCTAAATAACCCAAAGGACGTTTAAATAATGGGAAAAATGTCATTATAAGGGGGTGCTTAAAGTTGGACCAACAGATCAATATTGTAAAATCATTCAATAAAAAAAAATCAGGCAGGTTTATTGAATTTACAACCGACAGCTGCCATTTCCGTTATTGACCAACCAAACAGCGTTTGATTTATCGATTGTGTGTAAAAATCAGCTGCTGATGGTACTTTGTACATTGTCCAAAAATTGCTCTTTTACTCGTTATTTCCTCATTTACCATTCATTTACTCATTTACTGGCCATTTACCGATTTACCATCCATTTACTCATTTACCATCCATTTACTCATTTACTGGCGATTTACCGATTTACCATCCATTTACTCATTTACCATTCATTTACTCATTTACCATTCGTTACCATTCATTTACTGGCCATTTACCGATTTACCATCCATCTACTCATTTACCATTCATTTACTCATTTACCATCCATTTACCATTCATTTACTCATTTACTGGCCATTTACCGATTTACCATCCATTTACTCATTTACCATTCATTTACTCATTTACCATCCATTTACCATTCATTTACTCATTTACTGGCCATTTACCGATTTACCATCCATTTACTCATTTACCATTCATTTACTCATTTACCATCCATTTACTCATTTACTTCCCATTTACTCGCCATTTACCACCATGTGTACACTCATTTACCTAGGTGGTCTACCCCTTGTTACAGACACACAGACAGACATTTGCTCAAAAACCATTTTTTTGAAGAAGTTAAGAATGAGGGATGAAATAAGTGATAAGTGATATTTACCCCTACATTATCCCCCAAAAGATACAGATATAATGGATATAATACGTAAGGATTTTATTTTTTACGATCCGTTAATCTCATCGGAAGTGGGCCATTTGACAGAAATAACTGACATTCTCCACATTAGAACAAAAAAATGTCGACTTTAAAGGGGGATTTTGGCCAATCAGAAGCAGATTTTTTGAAATGTTGCTAGGCAAATATTTAATGGACACTTTAACGATTTTAACAAATCTAACGTCTTATTGTTTTTTAAGAGTTCCTAAAGTGTTTATTGTACTTAACGTATATTGTAGGAGATGTTATGCTAAAAGTTGCATTTGTATAATTTCTTTTCAATTATTTTCTTATTTTTTGCGGTTTGTTGATAAAATGTTTGCATAACCACAAATTACCTGAATATCACCCCCGAAATACACCAGAATCCTCCCTTTTTCTTCGTCCGGGGGATAGTACAGCACGTCGTTCTTCCTCCCCCCGTATCCAGAAACAGCACCGAGCCTAGCGGGCCACTGCATCGCCCCTGCTGAACGCCCGAAAACAAAAATCAATCAAACGCACTCCCCAAACAGTTCTACGGTCTAAATTTAAAAACTTGAATTTCAAGCAACACTTATGTGAAATTTCGAGTTTCAACCCCTAATTTGACCCCTTTCTGTTTCATCTTGCAGAAAAAAAACATCTCTTATCAAATAATGTCAAACTATGTGGTTTCAGACCTCCATGTGCAAAATATTTGAGAAGTTTTCGTATTTTTGTGATTTTCGACCCCTAAACTTCATCCCCCAAAATTGACACCCCCTCACCTTCAACAGACTTGTACGTCAAAACCGCATATCAAGTTTCAGTAAAATATCTCCACTGGTTCTCGAGTTATTACAATTGATAGTTTTTCGGTCCCGAAAAAAACCTCGCATTCTCGCGCTTTTACTGCAAACGCTGCCTAAACGCTTGAAGATGGATTAAAATCGTATAAGGGAGAAACGTCGGCAACGAATAGACCTACAAAAAAGTCCGCGACAGCATATAAATATCTCTTACGGATAGCCGACAATAAGCCACTGAAGCTATTTTCGTCAAAAATTAAAACACAAAAACGATCTCGGTGGGCTACTCCTCGTAGATAGCTGTATGCCGTCGCGGACTTTTTTGTAGATCTTTTCATTACCGATAATTCCTCCTTACAAACTTTTGCTCTAGCTTCAAGCGTTGAGGCAGCGTTCGCGATCAAACGTCGAAAATTGTAATTTCTTTCAGTTTTTCACCCCTAACTCCCACCCCCCTGGTCCGATATGGCCCAAAAACAACCACCGCCGAGATTTTCGGGGTATACACGTGTGTACAAAATTTCAGCTCGATATCTGCTTTCGTTCTCAAGTTATGCGAAGGACAGAGTCGACGGCCGAGCGGACGGCCGACCGAGCGAGCGAGCGAATTCACTAAAACTACAGTGCCCTCGCATATGCTTCGGCACTAAAACCATCCCTTATCAAATAATGTCAAAATATATGTGGTTTCAGACCTCCATGTGCAAAATATTTGACAAGTTCTCGTATTTTTGTGATTTTCAACCCCTAAATTTCATCCTTCAAAATTGACACCCCCTCACCTTCAACAGACTTGTACGTCAAAAACGCACATCAAGTTTCAGTAAAATATCTCCACTGGTTCTCGAGTTAATACAATAATTAATAGTTTTTTGGTCCCGAAAAAACCTCGTATTCTCGCGCTTTTACTGCGAACGCTGCCTAAACGCTTGAAGATGGATTAAAATCGTATAAGGGAAAAACGTCGGCAACGAATAGACCTACAAAAAGGTCCGCGACAGCATATAAATATCTGTTACGGATAGCCGACAATAAGCCACTGAAGCTATTTTCGTCAGAAATTAACACACAGAAACGATCTCGGTGGGCTACCCCTCGAAGATAGCTAAATGCCGTCGCGGACTTTTTTGTAGATCTTTTCATTGCCGACAATTCCTCCTTACAAACTTTTGCTCTAGCTTCAAGCGTTGAGGCAGCGTTCGCAATCAAACGTCGAAAATTGTAATTTCTCTGTTTTTCACCCCTAACTCCCACCCCCCTGGTTCGATATGGTCCAAAAACAATCCCCGCCGAGATTTCGGGGTATACACGTGTGTGCAAAATTTCAGCTCGATATCTGCTTTCGTTCTCAAGTTATGCGATGGACAGAGTAGACGGACGGCCGGCCGAGCATAACCATAACATAACCTCAAATTATTACAACCACAAGTGGAAATGTCAGAATTGTCATAAAGTGCGCATGCGTTACACGTACGTTAGACGCAAGAGATGGCAGATAATTTCCTTACGTGGGACCAACTGCGCAAGCGCCCGTCTTACGTTACGTCGTGTTACGAGAGTATTGTAGAACAGCCTTAAATCAGGTTTAATGAACAATTAGCCCTAAAAGCGCTCTGTTTGTGTGATAATCTTTCCTCAGTTGTAAAAAAGGAAAGCGCTTATAAGATATGAGATAAAACTGAAGTGTAAATCCATCAACTCACCCTTAAATAGGGGTTGTTTCTGTTTCGATAATTGCAGACGACCCCCTACTGGCAAAATCTCATTATCATTGTCATTAGCATAGAGACAGAACGATTTAGCCAACAATAATCGAAAAGAAATGAAATAGCAAGAATTCTTGTATGAGTTACTTGGGTGCAATGATTTTAGTAGTATTTCATAATCTATAATCAATCGATTTATCCTTGTTGGATAGTGAAAATTCGCAAAAACGTCTGTGTTTGTCCAGGCAGCGGGGCGTCATTGTCACAGTTACAACCCTCGTAATTTAGGGTCTCCCAAATAGTTTCCACCAGTCTTGACTCGTTACGTATTGACAGTCGTACGATCCATCCCCTAACTGAACGTAACCACAAATTACCTGAATTTCACCCCCGAAATCCACCAGAATCCTTCCTTTTTCCTCGTCCGGGGGATGGTACAGCACGTCGTTTCTCCTCCCCCCGTATCCATAAACAGCGTCGAGCCACTGCATCCCCCTTGCTGAACGCCCGAAAACAAATCGATCAAACGCACCCCCCAAACAGTTCTACGGTCTAAATTTAACACTAATAATAATAAAACTCGTCGTCTCTGCGTCGATTGCAGCACACCATCAAACGGATTCGAGTGTCCTCCAAACACTGGCGGAAATCCTCGCGAAATTCCTGCACTTTGACTTTAATTTCTTCGCGCATTAAATTGTAGCACATCGCGACTAGTCCTACCCCCACCAGCATGTAAATGAAATTGATGACTAGTTTGGACTCGTTGCCTGTTTTTTCAGCTATTCCCGGCACTAAATCGCCAAGTCCTAACTTGCAGAGACTTGTGACGCAAAAGTAAGTACTGTCTAGGTAGCTCCATTGTTCCCATTCGGCGAACATGACGGTTCCGGTCAGCACGTAAGCTGCGATAATTAGGGGTGTTAAGTTTGCACCCCTCGTGAGATTTTTTGAATGTATTTTTTCTACAAACGCTATTAAAAACAGCGGTTTTAACGTTTGCTAAAAATGAAATTTCATGATACTAGTACTTTTAACATTTACGTTAAAACTGATTATTGACAACCACTTTACATACGTGACATAACAAAGTTTAACAATCGTCAACAATAGCTAGAAAAGTCAGAAGCTGTCATGCATAATTGTTGACCATTGTTAAAGTTTGTTACGTTACGTACGTAAAGTGGTTGTGAATAAGCTCTTACTTTTAACACTTATATCATAAATTACTATTATGCCACTTGATTGCACCAATAATGCATCATTATGCACCGCATTTATTTTACTGGCAAAAGAAATCAGAAAAAACTAGAACTTAAATCGCTGCAATATATTACCTCAGAATGGCGGAAGAAAGAACAACTAAGAAAGTATACGCATGTATAAAGCAATAGGGAAAAGGAAAAGAGGAAGACCCAGAGAAACATGGAATGGAAACATCAACAAAGTATCAGTAAGAAAACAGGGTGAAACCAGGGTGGAAGTTGGAACCAACTTTGGCTGTTAATAAAAGTTTTATTTATAATACGATTTAAATAAAAATTTGTGAGGGTGTTAATTCAAGCTTTCTACGTCGAGGCCACTCATTTAATACACCAACACTCATTTAGTTTCTGAAATATTCTTCAGTAAATGAAAAACTGGTAGCATTTAGGGTCGCTGCAAAATTAAATTATCTTAGAATCATATTTGAAGTTTTCTGGGCAAAATTTTTACATTTTATGTTCTTTTACTCAAAAATTAATTAATTAACATCTGCAGTTTCGCGAAAAACTCGAAATTGAAATGTCTCGAAGGCGAAGCAAAAATTTTGCGAGCTTTGGCGGAGCCAAAAGCGAGTAGTCAATTGGAACTGTAAAAATTTGAAGCGGAGTCGAGGGGTTGACCACTATGGAAATGTGTGTACACGGCTGATGCAATGTAGCGAAATTGTTGGAAATATGAAATGTGCTCAAATTTTTGATGAAATCGAAGACTTTTACTATTTCAATTGACTTCTCGCTTTTGGCTCCGCCAAAGCTCGCAAAACTCGGCTTCGCCTCAGCAATAAAAAACTGAGGCGAAGCCGAAATCTTGCGAGCTTTGGCGGAGCCAAAAGCGAGTGGTCAACTGAAACTGTAAAAATTTGAAGCGGAGTCGAGGAGTTGACCACTATGGAAATGTGTGTACATGGCTGATGAAATGTAGCGAAATTGTTGGAAATATGAAATGTGCTCAAATTTTTGATGAAATCGAAGACTTTTACTATTTCAATTGACTTCTCGCTTTTGGCTCCGCCAAAGCTCGCAAAACTCGGCTTCGCCTCAGCAATAAAAAACTGAGGCGAAGCCGAAATCTTGCGAGCTTTGGCGGAGCCAAAAGCGAGTGGTCAACTGAAACTGTAAAAATTTGAAGCGGAGTCGAGGAGTTGACCACTATGGAAATGTGTGTACATGGCTGATGAAATGTAGCGAAATTGTTGGAAATATGAAATGTGCTCAAATTTTTGATGAAATCGAAGACTTTTACTATTTCAATTGACTTCTCGCTTTTGGCTCCGCCAAAGCTCGCAAAACTCGGCTTCGCCTCAGCAATAAAAAACTGAGGCGAAGCCGAAATCTTGCGAGCTTTGGCGGAGCCAAAAGCGAGTGGTCAACTGAAACTGTAAAAATTTGAAGCGGAGTCGAGGAGTTGACCACTATGGAAATGTGTGTACATGGCTGATGAAATGTAGCGAAATTGTTGGAAATATGAAATGTGCTCAAATTTTTGATGAAATCGAAGACTTTTACTATTTCAATTGACTTCTCGCTTTTGGCTCCGCCAAAGCTCGCAAAACTCGGCTTCGCCTCAGCAATAAAAAACTGAGGCGAAGCCGAAACCTTGCGAGCTTTGGCGGAGCCAAAAGCGAGTAGTCAATTGAAACTGTAAAAATTTGAAGCGGGGCCGAGGGGTTGACCACTATGGAAATGTGTGTACACGGCTGATGAAATGTAGCAAAAATGTTGGAAATATGAAATGTACTCAAATTTTTGATGAAACCGAAGATTTTTACTATTTCAATTGACTTCTCGCTTTTGGCTCCGCCAAAGCTCGCAAAACTCGGCTTCGCCTCAGCAATAAAAAACTGAGGCAAAGCCGAAATCTTGCGAGCTTTGGCGGAGCCAAAAGCGAGTAGTCAATTGAAACTGTAAAAATTTGAAGCGGAGCCGAGGGGTTAACCACTATGGAAATGTGTGTACACGGCTGATGAAATGTAGCGAAATTGTTGGAAATATGAAATGTGCTCAAATTTTTGATGAAATCGAAGATTTTTACTATTTCAATTGACTTCTCGCTTTTGGCTCCGCCAAGGCTCGCAAAACTCGGCTTCGCCTCAGCAATAAAAAACTGAGGCGAAGCCGAAATCTTGCGAGCTTTGGCGGAACCAAAAGCGAGTAGTCATTTGAAACTGTAAAGATTTGAAGCAAGGCCGAGGGGTTGACCACTATGGAAATGTGTGTACACGGCTGATGAAATGTAGCGAAATTGTTGGAAATATGAAATGTGCTCAAATTTTTGATGAAATCGAAGACTTTTACTATTTCAATTGACTTCTCGCTTTTGGCTCCGCCAAAGCTCGCAAAACTCGGCTTCGCCTCAGCAATAAAAAACTGAGGCAAAGCCGAAATCTTGCGAGCTTTGGCGGAGCCAAAAGCGAGTAGTCAATTGAAACTGTAAAAATTTGAAGCGGAGCCGAGGGGTTAACCACTATGGAAATGTGTGTACACGGCTGATGAAATGTAGCGAAATTGTTGGAAATATGAAATGTGCTCAAATTTTTGATGAAACCGAAGATTTTTACTATTTCAATTGACTTCTCGCTTTTGGCTCCGCCAAAGCTCGCAAAACTCGGCTTCGCCTCAGCAATAAAAAACTGAGGCAAAGCCGAAATCTTGCGAGCTTTGGCGGAGCCAAAAGCGAGTAGTCAATTGAAACTGTAAAAATTTGAAGCGGAGCCGAGGGGTTAACCACTATGGAAATGTGTGTACACGGCTGATGAAATGTAGCGAAATTGTTGGAAATATGAAATGTGCTCAAATTTTTGATGAAATCGAAGACTTTTACTATTTCAATTGACTTCTCGCTTTTGGCTCCGCCAAAGCTCGCAAAACTCGGCTTCGCC
>OZ004624.1:2731970-2918321 GCA_963924575.1 Pycnomerus fuliginosus
TTTTCACTTTATCATAAAAATGTTGTAACTATAAGGTTCAAATCATCACATTATACAGGATGGTCGTTTTATCTTGGGACTGGCAAATATCTCGAAAAAGAAGCATTGTAGAAAAAAATGTTGAAAAATTATGAATTGCAATAACTCAAGAACTAATGGAGGTATCTTGCTGAAACTTGGTATGCACGTTCGTCCCTCAAGTCTGTTGAAAGTGAAAGGGTGCTAATTTCGGGGGATGAAATTTAGGGGATGAAAACCACAAAAAATATGATAACTCCGCAAGGGTTGCACGCAGCTGTCGGAAACTCAACGTACACACATATATCGGTGAAATCTTGCGGGGGATGCGTTTTTTCATAAAATCGAACAGATGGGGTGGAAATTAGGGGTTGCAACTCGAAATTCCGCTTAATAAGTATTGGTCGAAATTGACGTCATTCGATAGCTTTCCATTAATGATTCAAAAAAGGTGTTATTCATATTTTGAGAAAAACCACCCTTATAGGCGCTACAACCCCTAACATGCAGAAACACAAAAATGCGAAAACTCAAAAACTACTCAACGTATCAAGGCATAATTTGGTGTGTTAATTTTCAGTGACATTGTAGGTGAATGGACAAACTTTCACTAAAATCTAACAACGGGGATGAAATTTAAGGGTTGAAACTTGGAATTTCTTCAAGTAAATGGTAGCATAAAATTAGGGGGTTCGATAGATTTCGGTCAACTACTGAAAAAAGATCTTATGAGCTTTCAACCTAAAGTCAACCCCTAAGCTATTAACCACCCCTAACTCTTTGCAAGCGGATAAATATATTTTTTCTATTTTTTCTGAGACCCTATCGATTTATTTATGAACAACTGAAGTCAGTAAATACGCAAGGAGTTATGTAACACCGGAAAAATAAACTCGCCCCTGTAAATCATAAAGGGGTGAAATCATGAGGGGTTGAAAACATGAATCTACAAATCACCGGAATTTTTCAACGAATTGGGTTAGGGTGGTGAAATTGAAAACACAACTTATTTTAGGGCATGTGGGGGTGGTGAAATAGGGGATTGGAGTTTAGGGGTGAAACGTCCATAAAACCCTGCAATTTGACACAGAGAAGCAATATCTTCCGCGAAACTGTGACATCTTACACACTGCGTCTTCGAGAAGGGAAGGGTGAATTTTAGGAGAAATTTATCGAAGGGGATGAAAGTTAGGGGTGGAAACTCGAATTTTTACTGAATACTAGCCCTAGCAAGTGGAGTAAATACATTTTATTTATTTTTTCGGGCTTTCTTGTGATTTTTCGATAATTAAAAATCATTTTCATTATATTTCAACCCACCCACAATTTTTCATCCCCTTTCATGATATGTGAACCCTCAAAAAGCAAAATTTACCCAGACCGCTTCTTTCTGTAATTTTGTAAAATTCGCGCAGCTTTGCCTTTTTTCGCAATAAATTTTACTCAAATGGATTGTTCTTGCCTTTTTCACTTTTTCGACCCCCTCCGCAAAGTTTCAACCCCGAAAAGCCTTTGCATAATTAGCTTGTTTTTGTGTTATTTTCTGTAATTCAACTTAATTACGATTAATTTTCATCCCCTCTGACTTTTCATTCCCCTTTACGATTTTTCAACCCCCTAAGTGTTAATTTTGCAAAATTTGCGTAATTTCCATTTTCTTCGGTAATAAATGAAGTCATTTGGACATTTTTCACTTTTTTCAACCCCCATCGAAAAATTTCAACTCTATCAAACGCTAGATTCATACAATTGTTTTATTTTGGTGTTATTTTCTGTAATTTTACTTAACCACGGTTAACGGTTTTCGATTTTGCAACCCCCTAACTGCGAATTTTGCAAAAATTTCGTTTTTGGTCGGTAATAAAAACTGAATGCATTTGGGATTTAGTTTGCCTTTTACAGTTTTCCAGTTCCCTTCGCAATAGGTAGGTATAAGTGCGTATTTCAACCCCCACAAAAGTTTTTATTTGATAATTTTGTTGTGTAATTTTACTTAATCACAGTTAATTTTTAGTTCTTTTGATTTTTCATCCCATTTCGCAATTTTTCAGCCCCCCTGAGTGCTAATTTTTCTAAATTCGTCAAATATTTTACTTTCGGTAATTCTTTTCACTTACTCATTTGGTTTATATTGTCGTTCTTTTTACTTTTCAACCCTCTAAATTTTTGTGTTCTTTCTTTTCATTTTCTACTTTTTAATT
Organism: Pycnomerus fuliginosus; assembly: GCA_963924575.1. Lineage (NCBI taxonomy): Eukaryota > Metazoa > Arthropoda > Insecta > Coleoptera > Zopheridae > Pycnomerus > Pycnomerus fuliginosus. Next base: position 2,734,190 of record OZ004624.1, read on the forward strand.
CTGTAACAACAATTTTTAACATTTCCCCTTTTTGACACATCTGTGCGTCTGCGGAGGCACTACTACTAGGTGCAGATTGATAAAATCTGCACCCGATTCCACCAGTAAGACCAGCCGCCCCTACATACACATTAACTTGATAAACATCTACAGGGATACACATCGCATTGATATACATCTTCCGTTGGCTTTTGCTAGAGATTTTGCTAAAGAAGAAGAAGAAATCTGAAGTGTCAATATATTTTTTCCAAAGCCTCCTAGCCTATGTTCATGTTCCCTAGCAAACATGATTCATAGATCATTAAAAATCATTAAAATCATTAAAAATCGGGAATAAATTTTAATATTTCTAGCTGAATAACCATTAACCAATTTATTAAAAAAGATCAAATAATTAAAGTGTGCCCCTATACGGAGTTATACACAAAACAATATAAATTCCAAACATTCTGGCTAAATATCCTTTCCGCCCCTATATTTCATTATTTTCTCCGTTGGTTAATGCTCTTATAACGAATTTATAAAAAAAATGTAATAATTAACGTGTGCCCTTATACGGAACTGTACCACCACTGTAATTGTTTAGAAAGCCGACTTTTTTAATTTCATTCAATAATAACATTTTTGGGCAACGAATGCCCAAAATGGGGTTGAAAACAACATGGAAGGGGGGAGAATTTTTCTCTTCGGGAATGTGTTGGGGGTAGTTAGGAGGTAAACGTACTAAAAGTCCCCGCCCCTACCCCGTCCGCTTCAGGGGGCGGTGGGGGTGGAAAGGTCCCTTTTTTTGGTTTTTCGCTTATAACTCGAAAATGGTGCGTCGTACCGAAAAAATCCTTGTATGAAAATGAAAGCCTATAAAATTTTCTACAACTCTGCTATTATACATTATTTAGGAAAAATGCACCGTTTTCGAGATATCCGCTCTCAAAAGACGCCAATTGTCAAAACAAACTTTTGCTTCTAATTCCTCAGTCTTTGGTTTTGCAAAAAAGTCGTCAGGAAGAAAGTTTTAGAGCGCTCAATTTCCTTCAAGAATATATACCTACAGGGTGGTTTTTTTTTCACTGCTCACCACTGGCACCTTCTAAACTGTAAGAGGTACAAAGTCGGTTAAATTAGAGATATATTGCACTATTTAAATTTCAAATTTTGACGATCTGTCAAAAAAGTCCATTTTGATTACATTTTTGAAAAGCTAATTTTTTGTGTGTCCGATGGTGTTAAAATACAATATGGCTACCATAAGAGAATAAAAAGTTGACTACCGTTACTCAAAATCTAGAAGTCCTAGAAAATTTCTGACGATGCCATTCAATTGACAGCTGTCAATAATATAAAAGCTCCAAGTGAAATTTAAACAGTGCAATATTTCTCTAATTTAACCGACTTCGTACCTCTTACCGTTTAGAAGATGCCAGTGGTGAGCAGTGAAAAAGGAACCACCTGTATATACATGTTCTTGAAGGAAATTGAACGCTCTAAAACTTTCTTCCTGACGACTTTTCTGCAAAACCAAAGACTGAGGAATTAGAAGCACAAGTTTGTTTTGACAATTGCCGTCTTTTGAGAGCGGATATCTCGAAAACGGTGCATTTTTCCCTAATAACGTATAATAGCAAAGTTGTAGAAAATTTTACAGGCTTTCATTTTCATACAAGGATTTTTTCGCTACGACGCACCATTTTCGAGTTATAAGCGAAAAACCAAAAAAATTACCTTTCCACCCCCCTCCCCCCCTGAAGCGGGGACTTTTAGTATGTCAACCCCCTAACTACCCCCAACACATTCCAACCCAACAACAATAATGCCATTGTCAGTGTCAAAAAATAACAACGCAAGCAAGTCATCTCTCTCTTACTCATTGTAAGGGTATGTTCTCTGTCCTTTTTATTTTTGTCCACACTCCCGATTGATTGCCGTACCTCTCCAAAGAAATATTTACATCCAATGACCTTACCTATTAGGGCGTAGCACACGATAAGGGCACCAACCCCCACTTGCGTGCACATGAAAGCCACGAATTTTCGGCAATAATCTTTGATTTTTTCGCGAGGGTTGACCGGTTCTCGGTCGCGGGAGGAGCTGCGAGGGTGGCGACCGCGCCTCGACATGTCTGCCGCACTATTGAGGCGAGTTATTTCAGGAGATGTAAAGTTGGAACGCGGCCAGCGGGGGTTATTCGCGTTTGATGATTTGACCGAAAGTGGAAAAAGTGATGGATGTGTTTATTGAGGCGTTTCCGGAACTGCGGTGCTAATAATACATATAAATGAAACGATTCAAGAGATTTCGTGTATCTTTTCGTTTCGTTTTTGTTGACCCTCGACCAATTTCTGAGGGGGTTGGAATAAATTTGCATCTGGAGCACGCGTAAAGAAGAAAAAACATCCCCTTTTCCTAACGTTCACGTTCTTAAAGAAACTGAGGGTTGTTTTTTGAGAGAGAACTGAGCCTTGGAAGGGGTTACCACACGAAGGGAAAGACAAAAAGGGTAGAATTTTGGACTTAGGGTATTATTATTATTATTATTATTATTATTTTGGCGGACTAAATGCCACTTTCAGGGAATGTTCCTATATGCCCCCAGATGGCAAAAAACCATGATGGACATCTCAGAAGAGTAGTTTTCAAAATTGGCGGGCGTATAAAATCGCTCGTAACTCTGTAAATATTGGGACGATTTTCATTTTCTTTTTTTTATTTGAAAGCCCTTGAAACGTAGCTTCATTTTATGTATCTATCAAATAGTCAAATAAAGTTAAATTCTGAGTATTTGTGCCCTTGCGGGGAAAAAAAGTTTATTAACTAACTTGAGAACGAAAGCAGATATCGAGCTGAAATTTTGTACACACGTGTATACCCCGAAAATCTCGGCGGGGATTGTTTTTGGGCCATATCGGACCAGGGGGGTGGGCGTTAGGGGTGAAAAACTGACAGAGATTACATTTTCGACGTTTGATCGCGAACGCTGCCTCAACGCTTGAAGCTAGAGCAAAAGTTTGTAAGGAGGAATTGTCGGCAATGAAAAGATCTACAAAAAAGTCCACGACGGCATATGGCTATCTACGAGGGGTAGCCCACCGAGATCGTTTTTGTGTTTTAATTTTTGACTAAACTAGCTTCAGTGGCTTATTGTCGGCTATCCGTAACAGAAGTTTGAAATTGGCACCAATCGATTCTCCTTCAAATTTGAGGCAGTAAGATGCGTCACACTTGGGGTCGCCAAAAATTTTTAAAAAATGTGTAAGTTTTTTCTAGTTTTTGCTTTTTTTTTGGAAAAACTACTAACAATTAGTTTCTATCGAGTAGATACTCGACAAAACACGATTCTAATTGAAAGTTGTTGTTTCCTGTTGATTTTATTGGATTTCGAAGTTTTAAAGTTATGCAAAGTTATTTTTCTCGAAATGGGTGAGCTCTAAAAGTTTGAAATTGGCACCAATCGATTCTCCTTCAAATCTGAGGAAGTAAGATGGGTCACACTTGGGGTCGCCAAACACTTTGAAAAGTTCTTTTTAATTTTTGCTTTTTTTTTAGAAAAATTACTGACAATTAGTTTCTATCGGGCAAATACTCGACAAAATACGATTCTAAGTGAAAGTTGTCGTTTCCTGTTGATTTTATTGGATTTCGAAGTTTTAAAGTGATGCAAAGTTACTTTTCTCGTCGTGGGTGAGGTCTAAAAGTTTGAAATTCGCACCAATCGATTCTACTTCAAATCTGAGGAAGTAAGATGGGTCACACTTGGGGTCGCCAAAAACTTTGAAAAAATATGCAAGTACTACTTTCTAGTGAATTTTGCTTTTTTTTTGGGAAAAATTACTGACAATTAGTTTCTATTGAGTATTTGACGATACAAAATACGATTCTAATTGCAATTTGCCCTTTTATATTCATTTTGTAGCATTTTAAAGTATTAAAGTTACGCAAAGCTGCTTTTCCTCCAAGTGGGTATTTTTTATCTCGTTTGTTTCTCTTTTGACAATATTGAACGAAATTTTGACATCAGTCTAACGGAGTCAGGCTTTCTTCTGTTTTGTTAAATTTACATTAAAATTGCTTTCGAAAACAAGAAACAATTCACAATGATGCCATCCAATCTCCATTGTTGCTGTTTATTGACTAGAATCTTGACGTAAATGAAAGTCCGTTCAACACTACAACAAAAACCTTTCAAGTACTACAAGATCCTTATTTTTTAGATAGTTAGCATAGCCTGACCTCGGCTGCAAACCTGTCAACGTAAAGCCTGTATCACACAGCTAACGGTTGAAAAGATTTCTAGATCTGATCATACTTTAAATAGAAAATAGAAGCTCTTAGAAAATATGATGCTTTGAATTCGAGTTTATTTGGTTTCCTTGTTCGTTTTTTATTGATCGCTCTGTATCATCGTGAATTGTGCGTTCGTTGATAAAACTAGTCATCTAGTAAGCTTTGAGTTTGAACTGCTTTCAAAGCCCACTTTGCAAAAAATCAACATAACCTCACATTGCGTAATAATTTAATAAATAAAACGTACCAAAATATTCGGAATTCAGTCCAAAGCCTCTCTGTAATCCTTTCCTGCAGTTTGCACACACAATTCTCACAAAATTACATATTTTATTCATAAAATCCTTCCGACAACTTTGACATTTATAACTCCGTTCACTTTTTGCTCGGAGCCACTCCAGAGTAACAGACCACCATTGCTGCACTTTACGCGGAGTGGCTCCGAGCGTGCAATTCAACAGAGCTAACTTCTGACAGATGTCAACAGCGACCTGTCACTAGTGTCATTCCTGTCAAGTTTTGAATCCCAACCGAAAATACTGGATAATTTTCGCTTAAAAGCAAATGGATTCGTTTTATGACGCTCCCAGGCAACCCCCCGTCCCCACGATCATCCCCAATGTAAGCAAATCCATAATTTTTGTAAAAATTTCATTTTTTTTGTAGGTTAACAGGATTCCCTCGGTGCCTGAAATTTCCATTATGGACAACTCGTTTCTAAGGGGGCCCTACCCCTTGCAGAGGAAGCAAGTCAGGTTTGAACCCCCCAGTAATTTCGTGCGTAGAGCCGAGAAGGAAAATGCACCCCACAGTTTGTCAAAATTCGCCCCAGATCTTGCGGGGAAAACTTTCAAGCAAATTTATATGGCGAATGTGCCTAATCGGCACTTGGATTTGAGTCTTTTGGAACCTACTAGGCCCCCGGAGCCCCCGGAGCCCCCGAAGACTAACACCCTCGACGACAGTCTGCAATTGATAAAGGTACAAAATGAACCTGAACCATCAACTTACCATAGTTATAGCAAAAACAGATTCAATTGTTTAAAAAGTATTGAGAATACACCCCCTGGCACTGAAGTAATGGATAATAGTTACAGTAAAAGCCGATATAATTGCCTGAAAAGTATTGAGAATACACCCCCGAGTTCCAAGGATGTTGATTTGTATAAAGATGAGCCGAGCATTAAGGATTTGTATAAAATAATTCAAATACAAAACGAGCAAATCTCGATGCTGCAAAAGCAGGTTGACAACTTGAGAACAACGATGCAACCAGCGATAGAGCCTGATCGTGACAGCCCCAAAAAAGGGGTACCGAAGTTTTCCATTCAAGCCACAAGCTTCGAGGTGTCATTTAGGCCCCCGCAGTTTCGAAAGCACGAACCTAAGATTCAAGAAATTGTCGAGTGCGATAATAGTAAGGACTTGTCTTTGCATTTGGGGGACTCTTTGCATGTTCGGGATAGTTATGTGAGTGCTGCTGCTGTTCCCAGTATTCACATTAACATGGAGAATTACCAGGAGTGAGTATTTTATTAATAAAAAAATTGGGGGGGTTGTCTACAGAGTACTAGTTTTCAACCCTGTACCACCCCCTCGTCGGTTTACAGTTAAATTTCCTGCAAAAAAGGTTATAAGTAGAAAGTTAAGTGAGGGAAGCTGCTTTACTCGAAGTGGGTGAGTCCTAGAGAAGTTTGAAATTTGTAGCAATCGATTCTGCTTTAAATTTCATGAAGTATGATGGGTCGCACTTGGGGTCGCAAAAGACTTTGAAAAAATGTATACTTTCTAGTAAATTTTAATTTTTTGGAGAAAAATTGCTGATAATTAGCTTCTATGGAGTGTTTGATGATGCAAAATACGATTCTAATTGAAACTTGCCGTTTTATACTGATTTTGTAGTATTTTCAAGTTTTAAAATAAATACTCGACAAAATACGATTCTAGTTACGTGAGTGCTGCTGCTGTTCCCAGCATTCACATTAACATGGAGAACTACCAGGAGTGAGTATTTTATGAATAAAAAAGTTGGGGGGGGATAGTAGGGAGAAGTTATTTCATTAAAATTTTGTCTTAGAATACTAGTTTTGAACCCTGTACAACCCCCTCGTCGGTTTATAGTTAAATTTCCTGCAAAAAAGGTTTATAAGTTGAAAGTTAAGTGAGGCAAGCTGCTTTACTCGAAGTGGGTGAGTCCTAGAAGTTTGAAATTTGTAACAATCGATTCTCCTTTAAATTACATGAAGTATGATGGGTCGCACTTGGGGTCGCAAAAACCTTTGAAAAAATGTATACTTTCTAGTAAATTTTAATTTTTTGAAGAAAAATCACTAACAATTAGCTTCTATAGAGTATTTGATGATGCAAAATACGATTCTAATTGAAACTTGACGTTTTCTATTGATTTTGTAGTATTTTCAAGTTTTAAAGTTACGCAAAGCTGCTTTACTCGAAGTGGGTGAGTCCTAGAAGCTTTAAATTTGTAGCAATCGATTCTCCTTTACATTCCATGAAGTATAATGGGTCGCACTTGGGGTCGCAAAATACTTTGAAAAAATGTATACTTTCTAGTAAATTTTAATTTTTTGGAGAAAAATTGCTGATAATTAGCTTCTATAGAGTATTTGATGATACAAAATACGATTCTAATTGAAACTTGCCGTTTTCTATTAATTTCGTAGTATTTTCAAGTTTTAAAGTTACGCAAAGCTACTTTACTCCAAGTGGGTGATTGCTAGAAGTTTAAAATATGCACCAGTCGATTCCCCTTGAGATTTGAGAAAGTAGGATGGGTGACACTTGGGGTCGCCAAAAATCTTGAAAAAATATGTGCTTTCTAGTTTTTGATTTTTTTTTGGAAAAATTACTGACAATTAGTTTCTATCGAGCAAATACTCGACAAAATACGATTCTAGTTAAGGGAGTGCTGCTGCTGTTCCCAGCATTCACATTAACATGGAGAACTACCAGGAGTGAGTATTTTATGAATAAAAAAGTTGGAGGGGGGGTAGTAGGGAGAAGTTATTTCATTAAAATTTTGTCTTAGAATACTAGTTTTGAACCCTGTACAACCCCCTCGTCGGTTTATAGTTAAATTTCCTGCAAAAAAGGTTATAAGTTGAAAGTTAAGTGAGGCAAGCTGCTTTACTCGAAGTGGGTGAGTCCTAGAAGTTTGAAATTTGTAGCAATCGATTCTCCTTTAAATTTCATGAAGTATGATGGGTCGCACTTGGGGTCGCAAAAACCTTTGAAAAAATGTATACTTTCTAGTAAATTTTAATTTTTTGGAGAAAAATTACTGGCAGTTAGCTTCTATAGAGTATTTGATGATGCAAAATACGATTCTAATTGAAACTTGCCGTTTTCTATTGATTTTGTAGTATTTTCAAGTTTTAAAGTTACGCAAAGCTACTTTACTCCAAGTGGGTGAGTCCTAGAAGTTTGAAATTTGTAGCAATCGATTCTCCTTTAAATTTCATGAAGTATGATGGGTCGCACTTGGGGTCGCAAAAAACTTTGAAAAAATGTATATTTTCTAGTAAATTTTAATTTTTTGGAGAAAGATTACTGACAATTAGCTTCTATAGAGTATTTGATGATGCAAAATACGATTCTAATTGAAACTTGCCGTTTTATACTGATTTTGTAGTATTTTCAAGTTTTAAGGTTACGCAAAGCTACTTTACTGCAAGTGGGTGATTGCTAGAAGTTTAAAATTCGCACCAGTCCATTCCCCTTGAGATTTGAGAAAGTAGGATGGGTCACACTTGGGGTCGCCAAGAATTTTGAAAAAATATGTATTTTCTAGTTTTTGATTTTTTTTTGGAAAAATTACTGACAATTAGTTTCTATCGAGCAAATACTCGACAAAATACGATTCTAATTGAAACTTGCCGTTTTCTATTGACTTTGTAGTATTTTCAAGTTTTAAGGTTACGCAAAGCTACTTTACTGCAAGTGGGTGATTGCTAGAAGTTTAAAATTCGCACCAGTCCATTCCCCTTGAGATTTGAGAAAGTAGGATGGGTCACACTTGGGGTCGCCAAGAATTATGAAAAAATATGTGCTTTCTAATTTTTGATTTTTTTTTTGAAAAATTACTGACAATTAGTTTCTATCGAGCAAATACTCGACAAAATACGATTCTAATTGAAGCTTGCCGTTTTCTATTGATTTTGTAGTATTGTCAAGTTTTAAAGTTACGCAAAGCTACTTTACTCCAAGTGGGTAATTGCTAGAAGTTTAAAATTTGCACCAGTCGATTCTCCTTGAGATTTGAGGAAGTAGGATGGGTCACACTTGGGGTCGCCAAGAATTTTGAAAAAATATGTATTTTCTAGTTTTTGATTTTTTTTTGGAAAAATTACTGACAATTAGTTTCTATCGAGCAAATACTCGACAAAATACGATTCTAATTGAAACTTGCCGTTTTCTATTGACTTTGTAGTATTTTCAAGTTTTAAGGTTACGCAAAGCTACTTTACTGCAAGTGGGTGATTGCTAGAAGTTTAAAATTCGCACCAGTCCATTCCCCTTGAGATTTAAGAAAGTAGGATGGGTCACACTTGGGGTCGCCAAGAATTTTGAAAAAATATGTACTTTCTAATTTTTGATTTTTTTTTTGAGAAATTAGTGACAATTAGTTTCTATCGAGCAAATACTCGACAAAATACGATTCTAATTGAAACTTGCCGTTTTCTATTGATTTTGTAGTATTTTCAACTTTTAAAGTTACGCAAAGCTACTTTACTCCAAGTTGGTGATTGCTAGAAGTTTGAAATTTGCACCAATCGATTCCCCTTGAGATTTGAGAAAGTAGGATGGGTCACACTTGGGGTCGCCAAGAATTTTGAAAAAATATGTACTTTCTAGTTTTTAATTTTTTTTTGGAAAAATTACTGACAATTAGTTTCTATCGAGTAAATACTCGACAAAATACGATTCTAATCGAAACTTGTCGTTTCCTGCTGATTTTATTGGATTTTGAAGCTTTAAGCTATACAAAGCTACTTTACTCTAGACGATTGAAATTTGCACCAATCGATTCTGCTTCAAATTCGAAAAAATATGTACCTTCTATTATATTTTTTTTGCATGTTAAATTTTTAAAAGTATGGAATGTTACTTATCAAAAATACAGATGTGGCCTTTTTTGTAGAAAATTTATCTGCAATAACAAGTGTATTTTGGTCCAAAACGGATATAATTACAAAAAGAAAAAGAATTTGGCCGCCATTTTTCCAAGATGGCAGGCTCGTTTTTTTCCTTCTTATTGTCCATCCCTTGCTGACTGGCCGATATTTATTTTTTACTGATTTTGATGATTTAATTCTAGTGACGAAACCAGTGACGGGACAAGCTTCTACCAGGATTTGATGGTACTTTTTTTTTTTTAATTTTTATTTTTCTTTAATTTGTTATTGCAGGAGCAAGTTAACAATGTTTTGAGAAATATGCAGTCCGAATATCAAAAATCCACCAATAAAAACAAAGCGGAACAAAGTTCTCAGACGATGAACGCAGTCAAGCAGGCCACGTTGCAGCATTTGAAAAGCATTGGAGTTAACTTACCTCCCATTGAGGAATCAAGCGAGACTACTGGGTAATTTTTATTTTTTTTTAATAGTTGCAACCCCTAATTTCCACCCCATCTGTTCGATTTTACGAAATAACGCATCCCCTGCAAGATTTCACCGATATATGTGGGTACGTTGAGTTTCCGACAGCTGCGTGCAACCCTTGCGGAGTTATCATATTTTTTGTGGTTTTCATCCCCCGAAATTAGCACCTTTTCACTTTCGACAGACTTGAGGGTCGAACGTGCATACCAAGTTTCAGAAAGATACGTCCACTATTGCTCGAGTTATTGCAGTTAATAGTTTTTCGGTTTTTCACCCCTAACTCCCACCCCCGTGGTTCGATATGGCCCAAAAATCCCCGCAGAGATTTTCCGGGTATACACCCGTGTACAAAATTTCAGCTCAATATCTGCTTTCGTTCTCAAGTTATGCGATGGAACCATTTGAATTATGTTGATTACATTTTGTTTCTTCAGTCAGTTAGCTCTGAAAACAACTGAATTTTGAAGACGTCAAATTTACGACAATTCAGTTGTTCCCAGAGGTGACTTGATATTGTCGGTTTTTTTTTTCAAGGATAATTTCTCAGAACTAAACATGCCGTAAAGTTGACCTTGAAAACAGTTGAATTATGTTTGTTTGCCAACTTGAAATTTGCACTTTTTTTTGCATTTATTTCTCGAAACAGAAAGTTGGTCCTGAAAACAATTTGAATTATTTTGATGTTTTTTTTTTTTGACAGTTTGTCTAGTAACAATGGCACCTGAAAACAGTTGAATCTCGTGCAGAGTCTGTTTTCAGAGGCGACTTGACTAAACAGTGAGATTTTTAAACGTCAAATTTAAAACAATTGAGATGTTTCCAGAGGTGACTTGACATTGTCATTTTTTTCTTGTACAAATATTATTTCCCAAAGTAAAGATGCTGCAATAAGTTGGCTCTGAAAATGATTGAATATTCAAAACATCAAATTACAGAAATACATTCATTTGTTTATGTTTATGTTAGAAAGTTGGCCCTGAAAACAGTTGAATTATATCAAATACTTGAATTGTGTTGACTGTACTTTATTATTTCAGCCAGTTGGCTCTGAAAACAAGAATTCACATTAGAGTTCACTTGTTTTCAGAGGTGACTTGATGCTATCATCCCTCAAACAGTTGAATCACGTCAAATTTCAACAAACCAATTGTTTTCAGCAGTGCCTTGATTTACTGAAAACAAAAGAATTCACATTAGAGTTCACTTGTTTTCAGAGGTGACTTGATGCTATCTACCATTTCTCAAACAATTGAATCATGTCAAATTTAAACAAATCTTTCTCTTCAGTTGTTTTCAGCAGTGACTTGATTTAAAAATATTTTTTCACAGGCAGGATTACAGCCCTTCGGAGATCAGTTTCGAGGTGAAACAACTTCTCATGAAATACCTCCCGAGCGATAAACTGGCCCAAGTTATGAACAAACCGAAACCTCCCCCAATCAAACAACTGCAACCCCCAGTCAATTCGGACTTCTCCATGGCAACCCTCCGGTACTTACAAAAGTACAACATCATCGACAATAAGCAAAATGGGAAGATCCTCGATGTTACGGCTTTAAAAATGCAACCGAAACTTTTATAATTTTATAATTTGAGACTATATTATTATCACTACATTAAATGTTAAACGATTCACCACAGCCGCAAGTGCCTTTAATGTTCGGGTTGTTGAACACAAACTCGGAGCTTAATTTGTTCTCGACGTAGTCCATTTCAGTGCCTAGGAGGGTGAGTTGGGCTTTTTTATCGACTAGAACCCTCACACCATCTTGAATGACTTCCTCGTCCATTTTATCTGAAATTGACAGTTGTTAAATAATAAACATTTTTCACACTCACCCTTTTTTTCTGCGTAATCTAGTGTGTACGACAGTCCATTGCACCCTCTTTGTTTAACGCCGATTCTTAACCCTATCTAAAAGTACAGTGTTATTCAGAAAATTATGCGGGTGGCTATGGAAACAACGCCTGGCAATCTGTCAAAAGGGCGTTTGTCGACAGATTGCGATTCGCTTGTTTCCATAGATTTTCTGAATAGCACTGTATTACATAATCGTTTGTTCCACCGAGGAGTTGTTTTATCCTGTTGACAGCTGCTGGCGTCTGTAAATAAATAGATGGAAGGGGTGAATATCACTTTGGGGGTGGTTTTGTTAATATTTTTGGAAAAAAAAGCGAAAAAGAATTCTAACCTAGAAAATTTCTTGGACTTACTAGAGTTAGTGCTGCTCTTGTTGGTAGGATTTTTCGGCCTTTTACGGCCCTCACGGTGGCCGTTGCTATTACTTTTGTGGCCATTTGTGGAAAACGGCCGAGGCGTTTTCGAAAAATCGAGGAAAATGGTTAAATTTTGACGTTTGGAGAGGGGTCACATTGTAAACGTCAAAAGTAGGGGGTACCAACGTGAGAGTTGGGGGATTTCTAATGGCATTGACGAAATAACCCTAATAATCGTGCCGATAATCCAATATCGCCTCGAAATTGTTCTTTCAGAACCAATAAATAAGCGGAGCTTTATAAAGAGTCGAAATTATAATTCCGCGCGATCATGGCCTTTTATATTTTTTAATTCGGTTTCAGTCAAAACAGGGATCTTCATTACCGACTACTGCAATGAAAATTGGGGGGTTTTCAATTTTCCGGAAAATTGAGCTTCGATTTCGTCTTTTTTCGTGACAAATTGGGCCAGAATAAACTTAGTTTTGTATTTTTTCCAGTGGTTTTGCAGGTTACATGATTGGTTGGATATGCAACCCAACATTTACGTGGCTCTTTGGCGGGTCGCCTACCTACCTCACTTTGTGAATTTCAGCGCCCCTAGCGGATGTCCTCGAACTTCAGAAAAATGGTGTAGGCTACAGTCCGTTTAAATCGCGAAAAAATTTAGTGAGTTTAGTGAAAAACATTCAATTCTTTATCATAAGACGATTTTCCGATGATTTAGTGCGTTTAATCGATTTTCGAGAAGTTTTTCCAATGATATACGACTGCCGTTAAATAAATATGCCTAAATGTAGTGAATGAGGGTAGGTATCCTTTGTTTTGACAATTGTGGGGGGTTGCAACTGAAAATTAGAGGCTGTTTTTCAATTTTCCGGAAAATTCAGCATCAATTTTATCGGGCCAGAATAAGCTTGGTTTTAGTGCCGAAGTATACGCGCAGGCACTGTAGTTCTAGTGAATTCGCTCACATAACTTGAGAACGAAAGCAGATATCGCGTTGAAATTTTGTACACACGTGTATACTTTAAAAATCTCGGCGGGGATTGTTTTTGGGCCATTTCGGATCAGGGGGGTGGGAGTTAGGGGTGAAAAACAGAGAAATTACAATTTCCGACGTTTGATCGCGAACGCTGCCACAACGCTTGAAGCTAGAGCAAAAGTTTGTAAGGAGGAATTGTCGGCGATGAAAAGATCTACAAAAAAGTCCGCGACGGCATATAGCTATCTACGAGGGGTAGCCCACCGAGATTGTTTTTGTGTTTTAATTTTTGACGAAAATAAATTCAGTGGCTTATTGTTGGCTATCCGTAACAGATATTTAAATGCTGCCGCGGACTTTTTTGTAGGTCTTTTCGTTGCCGACATTTCTCCCTTATACGATTTTAATCCATCTTCCAGCGTTTAGGCAGCGTTCGCAGTAAAAGCGCGAGAATGCGAGGTTTTTTCGAGACCGAAAAACTATTTATTAATTATGATAACTCGAGAACCAGTGGAGATATTTTACTGAAACTTGATATGCGTTTTTGACGTACATGTCTGTTGAAGGTGAAGGGGTGTCAATTTTGGGGGATGAAATTTAGAGGTTGAAAATCACAAAAATACGAAAACTTCTCAAATATTTTGCACAAGGAGGTGTGAAACCACATATATTTTGACATTATTTGATAATAAGTAATGGTTTTTTCTCTGCAAGATGAAACAGAAAGAGGTGCAAATTAGGGGTTGAAACTCGAAATTTCATATGTGTTACTTGAAATTCAAGCAGTTCGATAACTTTTAATCAATGGCCCAGAAAAAGTTTTGAGCATATATTTAGTCCTTAGACCCTTAGATCACCCTACGACAGGAAGTGAAAAAAATTGCACCTCTAAAACTCAACCCCTTCAACCTTGAAACAAAAAATTCACTTAGAGGAAATGTAACCCTTGGACCACCTATTACCGGAGGAAACTAATTGAACACAAAAAATTGCACCCCTGAAATTCGCTCCCTTCAACCCCCAACCACAAAAACTTGAGTTGGAGGAAATTTAACACTTGCACCGCCTACAACCGAAAGAGTTGAATTGAACGAAAAACTACGCCCCTAAAACTCACCCCTTTCAACCCCGAAACACAAAAAAATTACTTGCACGGAATTTAATCCTTTTACCACTCATTATCGCAGGAGACTATTTTGAACGCAAAAACCCATTCTTCAACCCTCGAACACAAATAATTGACTTGGATGAAATTGAGCCCTTGGACTATCTACAACAGAAACAGACTAACTGAACGCAAAAAGTTGCAACCCCAAAAACCACCCCCTTCAACCCCCAAATACGAAAAATTGACATACATAAATAATTGACTCAGTGTAAATTTAACCCTTATTAGACTACTTGTTACTGGAAGATATACTAATGAGAGCAAATGAATTTAAGATTTGGACCACTGTTATTTGAGGATAGGTAACAAGTAAGCTCCAACTTTCAAAAAATTAATTAAACACTTTTTGTTTTGAGAGACACCTACCCCCTGGGGACACTTTTCTTCCTAATTTTAGGTGTAGAATCACCCCCCGAAATATTGTGACGTTATTTCCGGACATCCTGTATATGAATAATTCACGGTGAATAAACATCTACAGGGATACACATCGCATTGATGTACCTACATCTTCCGTTGGCTTTTGTAATATTTCCATGGATATTTTGCGTGTAACGTCATTGGTTGGCATGAATCACGTGAGGTGAGCCGATTCAGCTGGCGGGAAATTTAAACCTTCTCTATTCACTTTAATAGCATTTGTTTTGGTACATAACAGTTTCGTAGGTAGGTACTGTAGGGTGAAAAAGGCAGTCGTTTAAGGGTAGTCGTTTTACATTTTAACATTTTCCTGCATATTGCAGCGAGAAAATGTGACTACAATTAAAACTAAAGCCCTAAAGAAAAAAATACGGATTTCGATTTTGCCTTTTTGGAGTTATCAGCGACAGAATTTCAAAAATATGGTTTAGCTAAAAAAAACTGCCTGAACGGAAGTGAAAAAATAACAACTCGAGTGTAGTACCTACATTTATTGTCAATTTTTATTCAAATTATGTTGCACTCTGAAGTTATTGGATCCTTTCAAAAATGTAGATCTGATTGGGGGTGCCATACTTAGGATAAGCTATTAAATCGGTTCCTTCTATGAGATCTCCCCAAGCAGCATCCAACACCAATCCAGTTCCTACACACTCAACGCTTCGGTCTTCTAAATTACTGTTTATCTGCCAGAGCTGACCCTGCTTGTTATTCGCAGTAGTCGTAATGATGTTCTTCAAATCCTCGCTGTCGGTTGGAAATACAACATCCAAAACCTTCCTGCAAAAATTGAAGAAAAACATTACATATTATCGAATTTTTTTGCACCGACGTTGCTTAACTTTAAGCGACACTTAAAATGACAAGAATGACGTATTTTCCAATGTCATTCTTGTCATTTTAAGTGTCGCTTGAGATTAAGCAACGTCGGTGCAAACGGTCATAGTAACCTAACTAAAAAAACATATAACACGACGGGGTAA
Source organism: Pycnomerus fuliginosus (assembly GCA_963924575.1). Taxonomy (NCBI): domain Eukaryota; kingdom Metazoa; phylum Arthropoda; class Insecta; order Coleoptera; family Zopheridae; genus Pycnomerus; species Pycnomerus fuliginosus. The sequence continues at coordinate 2,749,862 of OZ004624.1, forward strand.
CCACCCTGCGCAATATTGGGACAGGTCGTTGTGCGATGGTGTGCAATTCTGTGGAATAGTGTGCAATACCGTGCAATAGTACACAATGTGTAATATGCAATGCTGTACAATCCAGGTATTTCTTGAGAGAAAAGAGTACACATTATGCTCAAATCTGCATGCGTTAAAAAAGGATAACAATATGATTCGCGCGCAATTGGAGGCGATCGACAGAGACCGATATTCCCTTCTTTAATGGGCGGGAGAGGGAGAAATATATTTTGAATCTCCAAATGGCCGTCGTGTGACGTCACTCAAGAAATAGGTCCATTGTGTGTAATGCTGTGCAATGTGTAGAATAGTGTGCAATGGTGTAGGTATAATGCTGTGTACTGCTGTGCCAGAGTGTGTAACGATTGAGTCTGCAATATGAATATATGTTCAATATAGGGGTGCAAATTTGCAAAAACTACCCCCTCGATAAAACACTAGTTATTATGGGACTCAAATAATTGCACAAAAATTGGTTTACCCGCTTGCGCTATTCCAGATGTAGAAAACTCCATCAGAAACAGGCTCTAGTCTGAAGAGCTGAGAGGGTGAATAGCTTCTGACTTGTAGCGTAACGTTATAACCCTGCGAGTCCAAGACCAGTTGCGATGCAACATTTACTATGAAATAAGATTCTAGTAAACGAGGGTCGGGAACATCATCGTTTTTTACATCAACTAATGGGGTAGTATTTGCTGCGACACTTGTCAAGAGGGCGAAAAACAGAACAAACATTTTGGAAATATTGGCAATTGCATGGAGAAGTTTCGTATTTATAAGAAATTAATCAATCGAAAGTTGATAGAAACAAAGGAATGATAGAAATCTATATAAATTATAAATACTTATTACTTAAAGATTAAACGGGGTGTTTCAAAAACATGGTGCCAAAAATAAGAGAAAAAGTAAGTAAACTTTTTGTCATAAAGAGAGCTACGCCGTCACGAAAGGATTCGACTTTGAAATTTGGAACGTAGGTACTCTCCATTCATTTTCTATTGAAGTGACAGAGCGTCAAAATTTGAATTTTATGAAAAAAACATGACAAATGTCAAAATTTTGCAATTGCTCTGAATTGGCCTAAAATGGCCTCTGTGTGTGTGCAGTTTTGAGTAAAGTGCATAGAAAAATATTCACGAAAAAGCCTCGGGTACCTACGTTTATCTGTGACACTGCTTCTAATAATAAAAATAAACCCTAGAACATTTGGGTTATGCAATGTTTTTGCTTTCCCGCCAAATTTCGATTAAATTGTCAAAAGTACAGGCCCTTACAAATTAGGGTTGTACAGTTCCAGAAAAATTTTAGATCTTCGATAGAAAATGAATGGAGTTTAGTTTTATACTTACAGAACCTTCTTTATTTTGTATTTTTTTCTAATTTTTCGTTTCATCATAGACGTGCGTTAATTCTTAGTGGGGGTTTAGACATTTTCCGCATATTTTTTTCCAAATAAAGATACTATTGTCACTATGACACACTCCTTGGGGCACCAAAAAGTATTCGTGTTGGATTTTGCTAAGAGACATAATTTTCGAGTTAAATTCTGTTCATTAGTCAGTGCAGGAGATTACCTGAAAATAAATGGAATTAATGATTTTTATTTTTCCACATCCTAAAGTTTATCATATCTTAAGCGACTTCTTTTAATTTTAGCAAACTTAAAACTCATCTAAGCTCGCATCTAAGCTTAACTTTAAGTCGAGAAATAATAAATAACGGAAATTTGACAGCTACGTTGCAAATTTTGAAATAGAATCTGCAATATAGTTTTTGAGTAAACTTCAAAAATGGATTTTTAGGGTAGGTACCCTCCCAGAGAATCCATTGTAGGACAAAAAGTTGTTTCTACTTTTTGCCTCATTTTTGCCTAAGGAACCTGTGGTTAAGTGTTGGCACCATGTTTTTGATACACCCTCTATATTGTTGAAAAATGCAATTAAAATTTGAAAACAATGGCAAATAGGTAAACACCGAGACCGAATGTACCACTCAAAAAATAATTAAAAGATTAAAAGATTAACCAGAAGTATTTTCACGTGGTTTTGAATGAAAAGATAATAAACAATAGTTGGATTTTTTATCAAAATTAGCACTAGAGAAGCGGCTGAAAATTCTAGTAGCGGCATTTTCGCTTTAAAATTCGCCCCTAAAATATTTTTCTTTTCTTGAAAGTTTAAACAATAATGTGTAGATAAAATTTCACTTTTAGCAAGAACCCGGACCAGTAAGAACTATTTACGCCATGATAAATATAAATATAAATATTTTTAAAACTTACGACTTAAAATTTTAACTCATTTTTAGTGCCGTAGCAAAATGCGAGGCACTCTTGGTTTAGCTTATTCGCTCGCTCCTCAAGTCTGTCAGTCGGATAACTTGAGAACGAAAGCAGATATCGAGCCGAAATTTTGTACACGGGTGTATACCCGGAAAATCTCGGCGGGGATTGCTTTTGGGCCATATCGGGCCACGGGGGTGGGAGTTAGGGGTGAAAAACCGAAAAACTATTAATTGCAATAACTCGAGAACTAGTGGACGTATCTTTCTGAAACTGTAGGTACGTTCGACCCTCAAGCCTGTTGAAGCTGAAGGGGTGCTAATTTCGGGGAATGAAATTTTGGGGATGAAAACCACAAAAAATATGATAACTCCGCAAGGGTTGCACGCATCTGTCGGAAACTCAACGTACACACATATATCGGTAAAATCTTGCAGGGGATGCGTTTTTCACAAAATCGAACAGATGGGGTGGAAATTAGGGGTTGCAACTCGAAATTCCGCTTAATAAGTATTGGTCGAAATTGGCGTCATTCGATAGCTTTCCATTAATGATTCAAAAAAGGTGTCATTCATATTTTGAGAAAAACCACCCCTATAGGCGCTACAACCCCTAACATGCAGAAACACAAAAATACGAGAACTCAAAAACTACTCAACGCATCAAGGCAAAATTTGGTGTATGAATTTCCAGTGACATTGTAGGCGGATGGACAAATTTTCAATAAGATCTAACAAGGGGGATGAAATTTAAGGGTTGAAACTTGAAATTTCTTCAAGTAAATGGTAGCCTAAAATTACGGAGTTCGGTAGATTTCGGTCAATCATTGAAAAAAGGTCTTATAAGTTTTCAACCTAAAACCAACCCCTAGGCTATTAACCACCCCTAACTCTTTGCAAGCGGATAAATATATTTTATTAATTTTTTCTGAAAACCAATTGATTTATTTATGAACAACTGAAGTCAGTAAATACGCAAGGAGTTATATAACACCGGAAAAATGAATTAACCCCTGTAAATCATAAAGGGGTGAAACCATGATGGGTTGAAAACATGAATGTATAAATCACCTCAATTTTTCAACAAATTGGGTTAGGGTGGTGAAATTGAAAACACAACTTCTTTTAAGGCATGTCGGGGTGGTGAAATAGGGGGTTGGAGTTTAGGGGTTGAAACGTCCATAAATCCCTGTAATTTAACACAGAGAAGCAATATCTTTTGCGAAACTGTGTTATCTTACACACTGCATCTTCGAGAATTTTTACTGAATAATGTAGGGTTGATATGAATACCATTCGATAGCTTTCTATTGATAGTACAAAAAAGGTTTTATTCATAATTCGCGAACAACGACCCTTAAAGGCGCTACAACCCCTAACATGCAGGAACACAAAAATACGAGAACTCAAAAACTATTCAACCTATCAAGGCAGAATTTGGTCTGCTGATTTTCAATTACACTGTAGGTGGATGAACAAATTTTCCCTAAGATCTAACAAGGGGGATGAAATTTAAGAGATGAAACTTGAAATTACATCGTTCGATAGATTTCGGTCAACTATTGAAAAAAGGTCTTATGAATTTTCAACCTAAAACCAACCCCTAGGCTATTAACCACCCCTAATAGACCTACATAAAAATCCTCGACTGTTACGGATAGCCGACAATAAGCTATTTTCGTCAAAAATTAAAACAAAAACGATCTCGGTGGGCTACCCATCGCAGATAGCTATATGCCGTCGCGGACTTTTTTGTAGATCTTTTCATTGCCGTAATTCCTCCTTACAAACTTTTGCTTTAGCTTCAAGCGTTGAGGCAGCGTTCGCGATCAAACGTCGAGAATTGTAATTTCTTTCAGTTTTTCACCCCTAACTCCCACCCCCCTTGTCCGATACGGCCCAAAAACAATCCCCGCCGAGATTTTCGAGGTATGCACGTGTGTACAAAATTTCAGCTCGATATCTGCTTTCGTTCTCAAGTTATACGTTGGGCAGAGTAGACGGACGGCCGGCCGACCGAGTGAGCGTGCGAATTCAATAAAACTACAGTGCTACGTGGCCAAATTTCAAAATCGTTTCTACTTTTTACCTCATTTTTGCCTAAGGAACCTGTTGTTAAGTGTTGGCACCATGCATGTTTTTGATACACCCTGTATTGTTAAAAAATGCAATTAAAATTTGAAAACAATGGCAAATAGGTAAACACCGAAACCGGTACTGTAACTTTCTGACTCTACTGAAAGGGGGACCGTTGTGAAATCCCTCCAATCTTGCAAAAGGACCCCTAAATTTAATTACGTTGTGGTTGTGGTTCGTTTTACGAGACCGTGGATACAGGAAATAAAACGGATCTTCCAAATAACAATTTATTCACACTGAAACTAAGTCTGGCCGCAAAAATAATACAATAAAATAAACACCTCTCGCTCAAGGAGCTCGAGGGAAATAATTTACACGGTAAAGAAAAAATACAATAATTATAATCCCCAACCTAAATCAATGGGTTTCTAAATTATGAATGAACTCTGAGCTAGTTTTATAAAATGAAGGGTGCCGTTACCGAATGCTGAAAAAAGAATTAATCCCCAAAATTAAGTAATATTATCGGACTTGCAAAAATCCGGGTCTCTAAATTGGAAGCAACCCACAATACAGGCAAGTGTTAGGAGGGGTGCAAGGCAAGTTTCGAGCAATGACAACTCTTGAAGTAATTACGACGGCTAAAATGATGCAAGTTCAGTGGCGTGGCGTCAAAAATCCCAGTGGCGTGGTAGATTTCCTGAAATCGAGCAAATTTCATACACTAAAGTAAATTCTACGGTACGATAGAGGAAATTTTGTGTTTTAACAAAGTTTAGAGTGAAAAATGACCCCAAATTGAACTGAATGACACTGAATAATGGTTTTAACGGTTCGAGGGATGTGGACCCTGTGATTTCTCGTGAAAGCCCAAATTGAGTTTCTTGCTGCTTCTTTCTTCGTCTTCAGTGTACGTGGTACAGACACTGTCGGCGGTCCCAGCCCCCTGTTTGGGGTGTCTGGCGGGATACAGGAAACCTGTACCACTAGCAATCGTTGGTACACCAGGCCAAATCACAGGTGGAGGATGTCAACGGGGCACCCTCCAAGTGAGCAACAATCACGTGTTGGCAAAACTGTAGCGTTTTTAACCGCAACTGTGAATTATTGTCGACAATCCAGCGGGAACAAATTGCAAACAAATTGCAGAGCTGAAAGATCGCGTCCCCTTATGGATATCCCCAAAATTCCTTTACCTCTTTCTATGCTAATAAAAGGGAAGACTTGGATGCACTTTACCAAACCCTAACTATTCTACTACTGAAATGCGAGCAAGCTAAAGTCTACACTGCAAAAGGGGTTAAGTTAATTAATATTTAGCGGATATGTAAAAGGGTTCTAGTCTATAAAAGCTAATTAGAGATCGGGAGACCTTCAATCAAAAGGCATACTAACTGAACTACAAGTCTAGTTGCGTAATACCTGATCTATTTCCACCCGGAAGACCTGGCGGTGTCCTACAATTCACCAATAACCACTAAAACACTATCCCCATACGGCGTGATTACACTAACTTCAATACTACACAAGCACGAACTTTAACTACACAAAGCCCAAACAACAAACAACTATTTTAAAATATTTGGAAAATATCGCAAATTCGAGAGCTTTGGAAAATACGAGTCTCTTAGTCAGTCAGAAGTCTGAGAGCATTCTGAGAGCAAGTTCCCCTCCGGCGTCCTCTTGGATCCCGCGAACCTAAAACCACCCCCTCTACTATATCCGGTCGGTATCCCTTCCTTAGTTCATCTCCACATTTTATAACAATTTCTAATTAATTAAGAAGCTACGCGATTCGACCAGCCTTACGAGACAAAAGCTAATCACAGATTCACATATCCTATCAATGAAACAATTTAGTTATTTTATGCAAATCTAATGAATTACCTAACAAAAGCCCAAGCAGTCCGGTGGGGGTCTTTGAAGCTTTTCGAGCATGTGCAGGGTAGTGGGGGCTATTTAATGCATACGACAATCATGCAATTTTAAAAGCAATCTAATTTGATAGGTAGGTCCTACATATGAACAATAGGGTATTAAACAGGAATCTGGCTTGAGGTTTCGGTCGTCTAGCCTAGATGGCGACACCAGTTCTATTCTTGCAGTGAACTTTAATTTAAATTACAGCGTTTACGCCGAAAAGATCTGATTGGTTACATATGCGTCGGTTATGCCTACACACATGAGGTTCATACGGTGTTTAACGGGTTGTCGAGGCAATTTTAGCAGGAGTAATGTTTGATTCACGTCATGCAAAATTAGTGTATCTTGGCTACTCTACCTTTGGGGTTCATGCATTTACTGAATCAAATTTAGCAACAAATTGTAATGAATAAGACATTTACGTTATTAAATCCATTTCTCGGAAATCTCTACTGTGGGAAAAACTTTCTAAAAAAATTGTATGCGAAGGAATTCGGTCATAAAGTTTACAGCGAGGGTGTTCTTGGAAACGGCAAAGTCAATGAGTGCTGTCAGACAGCGCCGATTTACAGTCTTCTAGAAAATAAGTGTAAAAATGTTGTCCCTAGACGGAACCACAAATTATCAATTCCTGCAAACAAACTATTGCTCACGTGAATCACCGAGTCCTGGAAATTTTCTTCATGCCGAGAATGGTTCTATGGTTCACCTAGAATAAGGTAATGGCACTTGCGTCCCAGTATCGGCTTTAGGTTTTTCAGAAAAAAATATAGTCTTCAAACTTGACAAACTAAGGGTCATTACCGATCATTTATTTCTTGTTTTTGTTTTTTAAGGTTATGAGTGGAAATGGTGCGCAAATACAAAAAACGTGTTGGCCCCGGCGGCAGACAAAACTATAACGAAATATATTTGCAAAATGCCATCTTGGCCGTTAGGCGGGGCAGATTTTCGATTCGGCAAGCGTCGGAAAATTATGGTGTTCCATATACAACCCTTCAAAATGCTTTAAAAGGAAAATACCAGACACACAAAGTGGGGAGACATACAGCCCTTGGGGCACAAGAAGAAAAAGACCTCGTGGAAGGCCTTTTGGCATGTGCAAAGGGGACTACCTAAAACGCGGACCGACGGACTGACGGACCCACGGACTGGAAATACTGGAATACATATTCGACGGACCGGGGGTAAATTGGTCGAAATATCGACGGACTGGGGTGGTACGTGCATCAACTACCCCCGATGTATCTATTTAAGTCTAGTTCAACCCTCCCACCCCTAATAAAAATCCACCCCTTACGAATTAATCGACGGACCGGGGGTAAATTGGTCGAAATATCGACGGACTGGGGTGGTACGTGCATCAACTACCCCCGATGTATCTATTTAAGTCTAGTTCAACCCTCCCACCCCTAATAAAAATCCACCCCTTACGAATTAATCGACGGACCGGGGGTAAATTGGTCGAAATATCGACGGACTGGGGTGGTACGGGCATCAACTACCCCCGATGTATCCATTTAAGTCTAGTTCAACCCTCCCACCCCTAATAAAAATCCACCCCTTACGAATTAATCGACGGACCGGGGGTAAATTGGTCGAAATATCGACGGACTGGGGTGGTACGGGCATCAACTACCCCCGATGTATCTACTTAAGTCTAGTTCAACCCTCCCACCCCTAATAAAAATCCACCCCTTACGAATTAATCGACGGACCGGGGGTAAATTGGTCGAAATATCGACGGACTGGGGTGGTACGTGCATCAACTACCCCCGATGTATCTATTTAAGTCTAGTTCAACCCTCCCACCCCTAATAAAAATCCACCCCTTACGAATTAATCGACGGACCGGGGGTAAATTGGTCGAAATATCGACGGACTGGGGTGGTACGGGCATCAACTACCCCCGATGTATCCATTTAAGTCTAGTTCAACCCTCCCACCCCTAATAAAAATCCACCCCTTACGAATTAATCGACGGACCGGGGGTAAATTGGTCGAAATATCGACGGACTGGGGTGGTACGGGCATCAACTACCCCCGATGTATCTACTTAAGTCTAGTTCAACCCTCCCACCCCTAATAAAAATCCACCCCTTACGAATTAATCGACGGACCGGGGGTAAATTGGTCGAAATATCGACGGACTGGGGTGGTACGGGCATCAACTACCCCCGATGTATCTATTTAAGTCTAGTTCAACCCTCCCACCCCCAATAAAAATCCACCCCTTACGAATTAATCGACGGACCGGGGGTAAATTGGTCGAAATATCGACGGACTGGGGTCGTACATGCATCAACTACCCCCGATGTGTCCATTTCGGGTTTGGTTCAACCCTCCCACCCATTCTATATTCGGTTAATTTTGTAAAATGGCGCTCAGTGGGTTGAAAAATTGCGAAGGGGGATGAAAAGTCAATAAATTGAAGATAAACTGTGATTAATTAGAATTACGAAATATAACACGAAAATAAGCCATTAATGCAATTTAGACGTTTGTGGGGACTTGAGACTTACCTATTGCAAAGGAGGCTGGAAAATTGTAAAAGGTAAACTGAATCCAAATCAGTTCAATTTATTACCGAAAAAAACCGAAATTACCCGAATTTTGCACAATTAAAACCTAGGGGGTTGAAAAATCGTGAAGGTGGATGAAAAATCAAAGGGGATGAGAATAATCGTAATTAAGTAGAATTACAGGCAATAACACGAAAATAAGCCAATTATGCAAATCAGACCTTTGTGGGGGTTCAAATACTTATAAAATATAAATACTAAATATATATATACCTACTTGCGAAGGCAGCTGAAAAATTATAAAAGGTAAACTGAATCCAAATGAGTTCAATTTATTACCGGAGGAAAACGAAATTACGCGAATTTTGCAAAATTAACACTTGGTAGCTTGATTACACAGGGTACCTATGTTCAAAGTCTTGAGCACACCTTGAACATACTCTCTGTAATCAAACAACAGCTCTTCTTTGAAAATGGACCAAGCTTTCAACAAACTTAGGGGATTGAAAAATTGTAAAGGGGGATGAAAAGTCAAAGGGGATGAGAATTAATCGTAGTTAGGTAGAATTACAGAAAATAACACGAAAATAAGCCAATTATTATGCAAATTTCGCTTTTGGGGGTTGAAAAATTGCGAACGGGATCGAAAAATTGAGAACGGCAAAAACAGCATACATAAGCAAAAATTATTTACGAAATTACGCGAATTTTACCAAATTAACGCTCGGGGTGTTGAAAAATTGTGAAGGGGGATGAAAAGTCAAGAGTGGTGAAAATAAACTATAGTTAAGTAGAACTAGCGAGAATTACACGAAAAAGAAGCGGTCTGCGTAAATTTAGTTTCTTAAGGGTTCACATAATGAAAGGGGTTGAAAAATTGTGGATGGGTTAAAAATTACTCAAAAAGACTGCATTTCCGAAAAATCACAAGAAAGCCCGAAAAAATAAATAAAATTATTTACTCCGCTTGCTATAGGGGTTGGTTTTAAGTTGAAGACTCATAAGACCTGTTTTCAATGGTTGACCGAAATCTATCAAATCCCCTAATTTTATTCCACCAGTTTCCAGTTTCAACTATTAAATTTCATCCCCCTTATTAGATCAAAATGGAAATTTGCCCATATCCGCCTACAGCGTCGTTGTAAATTAACACACCAAATCCAGCTTTGATACATCGAGCAGTTTTTAAGTTCTTGCATTTTTGTGTTTTGGCATGTTAGGGGTTGTAGCGCCTTTAGGGCGGTTTTTCACGAATGATGATTAAGACGTTTTTTGTACCGTTAGTAGAAAGCTATCGAACACGCTGTTAATTTCAAACCTACATTATTCAGTGAAAATACAAGTTTCCACCCCTAAATTTCATCCCCTTCAGTAAATTTATCCTAAAATTCACTCCTCCTTTCCCAAAGATGCAGTGTGTAAGACTTCACAGTTTCACAAAAATATTGCTTCTCTGTGTCAAATTACAGGGCTTCATAAACAGTTCCACCCCTAAACTACAACCCCCTATTTCATCACCCTTACATGCTCTAAAGAAAGTTGTGTTTTCAATTTTACCACCCTAATCCAATCCGTTGAAAAATTGCGGCGATTTATTGATTCATGGTTTCAACCCCTTATGATTTCACCCCTTTATGATTTACGGGGGTGAGTTTTTAGAAGGGGTGGGAGGGTTGAACTAAACTGAAGTGGACACATGGGTAATTAATGCATGTACCACCACAGTCCGTCGATATTTCGGCCAATTTACGCCCGGTCCGTCGATTAATTCGTACGGGGTGGGTTTTTAGAAGGGGTGGGAGGGTTGAACCAGACTGAAATGGACACATCGGGGTAGTTGATGCATGTACGACCCCAGTCCGTCGATGTTTCGGCCTATTTACCCCCGGTCCGTCGATTAATTCCTAAGGGGTGGATTTTTATTAGGGGTGGGAGGGTTGAACTAGACTGAAATAGATACATCGGGGGTAGTTGATGCACGTACCACCCCAGTCCGTCGATATTTCGACCAATTTACCCCCGGTCCGTCGATTAATTCGTAAGGGGTGGATTTTTATTAGGGGTGGGAGGGTTGAACTAGACTTAAATAGATACATCGGGGGTAGTTGATGCACGTACCACCCCAGTCCGTCGATATTTCGACCAATTTACCCCCGGTCCGTCGATTAATTCGTAAGGGGTGGATTTTTATTAGGGGTGGGAGGGTTGAACTAGACTTAAATAGATACATCGGGGGTAGTTGATGCACGTACCACCCCAGTCCGTCGATATTTCGACCAATTTACCCCCGGTCCGTCGATTAATTCGTAAGGGGTGGATTTTTATTAGGGGTGGGAGGGTTGAACTAGACTTAAATAGATACATCGGGGGTAGTTGATGCACGTACCACCCCAGTCCGTCGATATTTCGACCAATTTACCCCCGGTCCGTCGATTAATTCGTAAGGGGTGGATTTTTATTAGGGGTGGGAGGGTTGAACTAGACTTAAATAGATACATCGGGGGTAGTTGATGCACGTACCACCCCAGTCCGTCGATATTTCGACCAATTTACCCCCGGTCCGTCGATTAATTCGTAAGGGGTGGATTTTTATTAGGGGTGGGAGGGTTGAACTAGACTTAAATAGATACATCGGGGGTAGTTGATGCACGTACCACCCCAGTCCGTCGATATTTCGACCAATTTACCCCCGGTCCGTCGATTAATTCGTAAGGGGTGGATTTTTATTAGGGGTGGGAGGGTTGAACTAGACTTAAATAGATACATCGGGGGTAGTTGATGCACGTACCACCCCAGTCCGTCGATATTTCGACCAATTTACCCCCGGTCCGTCGATTAATTCGTAAGGGGTGGATTTTTATTAGGGGTGGGAGGGTTGAACTAGACTTAAATAGATACATCGGGGGTAGTTGATGCACGTACCACCCCAGTCCGTCGATATTTCGACCAATTTACCCCCGGTCCGTCGATTAATTCGTAAGGGGTGGATTTTTATTAGGGGTGGGAGGGTTGAACTAGACTTAAATAGATACATCGGGGGTAGTTGATGCACGTACCACCCCAGTCCGTCGATATTTCGACCAATTTACCCCCGGTCCGTCGATTAATTCGTAAGGGGTGGATTTTTATTAGGGGTGGGAGGGTTGAACTAGACTTAAATAGATACATCGGGGGTAGTTGATGCACGTACCACCCCAGTCCGTCGATATTTCGACCAATTTACCCCCGGTCCGTCGATTAATTCGTAAGGGGTGGATTTTTATTAGGGGTGGGAGGGTTGAACTAGACTTAAATAGATACATCGGGGGTAGTTGATGCACGTACCACCCCAGTCCGTCGATATTTCGACCAATTTACCCCCGGTCCGTCGATTAATTCGTAAGGGGTGGATTTTTATTAGGGGTGGGAGGGTTGAACTAGACTTAAATAGATACATCGGGGGTAGTTGATGCACGTACCACCCCAGTCCGTCGATATTTCGACCAATTTACCCCCGGTCCGTCGATTAATTCGTAAGGGGTGGATTTTTATTAGGGGTGGGAGGGTTGAACTAGACTTAAATAGATACATCGGGGGTAGTTGATGCACGTACCACCCCAGTCCGTCGATATTTCGACCAATTTACCCCCGGTCCGTCGATTAATTCGTAAGGGGTGGATTTTTATTAGGGGTGGGAGGGTTGAACTAGACTTAAATAGATACATCGGGGGTAGTTGATGCACGTACCACCCCAGTCCGTCGATATTTCGACCAATTTACCCCCGGTCCGTCGATTAATTCGTAAGGGGTGGATTTTTATTAGGGGTGGGAGGGTTGAACTAGACTTAAATAGATACATCGGGGGTAGTTGATGCCCGTACCACCCCAGTCCGTCGATATTTCGACCAATTTACCCCCGGTCCGTCGAATATGTATTCCAGTATTTCCAGTCCGTGGGTCCGTCAGTCCGTCGGTCCGCGTTTTAGGTAGTCCCTGTGCAAAGTGGGGATTTCCGCTAGGATCCAGAGACGTACGCAATATTCAAGAGTATTTGAACAGATCTGGGAAAGTGGAAAGAAGATTTCGCGACAATCGGCCAGGTTTAGAGTGGGCCTGGGGCTTTCTAAGAAGAAATCATGAGCTGACGGTAAGATTAAGTGAGAACATAAAAAGATATAGAGCGGCCATCTCCCGTGAAACCGCTCAAAGATATTTTGACAATCTTCGCGTAAGTTTGGAAGGTGTACCCCCGTCAAACGTCGTCAATTACGACGAAACCAATTTCACTGATGATCCCGGACAAGAAAAAGTAATTGTAAAAAAGGGCGTTAAGCACGCCGAGCGAATAAAAGACACCTCCAAGACGAGCATAAGTGTTATGGTGGCCGCTGCAGGAGATGGAACTTTGTTGCCTCCTTATACTGTGTATAAGGCTAAACATATTTACCCTACTTGGACGGAAGGAGGGATGCCTGCGTCAGGATATAATCGGAACTCCAGCGGATGGTTTGACCTAAGGATGTTTGAGGATTGGTTTTCAAATATTTTGCTACCATATTTCAGAAAGCTAGAAGGGCCAAAAGTAATGATATAGGAGACAATTTGTCCAGCCATTTGTCTGAAAATGTGATGAGGCAATGTAGGGAAAATGACATTAAATTTGTATTGCTACCACCAAACTCAACACACTTGTGTCAACCACTCGATGTGGCCTTTTTTAGGCCACTCAAGAATAAATGGAGACAAGTTTTAAACAACTGGAAAAATTCAAATCGTGGTGTTCTACCGAAAAGTGAATTCCCTCGTTTGTTGAAGCAAACCATTGAAGAAATTGGACTGAAAGTTTCCTCCAACATACTAGCAGGATTCAAGAAATGTGGCATTATACCTTTAGATCCCAACAAAGTAATACTTCAAATTCCAGCACGAGTTGATGAGGAGGCAGAAGTAGACAACGGCGCTAGGCGACTTTCATGGACATCTGCTTTTACCAACCATTTAGAAAAGGCTCGATTCGGAGGAAGTACTAGTGGAGCACAAAATACAACAGCTCAACGTTCCAGAGGAAAACGTCTTGATGTTGAACCAGGAAAGGGTGTTGTCATCAGGGGCCTTTTAGAAACGGAATCAAGCGATGACGAAAACCAAATGGAAATAACTGAGCTTCAAGATTCTGACGGGGAAGTAGAAGAAGCTGAAGTTTCTGAAAATGAAGTCGCAGTGGCTGGCCCTTCAAGAGTGATAGACGAGGCTAATATCCCGGAAGAAGGAGAAGAGACTGAAAACTGGCAGAAAGAGCTCAAGGAGATTGAAAGCGAAAGATTGGATGATGGGTTTGAAGAAGGCAACTTCGTAATAGTCTCATTCCCAACTAACAAACGAGAGAGGAAATTTATTGGAAAAATCGAGAAAATCCTTGATTGCGATAAACTGACTGTCAAATTCTTAAGGAAGAAAAATAGCTCAAAACAACACTATTTCGTTTTCCCTGAGGTAACTGACGTGCAAGAAATCCATAAGTATCAAATTATAGAAAAAGTGGAAGGGCGGGACATTAGAAGGGGCCGGTACACATTTGCCAACATAAATTCAACAAATGTTGAATAAAATATTTGTTTAATTTTCATTAAATTGTAAGCTTTTCAATATTTGTCTGTATTTATTTCAAAATATCTTCCATTTTGTTCGATTTTTTCTTCATTTCTTTAAAAAAAAAAAAAATAATGATCGGAATTGCCCCTGTACTTCGTTAAATCCGATTTCTGTGAAAAACAAGGCGCGATCGGATTTACCCCAACGTATGGGGCAAAACCGATCAGAAAAAAATAATATATATCTACTCCTTCTGCAAACCGATCACCATGATTTCTACTGGATATAATAGGGGAAGGATTAAGGGTTATATATTATTTTTTTAAGAATTTTCCCCCTAAAAATAGTGTCTGATTTTTCGATAAATCCGCAAAAATTGATCGGTATTCCCCCACTCTGGTACTTAAAAAATAATTGAATTTGATTTTTAAAAGATTAACCAGAAGTATTTTCACAGATAATAAACAATAGCTGGATTTTTTATCAAAATTAGCCTAGGCTGAAAATTCTAGTAGCGGCATTCTCGCTTGAAAATTCGCACCTAAAATATTTTTCTTTTCTTGAAAGTTTAAACAATAATGTGTAGATAAAATTTCACTTTTAGCAAAAACTTTTTACGCCGTCATAAATAACCAATACTTTTAAAGCTTAGACTTAAAATTTTAACTCATTTTTAACTGTATATACGACGCGATCGAAAAACTGAATCGCCAAAAACGTTAAATCTTTACATTTTGTTAGCTGGGAACTCAAAAAAGTGGTTTTTGAAAAATGTCTGTGTGTCTGTAAACACGCTGCAGCCCAAACTACTGAAACGTTCTTGCCGAAATTTGGTATGAGCATATTGTATGATTTAAGGAACAACTGATTAGATTTTGGGCCAAATCGGTTAAAACGAAAGTGCCATTTTGACACATTCACTTGAAAATTTAAATGCAAACCCCTATTTTTCACATCACATGCATATAGTGTCCTTCGGCAAAAAAATCATCAAAGACACGCTATAGGTACAGCCGAAATTACTGAAGATATATCGAGATAAAATTTTACGCACACACGTTCATTGGCAACAATTAATGCGGACGTAATAATAATATTACTGAAATGTTTTGCGAGCTTTGGCGGAGCCAAAAGCGAGTAGTCAATTGTATTTGATATATTAGATACCGTAGAACCGGGTGAATGGGGACTAACGGGTAAATAGGAACGAAAGTTCGGAATATATTTAAAAAAATCATTGTAAGAACAAAAATTGTGATATCTTCACCATTCAAAGACCAAAGCATATTCCACAAACTGTAAATTTTCGCCTGGCAACATCGCAGTCAATGTCACTGTCAAAATTTACTTTGCAACCACACCAAACTGTCAAAATGATGAAAATTTTGTATAAAGTATAAAATTACATAAGAATACATAAGTATTGTTCCCCTTTGACTTGTCTAATCTACAATTTACGTGTAGCAAATGCAGACTAATACACATTATTATTATTATTATTATTATTAGGGGGGGTAGGGGTATTATTATTATTATTATTAAATTACAAAAAGTGTCTTATTCCGGCATTCGAAAGGAAAATAGTACTTACCTAACAATTGTTGCTCTACAAGTTCAAACTTTCTTAATTTGTTTTGTTACTTTAAAGAATTTTGTTTGTTTTTAGAAAATAAATCATTTATTTTTGCTTTATTTCGATGTTTTTTACTACTTTACTACTTTACCTGTCCCTATTCACCCCTATACCATCCAGATAGGTCCATAATACGTATTAACATTGGTATCCCAGTATCCCTATTGACACGAATGGCGGGTAAATAGGGACACTGCATATTTAAAAATTAAAAATATTTCAATTTTTTTTAAGTTATTGCAATTTTTCACACTTAAAGTATGTAGTACACACACAGATAGTACTTTTCTTGCAAAAAAAAAGTGGTGACAATTTACAAGAGGCTCACACACCGCGTTCCGTATCCGTATTTACGAAAAACCTAACTTAAATGTCATTTTTAGTCATTCTAGATTAAATAATGGCATTTTTCAGTGCTTTCAGTATATTTAACTCTAAATCTACACTGGAAAACACAACTTTTCTTCTAATTTCAAAAAATTTGGTATTTCACCCTATATGAGATATCAATTTTTCATGAATTAAATTGGCTGCCGTTCCGTTTCAGTAATCTCGGCATGAAAATAACGCTAAACCAATAGTTTGCCGGCATATTTTACAATAAACAATAATTTGAACAAGGAAATGAAGGGGTAGATTCAAATTGCCCGCTTATTTCAAATTTTGAATCTCCCGCCTCGCCGTGACTTCTCATCACAGAGACAAACCATTAATGTGATTATTTTCGGCAAGATTTTTCTACGATATAAAAATAGATGGCGCTGAGGATCGTGTCATTATTATGTTATTAGCCGATTTTTAGCGATGGCAAAGTTTTAACTTGGTTAAAACTTTGACAGTTGTTGGCATTTTTGCGATGTCTAGTATTAACTTTACCGGAAGCTCCGCCATATTGAAAGTTATGACTTTAGCTGTCAAATAAAACTTGACAGTTGCTTAGTTTGGCTGTCATCGCTGTCACAAATTCACTTTATTGAAGAATTTGTTCTAAAAGTATAAATTAAATGTATATTTCACAATGGAGAAGCATACACAATTTTTACCTCTCTTTCCTTCCCTTAAATAGGCGTTTTCGCAACAAAAGCAATCAAACGTCAAATTTATACTTGGGAAACGTCAAACATTCTGTCAAGTTTTAACTTCTCTAAACGTCAAGTTTCAACTTTTGCCTTCGCCAAAAATCGGCTAATCTCTTGGACCCCTTCCATAGGAATCTGCATTATCGACTGAAGCTGTCAGTTGTCAGCTGTTCGCTGCTTCGAAGTTCATTTGTTTATGTTCAAGGTGTTCAATAATTTTATGTTTTTCGTCATTTTATTTAATTAAAAACAAAATGTCAACGTGTGCTCTGTGTGAAGAAAACTATAAGCGAGGCTCTTTTGTTTCATTCCACAAGTAAGTGCTAGTAATTTAGTAAAAAACACCAAATATTACTCAAAATTATATAGTGATTAACAACCCCCTTATCACGTGACACTTATTCAACAAATGGCGTTGTTGGATTTTTCCAAATTGAACCAATCACTGCTGTGTTTGATACTGTGCTATTTTATTACGATTATTTTCAAATCTCCTTTTAAACCAATCAATTAGACTCATTTTTAAATTTCTATCCAATCAAGTTCATTTAAGAGTGATTAATGCATTTTATCGGTGTTTGCACGAGTCATTTAATCGTTTCCGATGACCACTTGATTTTAAACACAATTTGTTCACTGCTGAAAATCACCACTTAAACAAAATTATGGGAAATAAAGGTCCACAAATACGACCACCAAACACAAGTCTTTCCAAAAACCATATTTTAGGTGTTTTTGGACATAAAGAACGCTGATTTCTTTGGATATATCCTAAAAACTCAATAACATTTTGTTTGCACGGTTCCTAACCTCAAACGTCATTAATGTCAATGAGCTATAAAAGCTCGTTCGCAACATCATATTGGGCTTTTGAGTATAGGCAACCCCGGTTTAAAAAATCATAATTTTATCAAAACAAGAGTTTAATTTGTGAAATAATCTTACCGAATACCACTCGTGTATCGCTATTGCAATCGGTTAAATTTTGAAAATGATTACGAAAGCTTGTTGCCGGTGGTAAAATAATGAGAACTAAATTGTCATTTATTATCTGATTAAAGCCCGAGAGCTTTAGCATGCACTTGTGGTATTATAAGCGATTATTTCTAAATTACCTTTTAAACCAATCAATCGGACTCATTTTAAAATTTCTATCCAATCAAATTCATCTAAGGGTGATTAATGCACGAGTCATTTAATCGTTTTCTTGAGCACATTTTGTTTGGACGTTTCCTAACCTCAAACGAAACAAAATAAGAGTTTAGTTTGCGAAATAATCTTACCGAATACCACTCGTGTATCGCTATTGTAATCGGTTAAATTTTGGAAATAATTACTAAAGCTTTGTTGCCGTTTAAGGCGAGGGGTCATCCACTCCTCAAAATCTCGTACTATATTTTATATATTTTTTTGTTTTGTTTTATTTTTTTTCAACAATGTAGCAATTATTATCGAGTTCTCGAGTTTTATCTGTTAAATTTCGCTAAGGGTAAGTTTTCTTAAAATTTTGCTTTTAACCAAATGTTCTCGACTTAATAGAAGCAAAATTTTACGAAAACTCTCGTGATACGTTTGATTATTTCTAAATTATTATCACCTATTTTTGTGTTTCTGCATGTTAGGGGTTGTAGCGCCTATAAGGGTGGTTTTTTCCCTTGCAGGTTTCCTAAAGATGATCATAAGCGATGCAAATGGTTAGAAGCCTGCGACTTGGACGAATGGGAAATAACAGAAACTTCAAAATTATGCTCCAAACATTTTACAAAAAACGACTTTGAATCTTCGGCCGATTATAGGAGAACCCTTCTAAAGGCAACCGCTGTACCTTCTCAAGGGATTAAAAAACAAATTAAACCTGCGAAAAGGTGACTTTGCATGTCCATTTTTATATCACTACATACAGGGTGGGTAATTTTTCGATGCTCACCATTGGAATCTCGGAAACCATAAGAGATAGAGAGTAAGTTAAATTAGAGAAAAGTTGCGCAATTTTATGCTGAATAATAATCTGAAGAGATATCTTGAATATCTCGACCACTTTTGAAGATATTGACGGAAAACGGAAACATTGCATTGCAAAAGTTGAATTTCTGACACTGTCATTCAATTGGCAGCTGTCAAAAATATAAAAGTGCAAACTGTCATTAAAATAACATCAATCGTAAGAAAGCTATGAATTTTTCTTTGAAATCGCAATTTTCAGTTTTTTCGTTGTAACTCAGGAAAGAATCAAGATATAGGAAACTTCTCTTCAGATTCTCAATCGCCAAGGAATGGGGCAACTTTTCTCTAATTTAACTTGCTCTCTATCTCTTATGGTTTTCGAGATCCCAATGGTGAACATCGAAAAATTACCCACCTGTATAGTCCAGTCAAGTTAGGTTTTTTAGAAGAAATAATTTATATTTTTTTGAAATTTTGGCTACGGATGGCACCTGAGATGAAATGCCGGAAAGTTCCCACCCCCCAAGTGTGCGCTTCATCCCTTATTTGGCGAAAACCACCCCCAAACGTGACATGGCGCTAGTTTTTATCATTTTTTGTAATACCTATCTACCTGTTAAAGGTTATTTTGCGTATTGTTTGTTACCATGTAAACAACTTCTTAACGGCCGCACGGCCGTAAAGAGCGGCCGTAAAGACCGTCCGTTAAAGACCAAATCACTATAGCAACGAAAACACTTACTTTATTTTTAAATATTTTTGCAATTATTGTTGCAACAATTATTATTAATATTTAAGGTAATGGGGCAATTTGAATTATTTGAGATCTGTAAATGGCCTGCAGCCGAGATCGACGATGACGCTTCGGAATTCCGTACATCAATATCAACTTCTGAGGTCTGCTTCGATGATTCCGCCAGAAATCCTTGAAACATTTCCTTTGCCACTGCTAACTTCTTCCCAACGGAATCTTCTATATAGCTTTCCGCCACCGCTGTTGACTTCCACCCTCCTTGGCGCTTTATGGTTAAGGTACTAGCTCCATTATCAGCCATCAAGGTGGCAGAGGAGCGTCGAAATGCATGTCCAGTGTACAGATGCGGTGTCTCTAGTCCTAGGTAGGTGGCGATTTTACAGGGTACGCCACCGACTGAATGAATGCCAACATGCTGCGAAGTACATTTACCATTCCGATAGCCCAAAAAGAACCGCTTGGTCTGCAAATTTGCTGGCCTCAGTGCAGCATATCGTCGAAACAAGCTATATGGCTGAAAGTCACAACCATCATCCGTAACGACAAAACGTCGTGATGAGTGATTTTTTGTGTCTTTCAACAAAACAATAACATGTTTTCCGGTATCTACTACGTTGTCTATGGTGAGCAGCGTTAATTCTTCTCGCCTACATAGCCCATATATTCCGAATATTAAGATCACCTACAACAACACATTAGAGTTAACAACCAATCCCTCGTTCAGTAACGTACCTTAGTCAGCAGATGTACTTCATCTGGCGCCTGCAGTAAAAATTGTCTAACTTGTTCTCCGCTCAGTATTTTGGATTTTTTAGGATTGTATCCTTCTGACTTCCGCTTCAGCAGTGCACGCACCTGACAATATCTGACAATAATGTTAAGTATTATCACACCAGTAAAGGCATTGTTGCTTACCGAGAAATGTCAATTTTTTCCTTGACTTGCAAAACGCTTTTCAACATGGAAACTATGCTCCACAAAGAAGAAGGGGCAAAGGACTGGGATAACTCCTGAACGTAAGCCAATATGACCTCTTCATTCACGATGTTTACCTTCTTCTTCTGGCGCCATTCAATAAAATGAGCATGGGCTTTTTCGTACCTCCCCCGGGATTTGGAAGGCAACAAACACGAAGTGGCTTGTTCTGCGACCCTCCGAATATCTTCAGGAATATCTTCTGGAACATCTTCCATTCTTTCGAAACTCGGAACTGGCGCGTCAGCAAATAAATTTGTAAACAAAAATTGGTTGGTAAGGAAAACGCGTTGCCTATGCGACACTAACGCAGACGCATACTTTTTTTTCGGAGATTTTTAATTAAATAAATAGAAATCAAAAATAACGAACGAGATATTACAAAAACTATTGTACAATATACGTCCATTAGGGCCTTTACGGCCTCGCCAGTATTATTTGACTCGGTCTTCGACCTCGTCTCACAAACTTTCTGGCAACGGCCGTAAAGGCTACCCTAATGGACTTATACTGTAAAATACTATTTCGGCGAAACTATCCATCTGACAAAAAATTTATTCTAATCAAAAACATTACTACGAAAGCGTAGAGCTGTCATGATATTTGCTGACTTTTTTTATTTTGTAATTTACAGAAAGAGTGTAAATTTACAGAAAAAGTGTAATTTACAGAAAAAGTGTAAGTTTACAGAAAAAGTGTAAATTTACAGAAAAAAGTGTAATTTACAAAAAAAAATCTATTTATCTTAAAATTTGGCCGTAAGAGCGGTGTATTAATGCGGTAACGGTGCTCTCAGAACGAAAACATAAATTTACACTTTTTCTGCAAATTTCCACCTTTTCTGTATTTCTGTAAATTTACACTTTTTCTGTGAATTTATACTTTTAATAATAATATAATAATATAATAATAATATAGTTTATTTGCCCAACAGTAGAGACCATTTACAGGACAAAGAATTGATATACATAATATAAATATACAAAGTATATAAAAGTATATAAAGATAAACAGAAGCGAACAAAGAAGTAGGTAAATCAAACCGAGTTCAGTTTAGCCGAGAAAAGGCTGAAAATTGATTTCTTAAAACTATATAAACTCAGCCTGAAGATATCAACATCACTATGGCAAATTACATTGTATCTTGAACACATCAGTGAAATCGGACAGCGTAAATTTACACTTTTTTCTGTAAATTTACACTTTTTTCTGTAATTTACACTTTTTCTAAATTTACACTTTTTCTGTCAACTTACACTTTCTCTGTAAATTTACACTTTTTCTGTAAACTTGCACTTTTTCTGTAAATTTACACTTTTTCTGTAAATTAACACTTTCTGTAAATTTACACTTTTTCTGTAAATTTACGTTTTTTCTGTTTTGCACTTTTTCTGTAAATTTACACTTTCTCTGTAAATTACACTTTTTCTGTAAATTTACACTTTTTCTGTAGACTTACTTTTTCTGTAAATTAACACTTTCTGTAAATTTACACTTTTTCTGTAAATTTACGTTTTTTCTGTTTTGCACTTTTTCTGTTTTACACTTTCTCTGTAAATTACACTTTTTCTGTAAATTTACACTTTTTCTGTAAACTTGCACTTTTTCTGTTTTACACTTTTTCTGTAAACTTACACTTTTTTTTCTGTAAATTTACACTCTCTCTGTAAATTTACACTTTTTCTGTAAACTTACTTTTTCTGTAAATTAACACTTTCTGTAAATTAACACTTTTAAATTTACACTTTTTCTGTAAATTTACTTTTTCTGTAAATTTACGTTTTTTCTGTTTTGCACTTTTTCTGTAAATTTACACTTTCTCTGTAAATTTACACTTTTTCTGTAAACTTGCACTTTTTCTGTAAATTTACACTTTTTCTGTAAACTTGCACTTTTTCTCTAAATTTACACTTTTTCTGTAAACTTACACTTTTTTTTCTGTAAATTTACACTCTTTCTGTAAATTTACACTCTTTCTGTAAATTTACACTTTTTCTGTAAACTTACTTTTTTTGAAAATTTACACTTTTTCTGTAAACTTGCACGTTTTCTGTAAACTTGCACTTTTTCTGTAAATTTACACTTTTTCTGTAAACTTAACTTTTTTTTCTGTAAATTTACACTCTTTCTGTAAATTTACACTTTTTCTGTAAACTTACTGTTTCTGTAAATTAACACTTTCTGTAAATTTACACTTTTTCTGTAAATTTACACTTTTTCTGTAAATTTACGTTTTTTCTGTTTTGCACTTTTTCTGTAAATTTACACTTTCTCTGTAAATTTACACTTTTTCTGTAAACTTGCACTTTTTCTGTGAATTTACACTTTTTCTGTAAATTTACACTTTTTCTGTAAATTTACGTTTTTTCTGTTTTGCACTTTTTCTGTAAATTTACACTTTCTCTGTAAATTTACACTTTTTCTGTATACTTGCACTTTTTCTGTAAATTTACACTTTTTCTGTAAACTTGCACTTTTTCTCTAAATTTACACTTTTTCTGTAAACTTACACTTTTTTTTCTGTAAATTTACACTCTTTCTGTAAATTTACACTCTTTCTGTAAATTTACACTTTTTCTGTAAACTTACTTTTTCTGAAAATTTACACTTTTTCTGTAAACTTGCACGTTTTCTGTAAACTTGCACTTTTTCTGTAAATTTACACTTTTTCTGTAAACTTACACTTTTTTTTTCTGTAAATTTACACTCTTTCTGTAAATTTACACTTTTTCTGTAAACTTACTTTTTCTGTAAATTAACACTTTCTGTAAATTTACACTTTTTCTGTAAATTTACACTTTTTCTGTAAATTTACGTTTTTTCTGTTTTGCACTTTTTCTGTAAATTTACACTTTCTCTGTAAATTTACACTTTTTCTGTAAACTTGCACTTTTTCTGTAAATTTACACTTTTTCTGTAAACTTGCACTTTTTCTGTAAACTTACACTTTTTTTTCTGTAAATTTACACTCTTTCTGTAAATTTACACTCTTTCTGTAAATTTACACTTTTTCTGTAAACCTACACTTTTTTCTGTAAATTTACGTTTTTTCTGTTTTGCACTTTTTCTTTAAATTTACACTTTCTCTGTAAATTTACACTTTTTCTGTAAACTTGCACTTTTTCTGTAAATTTACACTTTTTCTCTAAATTTACACTTTTTCTGTAAACTTACTTTTTTTTCTGTAAATTTACACTCTTTCTGTAAATTTACACTCTTTCTGTAAATTTACACTTTTTCTGTAAACTTTCACTTTTTTTGTAAATTTACATTTTTTCTGTAAATTTACCCTTTTTTCTGTAAATTTACACTTTTTCTGTTTTGCACTTTTTTCTGTAAATTTCATAAATATATACCTAAATATAAGTTCTACTCAAAAATCTATTTTGACTGTTCTACAACTTCGGACGTCGTTTGCGAGAATTAGGTGGGGATAAGCAAAATAATCAAAAGGACATTTTTAATGCAGAATTTCATAAGAAACACTTTTGATTAGAATAAATTTTTTGTCAGATGGATAGTTTCGCCGAAAAATGCTAAAAACTAGCGCCATGTCACGTTTGGGGGTGGTTTTCGCCAAATAAGGGATGAAAGGGTGGAAATTTACACTCTTTCTGTAAATTTACACTTTTTCTGTAAATTTACGTTTTTTCACGTTTTTTCTGTTTTGCACTTTTTCTGTAAATTTACACTTTCTCTGTAAATTACACTTTTTCTGTAAAATTACACTTTTTCTGTAAACTTACACTTTTTCTGTAAATTTACACTTTTTCTGTAAACTTACACTTTTTTTCTGTAAATTTACACTCTTTCTGTAAATTTACACTTTTTCTGTAGATTAACACTTTCTGTAAATTAACACTTTCTGTAAATTTACACTTTTTCTGTAAATTTACACTTTTTCTGTAAATTTACACTTTTTCTGTAAATTTACGTTTTTTCTGTTTTGCACTTTTTCTGTAAATTTATACTTTCTCTGTAAATTTACACTTTTTCTGTAAACTTGCACTTTTTCTGTAAATTTACACTTTTTCTGTAAACTTACACTTTTTTTTCTGTAAATTTACACTTTTTCTGTAAACTTACTTTTTCTGAAAATTTACACTTTTTCTGTAAACTTGCACTTTTTCTCTAAATTTACACTTTTTCTGTAAACTTACACTTTTTTTCTGTAAATTTACACTCTTTCTGTAAATTTACACTCTTTCTGTAAATTTACACTTTTTCTGTAAACTTACTTTTTCTGAAAATTTACACTTTTTCTGTAAACTTTCACTTTTTTTGTAAGTTTACATTTTTTTTTCTGTAAATTTACCCTTTTTTCTGTAAATTTACACTTTCTGTTTTGCACTTTTTCTGTTTTACACTTTTTTCTGTAAATTTCATAAATATATACCTAAATATAAGTTCTACTCAAAAATCTATTTTGACTGTTCTACAACTTCGGACGTCGTTTGCGAGAATTAGGTGGGGATAAGCAAAATAATCAAAAGGACATTTTTAATGCAGAATTTCATAAGAAACACTTTTGATTAGAATAAATTTTTTGTCAGATGGATAGTTTCGCCGAAAAATGCTAAAAACTAGCGCCATGTCACGTTTGGGGGTGGTTTTCGCCAAATAGGGACGAAGGGGTGGAAATTTACACTCTTTCTGTAAACTTGCACTTTTTCTGTAAACTTTCACTTTTTTTGTTTTACATTTTTTTTTACAAATAAGGGACGAAGGGGTGGAAATTTTTCGGTCCTTCATTTCAGGTGCCAAAATTCAAAAATATATAAATTATTCCTTCTATTGGACTGGACTAATATTTTACAAATTATATATTTTACAGATCCTTAGATTCTCGATCAGCCTCCGCTTCAAAAAAAATTCACAACCCCGTAGAATCTCATTCAGCCTTGAAAGAAGAAGACTCTGAAGAATTGCGTGAAATAATAATTGATTTAGGGGATGATAGTAACAGTGACGATAGCAGTAGCAGTATTGAAGCAAGTCAAAACAAAACTGAGGCTGATTCAACAGGTAATTATTTTTATTTTTTTCAAGCGATTAAATAATGTTTTACAGGGTATGTTTCACCCTTTTATCAGGGAGACATAAAAACGGAAAGTTTTGCTACCCCTAATCTGGCGGGGTTGCAAACTCAAGTCACCCTCCTTCAGAATAAAGTGAAGAACCTGCAGAGACAACTGAAAAGAAAATCTCACCGCATTGAAAATATGAAAGGGCGTTTAGATGAATTATATAAAAAAAAATTGTTAACGAAAGGTGCATATGAAGCCCTAATGGTTAGTTTATAATTTAATTATTATTGATTATATACAAACGTGTGTTCAGTTAAATATATAATAATAGTTATTTTTGACTCATATAATTATAATAATACCCTTAACTATCTAACTGTCACCGTTTTTGACATACGTCAAAATATATATCAAAAATTTTATTTGTAATTCGCAATAGAAAAATATATATCTTCCGAACGGTTGAAGATTAAGGAACCAAACTGACAGGGTTGAAACTAGAAGGTTTGAGCTTTCTTTTGATTACTCAGTCTCTCTTGTCGACGTAAGAATATGGCGGAAATTAATTTTCAAAAATAGCGGAAAAAAATTGTCAACAAGTTCATTTTTTCAAATGCGAGTACCAAAATTTTATGTAGCCAAAAGATGCAAAATTAAATTTCCTTTAGATGCTATTAACATTCCCTATACCTACTTTCAATAATATTAAAAATAAGGGCGTTTTTCAGATTTAAAAAGACGAAATGTTTCAAAAATTCGTTTTTCTTCACTTCTGGCAATTTTTTGGACCGGTAAGCCCCACTTGGACACTTAATTCTTTCAGATTTTCTGAATGCATGTACAATAAATAGAAAAACAAACTGTAAAGGGTGTTTGAGTAAAAACCGAACGATTTATTTTTGGCTATAGCTTTGTTATTATTGAACCGATTTTGCTCAATTTTTTACCGGACGTACACAATACGAAGAAACATGAATTAACATGAAGAAATTGTGAAATTTATACAGCAATGCATTTTGAAAACAAAACGAGAGATGAAATAATAATAAGAACCAAGATTTTCTTAATTTAATAACACAAAGAAACGGAAACTGTGCAAAAAAGGACTGTTGCAATAGCAAATTGTCACTTGCAAGTGACAATTGTCAGTTGTTAAGTGACAATTGTCAGTTACAAGTGACAATTTTTCTGAAAGCGGCCGAAATGTTTTTGAAAAATTAAGGAAAATTTTAATTTTTGACGTTTGAAAAGAGGTGACATATTGTAAACGTCAAAAATAGGGGGTGCCAACGTGAGAGTTGGGGGATTTCTAAGCACTTCAGTGTTGCCAATGGCAGATGTAGAGATTATCCGCTAGATGGCTCCAAATTATCAGCAATTATCCGCAACCCCTCATACTTTCAAATTATCAGAAATTTTTCGAAAAAATTATCATAGTAAATAAAACGCGTTTGCACTAGCACTCCACCCACTCCGCTCTCACTCTTCCACTCTACGTCACTCCAATTACAATTGACATTGACAGTGCGTTGACATGGAACTGACATTTGTAATTTGTGGTAAGTGGTAATTTGAATGGTGGGCATTTGCAAAGTCCCCGACTGTATTACTAATATAAAACAAGGAAACTGATTAACTCTACGCAGAGAATGATATTACATTAATACAACTGCAACAGGTACCGACTTCTTGCTTCCAATTGGTTGCCAAAAGTGACGTCATCTATCAACATAATTTTTGAAATATCTCGAAAACGGTTGGGGTTGCTAGCTCCGGGTTTTCGGCAGGATGAAACAGGAATGTAGCAGCAAAAGCAGGAATAGGTCCCAACATTCCTGCTTACATCTTGTTGCTAACTTCACGCATCTGCAAATCATGAGGTGCGTTCGGCTTGGAAGCTCCATGCACTCCTCGATCGTCCATCTCTTTTTGATCTGATGATTTCATATTTGACTATCGCATTCTTCCCTTTTGGCTTTACACATTTTTGACACTGTCGTATTGATAACAGGAATGAATGCCACTAGAGAAATTTGGATTATCTCTTGTCCTTGTTTCACCTTTAAGAAAGCTATTTTCTATCTCTTTTCTGCCTCAAACCTTGTTCGAGAAAGAGGGAGATGAAGAAACGTTCCTAAATGCCACTAAAAACCAAAATACCCTCAAACCCCGTTAGAGAGAGAGAGATGAAAAAATATCAGGGATGCGTTCCTAAATAAATGCCACCAGAGGCTTAAATTATAATTTTTTATCTCTTTTTATCCTCAAACCTTGTTCGAGAGAGGTAGAGAGAAATAAGGAAAGACCATAGGGATGCGTTCCTAAATGTCACCAGACACCACCTTTAGAAAGGCTATTTTCCATCTCTTTTTGACCCCAAGCCTTGTTAGAAAGAGAGAGAAAGACGAAGAAATGCCAGGGATGTGTTCTTAAATGTCACCAGAAACATTTTTCCTCTTGCCATTCGAATCACCTTTTTTAAAAAGAAGCTGTTTTCTGTCTCTTTTTAACCTTAAACCCTGTTAGAAAGAGAGAGATGAAGAAATATCAAGGAGGCGTTCCTAAATGACACCATAAATAATTGTATTATCTCTTGTCTTGTTTCACCTTTAGTGATATATTGCCGCGGACATTGGTAGCATTGACAGTGGAAAATCTGTCAACGGTGCAAAATCAACAAAAATATCAATTTGTAGCCATTATTTAGCGCATTTATTCCCCAAATTCCTTCAATTTTTATTATTATTGTTATTATTGTCAGAGTGGTAGTGTTGTGAGTCGGTTAATTAACAAATGATAATTAGCGTTAATTAACAAATGTTAATTATCGTTAATTAACGTTAAATAACAGTTACCTACTTATCATCGTAAAAATTGTGTTAAATAACAGGGTGTTAATTAACAAACTTAAATAACAAAAACTGTAACTACCCCTGGAATTTTATGTTAATTAACCAATTTAAATGGAATTTGTGTTAATTATCCAATATAAATAATAAAAACTGTTAATTAACCCTGGAGTTTTATGTTAATTAATCATTGACATTTTGGTGACAAATCATTACAAATTAAATCTCACTATATGGAAGCAATAAGACACAACAATGGACCTATTTCTTGAGTGACGTCACGCGACGACTATTTGGAAGCTCAAAATATATTTCTCCCTCTCCCGCTCATTAAAGGAAGGAATATCGGTCTCTGTCGATCGCCTCCAATTGCGCGCGAATCACATTGTTATCCTTTTTTAACGCATTCAGACTTGAGCATAATGTGTACTCTTTTCTCTCAAGAAATACCTGGATTCTCATTGATCATTGGTTGTCAGTAACGAGTTGTGCAAGTAATTAATATTTTAGTAGTGGTAGGTATAGCATTTTCAAGCCTAATATATTTTTTGTTTATTTCAGACTGTTTTCCAAAGTGGCTCATAAATAACAAAAATTGACGTGTTAATTATTCGGTTAATTAACCCGATTTATAAATAACATGTTAATTCACAACACTCTGAGTGGGTAAGTAGGGTTAAGGCGCGGTTGTTCTGTCACGAATTAACCTCGGTTTAGCCTAAACTTGGTTTGGTTACCAAGCAAGAGCGAATTAAAACGCTCAACTCTGACCTTTAATCAGGTTTAAAAGAGCAATCAGCCCCAAAAGCACCCCGTTTGAGGTTATGAATTTCTGTTGCAACTGAAGTGAGTAAATTACGTTACTTTTAAAGACAAAACTGAGGTGAGAATCTCGTATCAGCAAACGAGGTGATAATCTTCCCTCAGTTGTAAAAGAAAAGCGCTTACTAACTTCGGAACAGCGCATGACACAGCTTAGAGTGAGCTAACCGATCTCTGTTTAGCGAACAAAAGACGTCCGTAAGAAGCGCACGGCAGGGCCCATCCATAGCAACACTAGATCAACGTTCAGAATGAAATATTTAAGCGGAGCATAATAAAGATCATCGAATCTTATATTCTCACTAATTTTAATAAAACTTCGCTCGATCACCGCATTTTATATTGTTTAAATTCGATCTTCGTTTCAATCAACGCAGGGATCTTCATTACCGACCGTGTTGACACTTCACTTGTCAGTTTAATTCAAAAAAAAATCCAACGGTCAAATCCATCATCCGCGTCTTTTTCCCCGTTTTTACGAAAAATCATTAAAATGAACCCCGTGAGCAAGTTTACACCGAGACTCCGCCGCGAACGAACAAATCTCTCCGACAATTCCGACGAAAACGAGAAAAAGGACGCCGTGCAAGTTTTCTGCAGATTGCGCCCCCTCACAAACAACGAGGCCTCCACTTGCATCAAACTTTTAACCCCCAACACCCTCGCCTTAACCACCCCTGCGGAGTCCCGAGGAATCCACAAAGAAATCCACTGCAAATTCAAGCACATCTTCACAGCTTATTCTTCGCAGGATGAAGTCTTCGATCATGTGGCTTACCCCCTCATCGACGATCTTCTGAAGGGTAAAAACGGTCTTCTTTTCACTTACGGCGTTACAGGGTCGGGTAAGACTTACACTTTGACAGGCAACCCCCAAAACCCGGGGATGGTCCCCAAATGCATTTACATGATTTTCAACACGATCGATGAGCTTCAGGCCCCCAAATTCGTCATAAAACCCGACAGAATGAACGGTTTTGACATTCAGTCGAGCGGTGATGCCATGCAAGATAAATTAACCGAGATTCGCAAGGCCAAAAACAAGAAAGTGAAAGACTCCTCGTACGTCAATGATGGCAAGAAATTACTTGATATTTACGAGGGGAATCTGTACTCTGTTTTTGTCAACTATATCGAGATTTACAATAACACGGTGTATGATTTACTCGACGAGAGTGGGGGTAAGACGATTCAGAGCAAAATCCTTCGAGAAGATTACTCTAAAAATATGTACGTGAATGGGGTTGTGGAGGTGGAGGTGAAATCAGCCGAGGAAGCTTTCGAGATGTTTAATTTGGGGCAGAGAAGGAAGCGAATGGGGAATACGGTTCTCAACTCGGTGTCTAGTCGGAGTCATTCGATTTTTAATGTACGAGTGGTGCAGTTTAAGCAGGCTGGAGGGGTGGGGGAGGCGATGATTCCAGATAGTAACCAGATGAGGGTGGCTCAGCTGAGTTTGGTCGATTTGGCAGGATCGGAGAGGACGAATCGAACACAAAACACTGGTAAGTGACAGTTAGGCGAGCTTACCTTTGTATTTCGTTGCTTGGTGTGAAAATACGGGTGACAGATAAATGACAGTTTGGAAGTTAGGTGGAAAATGCAAAAATCACTTTTTTTTTGAAAATGCAACGTCGCTATTTTCTCTACCAGGACAAATAGAAACATTCGCCATAAGGATACGTGTTTATATTGTGATTTTGATCTGAAATTGCTCAGAACCTCAGAACGTTCAAATTTTTCTCGAAAAACAGCACCCAAGTGTGACCTATCGTTTCTTACTAAATCGACGTCAATTAAGCGATTTAAAACATTTTGAACACAATTAAAGCAACCTCCAACGAAATAAAGCTATTTTTTCCGAGGGGCTGCTTACTAGAGGCATTTGGTGTGCACTCGACACTCGATAAGGGCGAAACACGTGTCTGTCGGTTGGTATTTCCCACACCGGGGTAGCGAAACTTTATCTTTTTTTGCTGAAATTTGTACACCACATTTCATATTTCCAACATTTGCACGACATTTCCGCGACGTTTCTGACATTTCCACAACATTTCTCACATTTCCGCCGTCATGTACACTACATTTCCAATTATCATTTCCGATATTTCTTAAACATTTTCACGACATTTTCCGAATTTCCACAACATTTCCCCACATTTGCGACATTTCTGACATTTTCGCGACATTTTCACATTTCTGCCGTCACGTACACCACATTTCTAATTATCATTTCCGATATTTTTCAGTATTTTTCAGTATTTCCACTACATTTACTCATATATCCGCCATTTCCACGACATTTCCCCGCATTTGCGCAATTTCCACGACATTTCTAACATTTCCACGAAATTTCTGACATTTTCACAACATTTCTACGACATTTTCACATTTCCAACATTTCCACGACATTTCGAACAGTTTCAGCATTTCCTCACATGTCCGCCATTTCCACGACATTTCTAACATTTCCAACGACATTTTCCCACATTTCCGATATTTCCACAACATTTCAGCAGCCATGTACATACACCACATTTCCATAGTGGTCAACCCCTCGTTTATCATATCATATGTATAAGTGTTAAAAGTAGTATTTTATTTTGTGAGAAGGAAAGTTTGGGGCACGACGCGCAGCGGAATGGCCCATCCCTTCGAACAAAATAAAATCACTTTTAACACGTAAGTGGGTCATTCACCCTCAAGGGACTGAAGTGCTGTTGCTACGTAATTTTATAAAGAATCCATTGATTCTTGCATTGTCTGATTAAACTCCGTCAAAGTGACATTTTAACATTTTTCAACTATTTTGGGTTCAAATTGAATGGGAGTGCAAAAAATAGCGTATGCAGGGTGGTGAATTTTTCATCGTTCACCATACGTTAACTCGGAAACTAAGAGATGGAGGGTAGCTTAAATTAGAAAAAAGTTGCGTTTTTTCAAGGTGATTAGGAATCTGTAAAGAATTTTACTTTACCTTGATTTGTTCCTGAGTTATCTCGAAAGAATTGAAAATCGCCATTTTTAACAAAAATTCATATATTTACTAACGATTGGTGGTAAGTAAATGAAACTTGGAACTTTTATTTTTTTGACAGCTGTCAACTCAACAGCATTAACAGAAATCTCGGAAAAACCGTAATTGTGTAATTTTTTGATCCTAAGTTGCTCAAAAAGCACATTTTGAAAAATTTTGGTTCAAAATACACATTTTTACTAGAACTAACGGGTGTCCCAAAAAAAACGAACGATTTATTTTAAGTTATAACTTTGTTATTATTTTTGCGATTTTCCCAAATTTTGGATAGGACTTAGACAAAAGATGGGGCTTTTAGAATTGACAACCATTTTTTGATTGGCTGGAATTCAATCATTTGTGAAGCGATCAAAATGAAATTTGTGCAGGATGAAAGAGCTTTATAAAAGCTTATTCTGGGCGTTCTTTATTTTTTACAATCTTTTTTGCGGTACTGTTAAACACGGATTTTTTAAGGTCTATTTTTTATGTTGCTACCAATCTTGGAAAAAAGTTATTTTTAATACTTCGTAACTACAGCACTTGAGTTAAATACCTGCAAAGCAACGTTATTTTGTTTTGTGAAAGACTTATAGTATCGCTAAAGATCCGGAAAATTTTGCCAAGATCGGTAGAAAAATAAATAATAAATTTTAAAAATCCATGTTTTCACAAAAAAATTGTAAATTAATCAAGAACGTTCAGAATAAAATTTCGTAAAGTTGCTTTGGAAGAGAAAAGCATCAGCTTTAACCTTACACTATTTTTATTTTGAACGGTTCACAGATGCTTCAACTCCAGTCAATCAAAAACTGGCCTTGTAATAAACATCAACAAAGAATTTGTTGGTGGCGCCATCTACAAAATTATGGTTGACAAAAAAAGCCTCATCTTTTGACTACGTCCTGTACAAAATTGGGCAAAATCGGTTCAAAAATAACAAAGCTATAGCCAAAAATAGACCGTTCTGTTTTTTTTGGGGACACCTTTTATATGGAAAATCAAGGGTGCTAAGCAAAGTTAAATTTTTGCAAAACACCCAACCGTGACCTATCTTTTGTTACTAAATCGACACCGACTAAGCGATTTTTAGCATTTTGAACACGATTCGAACGATCTCCAGCTAGATAAAGCTATTTTTTCGCGATCGAAGTACTAAAAATAACGAAAAACCATCAATACGTGATTTTTTGCTCCCAAATTACCCACCCTGCATATTTTTTAAAGAATTTTGCTTCAAAATACCCGTTTTTACTAGAACTGTATGGAAAATCAAGAGTGTTAGGCCAAGTTAACTTTTACCTATCGTTTCTTACTAAATCGACGCCAACAAAGGTAATTTTAGCATTTTGAACATGATTCAAGCAACCTCCATTGAGATAAAGCCATTTTTTCGCAGTCAAAACACTAAAAATAACGAAGAATCAACAATATGTAATTTTTTGATCGTTTTGAGAAACATTTTTCTGGAAAATACTAATTTTTACTGGAATTAAATCGAAAATCAAGGGTGCTAAGCTAAGTTAAAGTTTTGCAAAACACACGAGTGTGACCTATCGTTTCTTACTAAATCAATGCCAACTAAGCGATTTTAAGCATTTTGAACACAATTCAAGCCACCTCCAACGAAATAAAACAATTTTTTCGCAGTCGAGTCGCTCAAAATCGAGGTCAAAATAATAAAAAACCATTAATATCTAATTCTACCCTTACAAATTGCTCAAAAAGTTTATTTTGAAACATTTTTCTTCAGTACACCCGTTTTCGCTGAAACTATATTATGGAAAATCAAAATTTTTTGAATAGACCTATAGATACGAGTTACCAGTAGGAGGTATTTTGACAAAAAATTGTTGGGTATATTGATGCAGGCTAAACTTAGTCACAACAATACTCTTCCACGCACAAAGTGTAATTAGTTATTTATTAGGTACAGTCGGGAAAATTGAAAACGCCCACCCCACCCCGACAATCCATTTGGTCGACTGTCCCGTGTTTAATGTCTGCTGATGACCTGTCAGACAAACATCAATCGGGGTGGGCATTTTCATAGTCCCCGACTGTACTGAGCTTCGCAAGGGAAGGGGAAAGAATATTTCAGCACGCTCAACACAGAATACGCACACTTGACTGCACAATATTACGAGGGATTGACCACCTACAAAAATGTGTACACCAATTTTCTAATCATTTTCGGAATTGCTCGAGGAATTGCTCATGCATGTACACCACAACATCCAAGTGGTCAACCGCTCGTAATTCCCAAATAATTTGAAAGGCACGTCGGCCTTCTTGATGTTAAATGCTGCTGAGATCAAGAGTGCTAGGCCAAGTTAACTTTTGCAAAACACCCAAGTGTGACCTATCGTTTCTCACTAAATCGACGCCGACTAAGCGATTTCTAGCATTTTGAACATGATTCGAACAACCTCCAACTAGATAAAGCTATTTTTTCGCGATCGAAGTAGTAAAAATAACGAAGAACCATCAACACGTGATTTGTTGATCCCGAATTACCTACCCTGCATATTTTTTGAAGAATTTTGCTTCAAAATACCCGTTTTTACTAGAACTGTATGGAAAATCAAGAGTGCTAGGCCAAGTTAACTTTTGCAAAACACCCAAGTGTGACCTATCGTTTCTCACTAAATCGACGCCGACTAAGCGATTTTTAGCATTTTGAACACGATCCGAACAACCTCCAACTAGATAAAGCTATTTTTTCGCGATCGAAGTACTAAAAAGAACGAAAAACCATTAACACGTGATTTTTTGATCCCGAATTACCCACCCTGCATATTTTTTGAAGAATTTTCCTTCAAAATACCCGTTTTTACTAGAACTGTATGGAAAATCAAGAGTGCTAGGGCAAGTTAACTTTTGCAAAACACCCAAGTGTGACTTATCGTTTCTCACTAAATCGATGCTAACTAAGCGATTTTTGGCATTTTGAGCATGATTCGAACAACCTCCAACTAGATAAAGCTATTTTTTCGCGATCGAAGTACTAAAAAGAACGAAAAACCATTAACACGTGATTTTTTGATCCCGAATTACCCACCCTGCATATTTTTTGAAGAATTTTCCTTCAAAATACCCGTTTTTACTAGAACTGTATGGAAAATCAAGAGTGCTAGGGCAAGTTAACTTTTGCAAAACACCCAAGTGTGACTTATCGTTTCTCACTAAATCGATGCTAACTAAGCGATTTTTGGCATTTTGAGCATGATTCGAACAACCTCCAACTAGATATAGCTATTTTTTCGCGATCGAAGTACTAAAAATAACGAAGAACCATCAACACGTGATTTTTTGATCCCGAATTACCTACCCTGCATATTTTTTGAAGAATGTTGCTTCAAAATACCCGTTTTTACTAGAACTGTATGGAAAATCAAGAGTGCTAGGCCAAGTTAGACTTTTGCAAAACACCCAAGTGTGACCTATCGTTTCTCACTAAATCGAGGCCAACTATGCGATTTTTAGCATTTTGAACACGATTCGAACGACCTCCAACTAGATAAAGCTATTTTTTCGCGATCGAAGTACTAAAAATAACGAAAAACCATCAACACGTGATATTTTTATCCCGAATTACCTACCCTGCATATTTTTTGAAGAATTTTGCTTCAAAATACCCGTTTTTACTAGAACTGTATGGAAAATCAAGAGTGCTAGGCCAAGTTAAACTTTTGCAAAACACCCAAGTGTGACCTATCGTTTCTCACTAAATCGAGGCCAACTATGCGATTTTTAGCATTTTGAGCACGATTCGAACGACCTCCAACTAGATAAAGCTATTTTTTCGCGATCGAAGTACTAAAAATAACGAAAAACCATCAACACGTGATTTTTTGATCCCGAATTACCTACCCTGCATATTTTTTGAAGAATTTTGCTTCAAAATACCCGTTTTTACTAGAACTGTATGGAAAATCAAGAGTGCTAGGCCAAGTTAACTTTTGCAAAACACCCAAGTGTGACCTATCGTTTCTCACTAAATCGACGCCGACTAAGCGATTTTTAGCATTTTGAACACGATCCGAACAACCTCCAACTAGATAAAGCTATTTTTTCGCGATCGAAGTACTAAAAAGAACGAAAAACCATCAACACGTGATTTTTTGATCCCGAATTACCCACCCTGCATATTTTTTGAAGAATTTTCCTTCAAAATACCCGTTTTTACTAGAACTGTATGGAAAATCAAGAGTGCTAGGCCAAGTCAACTTTTGCAAAACACCCAACTGTGACCTATCGTTTCTCACTAAATCGACGCCAACTAAGCGATTTCTAGCATTTTGAACATGATTCGAACAACCTCCAACTAGATAAAGCTATTTTTTCGCGATCGAAGTAGTAAAAATAACGAAGAACCATCAACACGTGATTTGTTGATCCCGAATTACCTACCCTGCATATTTTTTGAAGAATTTTCCTTCAAAATACCCGTGTTTACTAGAACTGTATGGAAAATCAAGAGTGCTAGGGCAAGTTAACTTTTGCAAAACACCCAAGTGTGACTTATCGTTTCTCACTAAATCGATGCTAACTAAGCGATTTTTGGCATTTTGAGCATGATTCGAACAACCTCCAACTAGATGTAGCTATTTTTTCGCGATCGAAGTCCTAAAAATAACGAAAAACCATCAAAACGTGATTTTTGATCCAGAATTACCCACCCTGCATATTTTTTGAAGAATTTTGCTTCAAAATACCCGTTTTTACTAGAACTGTATGGAAAATCAAGAGTGCTAGGCCAAGTTAACTTTTGCAAAACACCCAAGTGTGACCTATCGTTTCTCAGTAAATCGAGGCCAACTATGCGATTTTTAGAATTTTGAACACGATTCGAACGACCTCCAACTAGATAAAGCTATTTTTTCGCGATCGAAGTACTAAAAAGAACGAAAAACCATCAACACGTGATTTTTTGATCCCGAATTACCTACCCTGCATATTTTTTGAAGAATTTTCCTTCAAAATACCCGTTTTTACTAGAACTGTATGGAAAATCAAGAGTGCTAGGCCAAGTTAGACTTTTGCAAAACACCCAAGTGTGACCTATCGTTTCTCACTAAATCGAGGCCAACTATGCGATTTTTAGCATTTTGAACACGATTCGAACGACCTCCAACTAGATAAAGCTATTTTTTCGCGATCGAAGTACTAAAAAGAACGAAAAACCATCAACGTGATTTTTTGATCCCGAATTACCTACCCTGCATATTTTTTGAAGAATTTTCCTTCAAAATACCCGTTTTTACTAGAACTGTATGGAAAATCAAGAGTGCTAGGCCAAGTTAACTTTTGCAAAACACCCAAGTGTGACCTATCGTTTCTCACTAAATCGACGCCGACTAAGCGATTTTTAGCATTTTGAACACGATCCGAACAACCTCCAACTAGATAAAGCTATTTTTTCGCGATCGAAGTACTAAATAGAACGAAAAACCATTAACACGTGATTTTTTGATCCCGAATTACCCACCCTGCATATTTTTTGAAGAATTTTCCTTCAAAATACCCGTTTTTACTAGAACTGTATGGAAAATCAAGAGTGCTAGGGCAAGTTAACTTTTGCAAAACACCCAAGTGTGACTTATCGTTTCTCACTAAATCGATGCTAACTAAGCGATTTTTGGCATTTTGAGCACGATTCGAACAACCTCCAACTAGATATAGCTATTTTTTCGCGATCGAAGTCCTAAAAATAACGAAAAACCATCAAAACGTGATTTTTGATCCAGAATTACCCACCCTGCATATTTTTTGAAGAATTTTGCTTCAAAATACCCGTTTTTACTAGAACTGTATGGAAAATCAAGAGTGCTAGGCCAAGTTAACTTTTGCAAAACACCCAACTGTGACCTATCGTTTCTCACTAAATCGACGCCAACTAAGCGATTTTTAGCATTTTGAACATGATTCGAACAACCTCCAACTAGATAAAGCTATTTTTTCGCGATCGAAGTACTAAAAAGAACGAAAAATCATCAACACGTGATTTTTTGATCCCGAATTACCCACCCTGCATATTTTTTGAAGAATTTTCCTTCAAAATACCCGTTTTTACTAGAACTGTATGGAAAATCAAGAGTGCTAGGCCAAGTTAACTTTTGCAAAACACCCAACTGTGACCTATCGTTTCTCACTAAATCGACGCCAACTAAGCGATTTTTAGCATTTTGAACATGATTCGAACAACCTCCAACTAGATAAAGCTATTTTTTCGCGATCGAAGTACTAAAAATAACGAAGAACCATCAACACGTGATTTTTTGATCCCGAATTACCTACCCTGCATATTTTTTGAAGAATTTTGCTTCAAAATACCCGTTTTTACTAGAACTGTATGGAAAATCAAGAGTGCTAGGCCAAGTTAAACTTTTGCAAAACACCCAAGTGTGACCTATCGTTTCTCAGTAAATCGAGGCCAACTATGCGATTTTTAGAATTTTGAACATGATTCGAACAACCTCCAACTAGATAAAGCTATTTTTTCGCGATCGAAGTACTAAAAATAACGAAGAACCATCAACACGTGATTTTTTGATCCCGAATTACCTACCCTGCATATTTTTTGAAGAATTTTGCTTCAAAATACCCGTTTTTACTAGAACTGTATGGAAAATCAAGAGTGCTAGGCCAAGTTAAACTTTTGCAAAACACCCAAGTGTGACCTATCGTTTCTCAGTAAATCGAGGCCAACTATGCGATTTTTAGAATTTTGAACACGATTCGAACGACCTCCAACTAGATAAAGCTATTTTTTCGCGATCGAAGTACTAAAAAGAACGAAAAACCATTAACACGTGATTTTTTGATCCCGAATTACCCACCCTGCATATTTTTTGAAGAATTTTCCTTCAAAATACCCGTTTTTACTAGAACTGTATGGAAAATCAAGAGTGCTAGGGCAAGTTAACTTTTGCAAAACACCCAAGTGTGACTTATCGTTTCTCACTAAATCGATGCTAACTAAGCGATTTTTGGCATTTTGAGCACGATTCGAACAACCTCCAACTAGATATAGCTATTTTTTCGCGATCGAAGTCCTAAAAATAACGAAAAACCATCAAAACGTGATTTTTGATCCAGAATTACCCACCCTGCATATTTTTTGAAGAATTTTGCTTCAAAATACCCGTTTTTACTAGAACTGTATGGAAAATCAAGAGTGCTAGGCCAAGTTAAACTTTTGCAAAACACCCAAGTGTGACCTATCGTTTCTCAGTAAATCGAGGCCAACTATGCGATTTTTAGAATTTTGAACACGATTCGAACGACCTCCAACTAGATAAAGCTATTTTTTCGCGATCGAAGTACTAAAAAGAACGAAAAACCATCAACACGTGATTTTTTGATCCCGAATTACCTACCCTGCATATTTTTTGAAGAATTTTCCTTCAAAATACCCGTTTTTACTAGAACTGTATGGAAAATCAAGAGTGCTAGGCCAAGTTAGACTTTTGCAAAACACCCAAGTGTGACCTATCGTTTCTCACTAAATCGAGGCCAACTATGCGATTTTTAGCATTTTGAACACGATTCGAACGACCTCCAACTAGATAAAGCTATTTTTTCGCGATCGAAGTACTAAAAAGAACGAAAAACCATCAACGTGATTTTTTGATCCCGAATTACCTACCCTGCATATTTTTTGAAGAATTTTCCTTCAAAATACCCGTTTTTACTAGAACTGTATGGAAAATCAAGAGTGCTAGGGCAAGTTAACTTTTGCAAAACACCCAAGTGTGACTTATCGTTTCTCACTAAATCGATGCTAACTAAGCGATTTTTGGCATTTTGAGCACGATTCGAACAACCTCCAACTAGATATAGCTATTTTTTCGCGATCGAAGTCCTAAAAATAACGAAAAACCATCAAAACGTGATTTTTGATCCAGAATTACCCACCCTGCATATTTTTTGAAGAATTTTGCTTCAAAATACCCGTTTTTACTAGAACTGTATGGAAAATCAAGAGTGCTAGGCCAAGTTAACTTTTGCAAAACACCCAACTGTGACCTATCGTTTCTCACTAAATCGACGCCAACTAAGCGATTTTTAGCATTTTGAACATGATTCGAACAACCTCCAACTAGATAAAGCTATTTTTTCGCGATCGAAGTAGTAAAAATAACGAAGAACCATCAACACGTGATTTTTTGATCCCGAATTACCTACCCTGCATATTTTTTGAAGAATTTTGCTTCAAAATACCCGTTTTTACTAGAACTGTATGGAAAATCAAGAGTGCTAGGCCAAGTTAACTTTTGCAAAACACCCAACTGTGACCTATCGTTTCTCACTAAATCGACGCCAACTAAGCGATTTTTAGCATTTTGAACATGATTCGAACAACCTCCAACTAGATAAAGCTATTTTTTCGCGATCGAAGTAGTAAAAATAACGAAGAACCATCAACACGTGATTTTTTGATCCCGAATTACCTACCCTGCATATTTTTTGAAGAATTTTGCTTCAAAATACCCGTTTTTACTAGAACTGTATGGAAAATCAAGAGTGCTAGGCCAAGTTAAACTTTTGCAAAACACCCAAGTGTGACCTATCGTTTCTCAGTAAATCGAGGCCAACTATGCGATTTTTAGAATTTTGAACACGATTCGAACGACCTCCAACTAGATAAAGCTATTTTTTCGCGATCGAAGTACTAAAAAGAACGAAAAACCATCAACACGTGATTTTTTGATCCCGAATTACCTACCCTGCATATTTTTTGAAGAATTTTCCTTCAAAATACCCGTTTTTACTAGAACTGTATGGAAAATCAAGAGTGCTAGGCCAAGTTAGACTTTTGCAAAACACCCAAGTGTGACCTATCGTTTCTCACTAAATCGAGGCCAACTATGCGATTTTTAGCATTTTGAACACGATTCGAACGACCTCCAACTAGATAAAGCTATTTTTTCGCGATCGAAGTACTAAAAAGAACGAAAAACCATCAACGTGATTTTTTGATCCCGAATTACCTACCCTGCATATTTTTTGAAGAATTTTCCTTCAAAATACCCGTTTTTACTAGAACTGTATGGAAAATCAAGAGTGCTAGGCCAAGTTAACTTTTGCAAAACACCCAAGTGTGACCTATCGTTTCTCACTAAATCGACGCCGACTAAGCGATTTTTAGCATTTTGAACACGATCCGAACAACCTCCAACTAGATAAAGCTATTTTCTCGCGATCGAAGTACTAAAAAGAACGAAAAACCATTAACACGTGATTTTTTGATCCCGAATTACCCACCCTGCATATTTTTTGAAGAATTTTCCTTCAAAATACCCGTTTTTACTAGAACTGTATGGAAAATCAAGAGTGCTAGGGCAAGTTAACTTTTGCAAAACACCCAAGTGTGACTTATCGTTTCTCACTAAATCGATGCTAACTAAGCGATTTTTGGCATTTTGAGCACGATTCGAACAACCTCCAACTAGATATAGCTATTTTTTCGCGATCGAAGTCCTAAAAATAACGAAAAACCATCAAAACGTGATTTTTGATCCAGAATTACCCACCCTGCATATTTTTTGAAGAATTTTGCTTCAAAATACCCGTTTTTACTAGAACTGTATGGAAAATCAAGAGTGCTAGGCCAAGTTAACTTTTGCAAAACACCCAACTGTGACCTATCGTTTCTCACTAAATCGACGCCAACTAAGCGATTTTTAGCATTTTGAACATGATTCGAACAACCTCCAACTAGATAAAGCTATTTTTTCGCGATCGAAGTACTAAAAAGAACGAAAAACCATCAACACGTGATTTTTTGATCCCGAATTACCCACCCTGCATATTTTTTGAAGAATTTTCCTTCAAAATACCCGTTTTTACTAGAACTGTATGGAAAATCAAGAGTGCTAGGCCAAGTTAACTTTTGCAAAACACCCAACTGTGACCTATCGTTTCTCACTAAATCGACGCCAACTAAGCGATTTTTAGCATTTTGAACATGATTCGAACAACCTCCAACTAGATAAAGCTATTTTTTCGCGATCGAAGTAGTAAAAATAACGAAGAACCATCAACACGTGATTTTTTGATCCCGAATTACCTACCCTGCATATTTTTTGAAGAATTTTGCTTCAAAATACCCGTTTTTACTAGAACTGTATGGAAAATCAAGAGTGCTAGGCCAAGTTAAACTTTTGCAAAACACCCAAGTGTGACCTATCGTTTCTCAGTAAATCGAGGCCAACTATGCGATTTTTAGAATTTTGAACACGATTCGAACGACCTCCAACTAGATAAAGCTATTTTTTCGCGATCGAAGTACTAAAAAGAACGAAAAACCATCAACACGTGATTTTTTGATCCCGAATTACCTACCCTGCATATTTTTTGAAGAATTTTCCTTCAAAATACCCGTTTTTACTAGAACTGTATGGAAAATCAAGAGAGCTAGGCCAAGTTAGACTTTTGCAAAACACCCAAGTGTGACCTATCGTTTCTCACTAAATCGAGGCCAACTATGCGATTTTTAGCATTTTGAACACGATTCGAACGACCTCCAACTAGATAAAGCTATTTTTTCGCGATCGAAGTACTAAAAAGAACGAAAAACCATCAACGTGATTTTTTGATCCCGAATTACCTACCCTGCATATTTTTTGAAGAATTTTCCTTCAAAATACCCGTTTTTACTAGAACTGTATGGAAAATCAAGAGTGCTAGGGCAAGTTAACTTTTGCAAAACACCCAAGTGTGACTTATCGTTTCTCACTAAATCGATGCTAACTAAGCGATTTTTGGCATTTTGAGCACGATTCGAACAACCTCCAACTAGATATAGCTATTTTTTCGCGATCGAAGTCCTAAAAATAACGAAAAACCATCAAAACGTGATTTTTGATCCAGAATTACCCACCCTGCATATTTTTTGAAGAATTTTGCTTCAAAATACCCGTTTTT
This sequence comes from Pycnomerus fuliginosus, assembly GCA_963924575.1. NCBI lineage: Eukaryota > Metazoa > Arthropoda > Insecta > Coleoptera > Zopheridae > Pycnomerus > Pycnomerus fuliginosus. Next base: position 2,793,298 of record OZ004624.1, read on the forward strand.
ACTAGAACTGTATGGAAAATCAAGAGTGCTAGGCCAAGTTAACTTTTGCAAAACACCCAACTGTGACCTATCGTTTCTCACTAAATCGACGCCAACTAAGCGATTTTTAGCATTTTGAACATGATTCGAACAACCTCCAACTAGATAAAGCTATTTTTTCGCGATCGAAGTAGTAAAAATAACGAAGAACCATCAACACGTGATTTTTTGATCCCGAATTACCTACCCTGCATATTTTTTGAAGAATTTTGCTTCAAAATACCCGTTTTTACTAGAACTGTATGGAAAATCAAGAGTGCTAGGCCAAGTTAAACTTTTGCAAAACACCCAAGTGTGACCTATCGTTTCTCAGTAAATCGAGGCCAACTATGCGATTTTTAGAATTTTGAACACGATTCGAACGACCTCCAACTAGATAAAGCTATTTTTTCGCGATCGAAGTACTAAAAAGAACGAAAAACCATCAACACGTGATTTTTTGATCCCGAATTACCTACCCTGCATATTTTTTGAAGAATTTTCCTTCAAAATACCCGTTTTTACTAGAACTGTATGGAAAATCAAGAGTGCTAGGCCAAGTTAGACTTTTGCAAAACACCCAAGTGTGACCTATCGTTTCTCACTAAATCGAGGCCAACTATGCGATTTTTAGCATTTTGAACACGATTCGAACGACCTCCAACTAGATAAAGCTATTTTTTCGCGATCGAAGTACTAAAAAGAACGAAAAACCATCAACGTGATTTTTTGATCCCGAATTACCTACCCTGCATATTTTTTGAAGAATTTTCCTTCAAAATACCCGTTTTTACTAGAACTGTATGGAAAATCAAGAGTGCTAGGCCAAGTTAACTTTTGCAAAACACCCAAGTGTGACCTATCGTTTCTCACTAAATCGACGCCGACTAAGCGATTTTTAGCATTTTGAACACGATCCGAACAACCTCCAACTAGATAAAGCTATTTTCTCGCGATCGAAGTACTAAAAAGAACGAAAAACCATTAACACGTGATTTTTTGATCCCGAATTACCCACCCTGCATATTTTTTGAAGAATTTTCCTTCAAAATACCCGTTTTTACTAGAACTGTATGGAAAATCAAGAGTGCTAGGGCAAGTTAACTTTTGCAAAACACCCAAGTGTGACTTATCGTTTCTCACTAAATCGATGCTAACTAAGCGATTTTTGGCATTTTGAGCACGATTCGAACAACCTCCAACTAGATATAGCTATTTTTTCGCGATCGAAGTCCTAAAAATAACGAAAAACCATCAAAACGTGATTTTTGATCCAGAATTACCCACCCTGCATATTTTTTGAAGAATTTTGCTTCAAAATACCCGTTTTTACTAGAACTGTATGGAAAATCAAGAGTGCTAGGCCAAGTTAACTTTTGCAAAACACCCAACTGTGACCTATCGTTTCTCACTAAATCGACGCCAACTAAGCGATTTTTAGCATTTTGAACATGATTCGAACAACCTCCAACTAGATAAAGCTATTTTTTCGCGATCGAAGTACTAAAAAGAACGAAAAACCATCAACACGTGATTTTTTGATCCCGAATTACCCACCCTGCATATTTTTTGAAGAATTTTCCTTCAAAATACCCGTTTTTACTAGAACTGTATGGAAAATCAAGAGTGCTAGGCCAAGTTAACTTTTGCAAAACACCCAACTGTGACCTATCGTTTCTCACTAAATCGACGCCAACTAAGCGATTTTTAGCATTTTGAACATGATTCGAACAACCTCCAACTAGATAAAGCTATTTTTTCGCGATCGAAGTACTAAAAATAACGAAGAACCATCAACACGTGATTTTTTGATCCCGAATTACCTACCCTGCATATTTTTTGAAGAATTTTGCTTCAAAATACCCGTTTTTACTAGAACTGTATGGAAAATCAAGAGTGCTAGGCCAAGTTAAACTTTTGCAAAACACCCAAGTGTGACCTATCGTTTCTCAGTAAATCGAGGCCAACTATGCGATTTTTAGAATTTTGAACACGATTCGAACGACCTCCAACTAGATAAAGCTATTTTTTCGCGATCGAAGTACTAAAAAGAACGAAAAACCATCAACACGTGATTTTTTGATCCCGAATTACCTACCCTGCATATTTTTTGAAGAATTTTCCTTCAAAATACCCGTTTTTACTAGAACTGTATGGAAAATCAAGAGTGCTAGGCCAAGTTAGACTTTTGCAAAACACCCAAGTGTGACCTATCGTTTCTCACTAAATCGAGGCCAACTATGCGATTTTTAGCATTTTGAACACGATTCGAACGACCTCCAACTAGATAAAGCTATTTTTTCGCGATCGAAGTACTAAAAATAACGAAAAACCATCAACACGTGATATTTTTATCCCGAATTACCTACCCTGCATATTTTTTGAAGAATTTTGCTTCAAAATACCCGTTTTTACTAGAACTGTATGGAAAATTAAGAGTGCTAGGCCAAGTTAAACTTTTGCAAAACACCCAAGTGTGACCTATCGTTTCTCACTAAATCGACGCCAACTTAGCGATTTTTAGCATTTTGAACACGATTCGAACAACCGCCAACTAGATAAAGCTATTTTTTCGCGATCGAAGTACTAAAAATAACGAAAAACCCTCAATAGGTGATTTTTTGATCCCGAATTACCCACCCCGCATATTTTTTATTTCCAGGTCAACTTTTAAAAGAGGCGAGCCAAATCAACAACTCTTTGATGTCGCTGCGAACTTGTCTCAACATTTTGAGGGAAAACCAGCTGACGGGTTCCAACAAACTCGTACCTTACAGGGACAGCCGTTTAACCCACTTATTCAAGAATTATTTCGAGGGCGAAGGTCGAGTGGAAATGATCGTCTGTGTGAATCCCTCCGTGGAGGATTTCGAAGAGAACGTTCAAGTGATGAAATTCGCCGAAATGACGCAAGACGTGAAGATTACGAAGGCCGAACCCAAATATTACACCCCCTCTTGCAAAAGAACCATCCAGAAAATACCGATAACCACCCCCAGATCGACGAAAATTAAACCGACCAGTTCCTTCTCGGCTGGACCGAAATTTCCACCAATCAATATTTGCTTCAACAATCCGGAAGAATGTAAAAGGGGTTTTGATAGGTTGATTAGTGTCTTAAAGGCGAGAAAACAACAATCGGAGACTTTGGGGACGGAAGTGGATAGGAGGGAAAGTCATTTCAGGGATCGTCTAGTGAAGATGAATCAGGAGAACTTGCTGGCGGTGGCTGACTTGAACAGTGCTAAGACTCAGGTGAGTAATACACTTTTTTGAATTGTTGACGTTGTTGACATTGTTGACACTCATGTTGACGTTTTTGAATTGTTGACACTCATGTTGACATTGTTGACACTCATGTTGATGTTTTTGAATTGTTGACATTGTTGACACCTATGTTGACACTTATGTTGACTTGACATTGTTGACACTTATGTTGACATTGTTGACACTCATGTTGACGTTTTCATTTACATTGTTGACGTTTAAATTGTTGAAGCTCTTTCAATTATTTACATCGTTTACGTTGTTTACATTTGCGTTTGTTGATGTTGTTCAAATTGTCGACGCCGTTTACATCGTGCACTTTTATATTGTTCACGTTGTTTACACTGTTGACGTTGTATCGTTGGACATTGTTTACGTTTGCATTATCGTAATTGTTTACTCTGTTAACGCCATTTACATTATTGACGCTGTTTACACTGTTGCCATTAAATATGATGTTTTTATTTGCATTGTTGACGTATCGTTAACGTTGTTTCCATTTGCATTATTGTCATTGTTGACGTTGCGTACACTGTAGACGCTGCGTACATATCGTTAACATTGTTTACATTTATCGACATATCGTTGGCGTTGTTTACATTGTTTACGTTGTAATGTTGACGTTTGCATTGTTTACACTGTCGGCGTGATACTGTTGACATTGTTTACGTTCACTGCCTTCTTGCTGTAAAGTATACTTCGTAAAAAAGAATTCAACATCAAGAAGGCTGTGAAAGTTAAACGGCACGTCGAGACTTTACCGATAAAACCACAGAATTACATCGCCCACACACTCTAATATGTAGTTTAAGAGGTAAATTATGATTAGTGAGATGTAACTGTGAGAATGAGTAATAAAGTCACGACGTGCTATTCAAACTAAATATATGCTCAAAACTTTTTCTGGGCCATTGATTAAAAATTATCGAATTGCTTGAATTTCAAGCAACACTTATGTGGAGTTTCGAATTTCAACCCCTGATTTGCACCCCTTCTGTTTCGTCTTGCAAAAAAAAACATCTCTTATCAGATAATGTCAAAATATGTGGTTTCAGACCTCCATGTGCAAAATGTTTGAGAAATTTTCATATTTTTGTCATTTTCGACCCCTAAATTTCATCCCCCAAAATTGACACCCCCTCACCTTCAACAGACTTGTACGTCAAAAACGCATATCAAGTTTTAGTAAAATATCTCCACTGGTTCTCGAGTTATTACAATTAATAGTTTTTCGATCCCGAAAAAACCTCGCATTCTCGCGCTTTTACTGCGAACGCCGCCTAAACGCTTGAAGATGGATTAAAATCGTATAAGGGAGAAACGTCGGCAACGAAAAGATCTACAAAAAAGTCCGCGACAGCATATAAATATCTGTTACGGATAGCCGACAATAAGCCACTGAAGCTATTTTCGTCAAAAATTAAAACACAAAAACGATCTCGGTGGGCTACCCATCGTAGATAGCTATATGCCGTCGCGGACTTTTTTGTAGATCTTTTCATTGCCGAGAATTCCTCCTTACAAACTTTTGCTCTAGCTTCAAGCGTTGAGGCAGGGTTCGCGATCAAACGTCGAAAATTGTAATTTCTTTCAGTTTTTCACCCCTCCTAACTCCCACCCCCCTGCTTCGATATGGCCCAAAAACAACCCCCGCCGAGATTTTCGGGGTATACACCTGTGTACAATATTTCAGCTCGATATCGGCTTTCGTTCTCAAGTTATGCGTACTTCGGCACTAAAAAGGCTGTGAAAGATAAACGGCAAGTCGAGACTATACTGATATCCACATAATTACATCGCACTGTAATATGTAGTTTAAGAGAGCTAGAATATAAATTGGATCGCGTAAATTATGATTAGTGAGATGTAACTCTGTGAGTATGAGACAAGTCTCGACGTGCCGCTCAGCCTACACCGCTTTTCTAATGTTAAATTTTGTTGATCGGGTTGTACGTTTTTCTCGGTCACATAGTAAAAAGTTGGCAATTTTCAGATTTTTTGTGATAACTCAAGAACGAATCAAAATATCGGAAAATTCTTTTCAGAATCTTAATCACCAAGAAATAGCGCAATTTCTCTCCAATTTAAGCTACTCTCCATCTAAAGAGTGGTCCATAAAAGACTTTTATTTAAGACCATTATTTAGACCAAAGGGGTTTCGTTACCCTTTGACACGTGACAGTGGCGTTTAGACAGGGTTGAAAGTCGTTCTTTCCTCTTTCCAAAATGTCCTTTAAAATAAAAATTAATCCACCCCTAAATTTTTTGTGAATTTTCTTCCAAAGCTCTAAATCGCATAATTTGCAAAAAAAAGTACATTGACGATGAGAACTCTGTAGGCATTGTTGATTTAAGTTGTAAATTGAGCTAATAATCTGCATAATTTACAACTTAAACACAAATTGCTACCGAATTTTCATCGTTTTTGTACTTTTTGTTGAAAATTATGCGATTTGGAGCCTTGGAAGAAAATTTACAAAAAATTTCATGATCACGATTTCCAGCAGATTGCCAGATTATTCACCGTTTCAACTTTAAGACATTCGTTCGCTCGCTCGCTCGTCTGTCTACTCTGTCCATCGCATAACTTGAAAACGAAAGCAGATATCGAGCCGAAATTTTGTACGCGGGTGTACACCCCGAAAATCTCGGCGGTGATTGTTTTTGGGCCATATCGCACCAAGGGGGTGGGAGTTAGGGGTGGAAAACTGAAAGAAATTACAATTTTCGACGTTTGATCGCGAACGCTGCCTCAACGCTTGAAGCTAAAGCAAAAGTTTGTAAGGAGGAATTGTCGGCAATGAAAAGATCTACAAAAAAGTCCGCGACGGCATATAGCTATCTACGAGGGGTAGCCCACTGAGATCGTTTTTGTGTTTTAATTTTTGACGAAAATAGCTTCAGTGGCTTATTGTCGGCTATTCGTAACAGATATTTATATGTTGTCGCGGACTTTTTTGTAGATCTTTTCGTTGCCGACGTTTCTCCCTTATACGATTTTAATCCATCTTCAAGCGTTTTGGCAGCGTTCGCAGTTAAAACGCGAGAATGCGAGGTTTTTTCGGGACCGACAAACTATTAATTGTAATAACTCGAGAACCAGTGGAGATATTTTACTGAAAGTTGATATGCGTTTTTGACGTACAAGTCTGTTGAAGGTGAGGGGGTGTCAATTTTGGAGGATGAAATTTAGGGGTTGAAAATCACAAAAATACGAAAACTTCTCAAATATTTTGCACATGGAGGTCTGAAACCACATATATTTTGACATTATTTGATAAGGGATGGTTTTTTTTCTGCAAGATCAAACAGAAAGGGGTGTAAATTAGGGGCGTTCTCTGCAATTCTTTTAACATCAACTTCATTGGTCAAAAAGTCAATTTTCTCAAATGGAATGCCCAACTATTTTATGGCACATCGATGCAGATGTGATATTTCTAAGTATTTGGAATTTGACCAAAATTTCATATTTAGCACGATTTAATAAAATTTAATCCTATTTTAATCCTGTTTTAAAATATGAAATTTTGGTCAAATTTCAAATACTTAGAAATATCACAAAAACTGTTTATTTAAATATGGCAAACATATAGACTAAAATGATAGACAATTAAATTCTGCATCGATGTGCCATAAATTAGTTGAGGCATTCCATTTGAAAAAATTGACTTTTTGACCAATGAAGTTGATGATATTTAAAAATTCGCAGAGAACAGCCCTGTATGTATTTGACCAAATTTGAGTCGAGGGGTGGATACACCCTACATTAGTCTTCATGCCAAATTAATCTCGTTTTCTCATTTCGTACTGTAAGGATGTTACAGCTTTTTGAAGTTAGGCCTGCACTTTGCATAAAAAAACGAAATTCTTGATTTTCTCAAAAATTGTTGATTTTTGGCGTAACAATTTTCAGTTAAAGTTTACCTAGAATGAAACGTAGAATCCAAAAATATTATAATATACAGGGTGTTCCATTTAAAATAAGGAAGTTAGTACCTATTTCCGGTATAACCGGAAGTGCGCCATTGATGAAAATATTTTACGTCAATTCAAAATTGATTGAAACAGCTGTGTACAAATTTTCAAGACGATGCTAGAAACGGTTTTCCAGATACGGCTAAGTGACGCTCGTCGAGGGATACCCTGTATTTTGACATTATTTGATAGGGGATGGTTTTTTTCTGCAAGATGAAACAGAAAAGGGTGCAAATTAGGGGTTGAAATTCAAGTAATTCGATAAATTTTAATCAATGGCCCAGAAAAAGTTTTGAGCATATATTTAGTCCTTAGACCCTTAGACCACCTATAATTTTAAAAAACCGCTAATTTTGAAAACCTCACTGTTCATTGATCGAAATCTAGAAGGCATAGAAAAATGCAGAAGTATTCTCCGTTTTTCCGGGATAACTTGGGAACGAATCAAGATATCGAAAAAATCTTTCCAGATCCTTCTTGCATCAAGCCACAGAAATGTTCATTAGGAAACCGAAATAGAAAAAGCTAATTTTTTTGCGTAAAATTGATCGAAATCCAAAAGGCATAGAAAAATGCAAAAATACTCTGTTTTTCCGGGATAACTTGAGAACGAATCAAGATATCGAAAAAATCCTTAATCTACTTTCTTTTTCCAGGTGAGGAAAGAAAAACAAAGAACCGCCAAACTCGACACCAAACTCGCCGATTCCAAGGTTAACTTCAACGCCTTGCAAACGCAAAACGAACATCTCAACGAAGTGATCCGAGGATTGAGAAACAAAATAAGCGAAAAAGACATGAAAATCAACACCAACTTGATGGAGAAGGAGAAAACGAAACAAAAGATGGTGTTGCAGAACGAAAAAATGACTCAGGAGCTCGACTCAAAATTGAGGAGGCAAAGGGAACACATGCAGGCGGCCATGAAAGCCAAGGACAGTCAAATCCAGAAGGTCAAGGAGCTCCTGGACGGGGAATTCCCCACCCCCAAGGTCGCGGAGAAGGGGACGGAGACGGCGGGGGTGGTTTACGAGCCCCTGCAAACCCCCACCAGGAGGCAACCGGGAACCCCCTATCCGAGGCATCGACGTTCAAGGTCAGCGGGGGAGGTTTGGCTGGAGCATAATTCGGTGAAGCCTTTGCCTCTTGGGACGGTTTTGCAGCCGAGTATTAAGAAGCGGAAGTCCGTTACGAAGCTGAGCAAGGCCAGTGACGTCACCAATCCGAAGCAGAGTAAATATTGTTTGATTGCGCAGGAGCAGGACACTGAGGGGGAGGTCGAGACTAGGGTGTACAAGGCGGATATTCTTAAAACTTGCGGGGGAGGGGCTCAGGTGGTGTTTAATGATGTTGAGAAGTTGACGCAAGAATCACCGGTTTCGAAATGATGTGTCAAGTGTATATTTTTTAGGTATTGTATTGTTAGTTTTTTATTATTGCACTTTATTAGCATTTATTAAGGATTAAAACTTATTCCATCCACAACAAATTGTTATTTCTTGAGAAAATCAGGGGCTCTGGATTTGTGTCGTGATGTCATGAGCATCACTCGCGGAAAGTCGCCTATTAATCGGTTTCGAAATAATGTGTCAAGTGTATATTTTTTAGATATTGTATTGTTAGTTTTTTATATTGTACTTTATTAGCCTTTATTAAGTATTAAACCTTATTCCATTCATAACAAACTATTATTTCTTGGGAAAATCAAGGGCTCCGGATTTGTGTCGTGACGTCATGAGCATTACTCGCGAAAAATCGCCTATTAACTTCCCCACAACCAATATAAAAAGATGGGCAGCTACGGAAGCAGCTAGAACCTCCCCTCTTGGTGAATTATCCAATGCTATATCATCTATAAATTTCAATCCACATCAGTGTTTCGAGAGTTTTTCAAAATTTTTATAATTTGTTACCTACCAAAAAGACACCATGAATATTTGCTTTTTTGTAAAAAGAATTTGAAGACATTTCATGTGCTGATAAAACAAATGGTGGTCATCTTTAAAATTTCATAAAGATAACATGCTAGAAAGGCGCAAAATCAAATCAGCTCTTCGACTAGCAATGGTATCTCTCCCTATCAAATTTCGGCCAAATCGATCCAGTAGTTTGGGCTGTAGCGTGTTAATTAATAATTTTTCGAAAGGAGTGTATTGGATTACTCTTCAGGATGGGCCACTATGTTTTCATCGTTACGTTTTTTTAAATTTGGTCACATTATGATCTTTATGCCATTACTATTTTATAGCCGAAGTATGAAAAAAACGTAACCATGAAAACCCCTTCCGGATGTACACTTTTTTCGGACACGATTAGGGTGTTATTTTTAAAACTTCCCACCTTGAATATCTTTAGACGTAAAAAATATATTGAAATGAGATAAACGCTGGTCAGCCCTGTACGGAGGGGACACTTTCAGGTAATGTTTTTCACTTCCGGTTTCACCGGAAATTACCCTAATTTTGGTTTTTCCAATGCGATTACACTTTTTTCTCAACGAATTATGAATCTACGATTTTTTCTGAGTCAGGAACATGTATCATACCTAACCAGAAGTACGGCCACCCTAGATTTTCAAAAATGTCGAAGAAATCGGTGAAATATTAAGATTTTTGATAACAGCAAAAATAGGTTTTTTTAAAGATGGATCTGATGGTTATAGTCTGATATTTGTTTTCAGCTTCGGGTTTAACCGGAAATTAAAGCCTCCGATAGGTCTCATTTCTTATAAATTAATGAAATAAATAAATATTTAGAAAATGTTATCGCTCAGATGAATTCGCATCAAAAAAACTAAGTTGACCTGTTTTTGCTTTATTTGAAAATCTCAATTTTTCACTGATTTCTTCGATATTTTTGAAAATCTAGGGTGGCCGTGACTATAGGTACTTCCGGTTAAGTATGATACATGTTTCTAACTGAGAAGAAATCGTAGATTCAGAGTCCGTTGAGAAAAAAGTATGATCCCATTTGAGAAACCAAAATTAGGGTAATTTCCGGTAAAACCGGAAGTGAAAAAAAACTGAATACACGCGCAAGTGTCTCCCTCCTTCAGGAATTACCCACGTTTATTTCATTTCAATTTCTTTTTTACGTCTGAAGATATTCAAGATGGGAACTTTAAAAAAATCCCTGTATAATCTTAAACAATAACTTAATATTTCAGTCAAACTGTCAGTATAATTCGAAGTTACACTTTGTTTTGGTCAAATAACAAACATCATATTGTAAATGATTGTCAAGCGGTCCTAAAAATGTTTCTTTAGGATTACCTAACTTAATACTATCCAGACGAATTTCTGTGCTGGTTTCAAAAGGTGGAGAAATAGGAAGGATAAGAAGGGGGGAGGGGGTTGAGGGAAGTAAATACGAACTAAATTGTGCAATTGGCAAAAAAGAAAAAAAAATACACACAGATAGTTTATTTACTTCATCTTTCTGACTAATAAGCAAGAGATAGCGTTGCGACTTTTGGTAAAATGAAATCATTTTCTACTAATGCAAGGGTTGTGCGAGTGAGTAAAGCTTTATGCTGTTTTGTTAACCAGGTTTTCCGTTCCGTCAAAATTACTTTCAGTGTCAATAATAGACAGTAAGAATGAAGGTTAGAAGGGATCATTATTGTTTTTAATTGTAGTCCATTGTTTGTTTTTTTGACACTGACAAGAATTTTGAAGAAACTGAAACATTATTTAACAAAACAGCAGAAAAAAGTATGATGCCTGTGCCCTCCCTATTGCCCTGTAGTAGTCCTTAGGGACTATAATAATAGGCGATAATAACTATGTAAAGAAAAAATTGCCTGCTGCGCTACCGGGGGTCAGTTTACTCCCCCCCCCTTGCCGTCGGCATCTTTTACACTGTGCCCCCAATACACAGATTTCCTAAATACCTACGCTGAATGACGGCACCTATTTTTAATAATTATTCGAAAGAGAATTATTATTCGAACGAACAATTCTTCGAATTAAAATGCAATTATTCGAAAACAATAATTTCAAAGAACAATTCTTCGAAAATATGCCATCCCAATAGCCAAAACCAACTCATAAATTCGGTTAATATTTCTCAATTTCCTTTATTTTCAACTTCCATTCAGGTCTTTTTAAGTAAAGTTTTTTTATTAAACTATTTTTCATGTTCTGTCCGCTCACCTGAACGTGTACACATTGACATTACACATAGGTGTGGGTGTATGATTAGCGCTTGCACTATTTTTTCTCTTTGCTATTGTAAATTCTTTGTGGTTGTTTTCTTATGTTTCCATCCCGTTCTTGCTACTGTTTTAAACGCGACGAGGTAAGGGAGCAGCCGCAGCCGCCGAAAAGCAAGTCCGTCTTGAGGTGCGAATTGGGAATTCGAATAATTGTCTCTTTCAAATAACAGTTTTCGAAATATTGATATTGTAACTGATTATAACATTTGTATGTAGCATCCCGTACCTAAGGGCATCATTCCTATCCTTTCCTGTCTCTTCGCAGTTGCATTTGTATTTTATACTTGCTTGTGGGTATAGTAAGACGGAAAGCATGTTTATTTCGAGGTTTATTTCATCTTTTCGCAATTCCCTATATTAATCGATATGTATAAGTGCATTTCAAAAGTATAAGGAATAAATTAAGAACTATTTCGAGGGAAATATTTCGGAAGTATCCTGGGACAGGTCAACCTAATATTTTAGAGTCGCTTTTTTTGCACTTTCGGTATAACCAGAAAGTGCCCTAATTTAGATTTTTTAAATGGAATCACAGTTTTCTCTCAACGGATTCGGAATCTACGATTTTTCTCGAGTGAAAAAGCTTGTACACCAATGTACCGAGTTCCAACGCAAAATTCTCAAATTACATTCTTTATCGTTGGATTTTGGGTTCCGGCTCGGTCCCGTGTCAATTGGTTCGTTTTTACCGACGTTTCATTCACCGTTGCAGGCGACATCATCAGGGCTAGATTGGCGCCAACTCAGCCCTGATGATGTCGCCTGCAACGGTGAATGAAACGTCGGTAAAAACGAACCAATTGACACGGGACCCATCCGGAACCCAAAGTGAAACCATCAACCTGACCCGTTAAAGCCTCCATCCCACTCTACATTATTTATCTTCAACGGGAAGTAAAACATTGAAAAGTCACAGTCACAGTAAGGAGAGTCTACTACTTAAAGTCCCGTCGCATATTAACGAATGCGGGGGTTGTGTCTCAGGCTTTTTTTCTGTTGGTTTGTAAACGGGATTTCACATCCGTCAAAACTCCCGTCACTCACTGTCAGTGTCAATAAACAGGGGTCCAATTCTCGAATCGTACGAACTGTTTCGTATGCGGAATCACTAAGGTACGAGCAATCTGATTGGCGGCTGCCTAGTAACATCAACATCGCATACGAAACAGTTTCGAAAGATTCGAGAATTGAGCCCCAGTAACAATGGAGGTTGAAAAGGATCCTCGAAGGAATGTTTGTTGTTAATTATTGTCCATGACATTAATTTTGACAGAACTAAAATCCCGTTTACAAACCAACAGAAAAAAAACCTGAGACACACAACCCCGCTTTCGTTAATATTCGACTAGACTTTACATACATATTTTGAGTTGAGGTCATACCTTGAAACATTACCGAGTCACAACGATACCATCATGTAGGTCAAAACTTTTTCAAATATTATGATAAAAACCCAAAAAAATTCACAGTAAACAACAAAATAAGGATAAGGATCTTGTCAAGTTTGAAAAGTTTCATAGGTCTGCATTCTAGTTTTGCAGTAGGTAAGTACCTACAATAACATTTTCTAACAAACGCAGGCTTTTTTTTGTTTTGTTAAACGGGCTTTTATAATTTCCATCAAAATTCCTGTCATTGTCGAGAAAAAATAAATAACAATAATGGAGAGTGCTAGAGATCATTGTTATTCATTATTGTCGCATATCCATTGTTTCTGCTTTTTGACAGTGACAGCAATTTCGTCCCGTTTAACGAAACAACAGACAAAATTCTGACGATATTGGAAATAGTTATTAACGATACTAGGTTGGTAAGTGCATGTTAACAGAATCGAGGAATAGTTTGTAAAAACGAGGCGGTGCACAATCGAATTTTACCATTAGGTAATAACAAACTTGGAAAATCTGTTTGAAACCGACCCGACGAGTAATTTGAAGCAAAATAGCAGTCGGCAATCACAGGAAACCTAAATTTTATTAAATTAAAACGTTTTTGATACCTATTTGACATCTCGCGCGCTATTTACTATTTTCATTTGTTTAACTTACCGCGCATGTATGCCGTTATGGTTATTTTTTGTTCCTATGGAAACTAAACTGTTTTTGGTAAGGTCAACTTTCCGCTCATTATAGCAACTATGGTAAATTGAAATATCGAAACGATTGTGTGAAAACGATTTTTTGAAATACCAGCATTGTAAGTGCTTCTACACGCTTAAGCACAAAGGCTGTAAATATTTAGTTTCACGTTCCACAAAACAACGCGTCCATGGACTGCAAGTGTTACTTACAGTGCAAGGTATACAGTATTTTTATCTCCCTGTCTCAAGTATTGCAAAAAATACTGTACGCACTGCGGAATGTAGCTAATTTTGTGATCTCGACTACAAAAATTACACTTATATTTTTTGGAATACAATATTATATTACCATATTCCCCCGTGTAAGAGCAACAAAGTCAGTAGGCTGCTGCTTTGACTTTTTGTCATTTTTATGGAGGATCGACATTCACCGGATGGTAAAAATAAATCGAAAATGGGACTTCACGGGACTTCAAGCAGCATTACTGCTGAACCGCGATTCCGATTTGGTAGATAGGAAGATAGGTGGCGCCACCGTCGTCACTTCAATTTGTACTTTGTTGATACACGTGATACAACTTCCATAATAATTGTTATAGCGCTCCATAAAAACGGATTTCAGATGCTGTGTCACATGCTGTCTGTATGTTCCTTATGATAATTCGACTGTAGCGCCACTTGCCTTCTGTCACACAGCGCATTCACACAACATCCGCTGTTTCCCTTCAATTATTGTTGCTAATAGACCTTTTTTTCCAACCAAATCGGTGTAGTGGATCAAAAGTTATTGTCACCCGAAATCCTAGATGGGACATCCTGTATATTTTAGGGTTATACGATACGGTATAAACCTAATAAGTACCTACACGGTCATGTGGCAAGAAAAAACGTGTCATTTATAATAAGTATGTAATAATTGGTTAAAAGTTTTCCTCCCCTACCACCTCCCTGCGCTTGACCCAGCAGGTACCCGCCACTGATTTGAAATCATTGCATGCACCATTTTTGCTTTGTATATCGAGTATATCCTAGATTTCCTAAATATCATAAGATAAGAAGCTTAATTATTTTGACCAACACCAGTTAATTATACTGGGCCCAAAAACGCTGCTTGAAAACGGGTTGCCGCAAATGCTTTTCTTGGATATTTCTTTTTGCGGATTTCTAAGTGACTCGAATTTATATCGAAAAAATTCTTTGATTTGTTGTTAATGAAGGGCTTATAATCATAATTGATAAATTAATTATATACGTGAGCTATATTTATTCAAATACTTGATTTCATTGGCCCAAAAACCCGCCTTAGCCGATACACTCCTTTCGAACTTTTTGATATTGTGCCAAAAAGGCGCTAAGTGTGAATACATTTCTAGACACAGAATTTGAATTGTGTTCACAGTCAAATTTCATATTCAGATTCTTCAGTCGAATTTTTTTCCACTTCCGGTTTAACCGGAAATAACCTTAACTTTGTTTTCTTAAATGGAAAGGCACTTTTTTCTCAATGGATTCGGAATCTACGATTTTTTTTGAGTTAAAAATATGTATCATACTTGACCGGAAGTGCAGTCACGGCCACCCTTGCTTTTCAAAAACATCCCTCTCTCTCATTAATTAATTTAATTCACCCGCCGCGGGGGTTGCGGGGTTGGATTAATTACAAACACGCCCCCACACCCCGACCAATATTACAGGTTCGTACACATAAACAACCCCCCACAGACAGATGGCGCCACCATCAAAATTGACCAATATTACAGGTTCCTACCAACACGCTCCAACACCTCCCGAGCAATATTACAGGTTCCTACACATAAAAACAACCCCCCACCGACAGATGGCGCCACCAACTAAAAAATTGACTTTTTTACTTCCTGGCGCAGAACCCGCTTTGATCACCTACTTAGGCGGAAAACAATTGCAGAACGTACACCAATTTTTAAAATTTCCCATGACTGGTGAAAACAATTTGTTTCAACGGTAATAAAACACGCCTTGGCATCGTGTAACTCGAGCTTTGAAATGTTTTTTAGAAAAAAGCCCCGGTTGGTTACATTTTTGAAAAGCTAATTTTTTGTATGTCTAATGGTGTCAAAATCCAATATGGTGGCCATAAGAAAAAGAAAAGTCGACTGTTGTTACTCAAAATCTAGAAGGCTTAGGAAATTTCTGCTTATGCCGTTGACATGATAGCTGTCAAAAATATAAAAGTTCCAAGTTTCATTTAAATAGCATCAACTGTTAGGAAGATATGATTTTTCCCTTAGAATAAGAATTTCCGTTTTTTCGGAATAACTCAGGAACGAATCAAGTTATCGAAGAATTCTTTACAGATTATTAATCACCTTCGAAAACAGCAACTTTTTTGGATTCCTTCAAACTTTTTCAAAAATTGACCAATATTACGGCAAATCCACAATCCGCGAAGTGAAAACTCACTTTTGAGAGACTGGATTGAAATTTATAGGTTATTAGCTACCCCCCCCCCCAACATCATCGAACAATTTTTTTGAGAAAAGCCTCCAGTCACGACATAAGTAAGGTTAGGTGCACATCAAGTAACTCGCGGAAAATCGCCTATATCTCGTCTATCGTTCTTTCATGCGTCAAGCAAATGTCACCTGTCACCTCGGTTGTCATGCCTCCCCAATGTCAACACAAACACAACTTTATCGAATTTCCGCCCCTTATTACTTAGTAATGGTGCAACGCCCCCAGTAATGTACTTCCTGTGGTGGTTTTTCTCCTATTACTGCCGCCCCATCATCAAATGGTTTTTACGAAAAACCACCGGCCTCTGCGAGCTCCAACGTATCTGCTATGGCAAAATCAGCGGAGCCCCCCGAACCAAATCCGTCGAATACTCCCTAACCATGTCGAGGGCCCCCGAGCTAAAACAACTGACAAACCATCTGAACCACGTCAGCGACAACCAAAGGTTCCTCGGCTCCAACCAAAAAGACCTCATCAAGGGGGCCTTGAGCACCGTAATCCTCGTGAAAAAAATCAACCCCAAAATCCACTACCAATTCGTGATTAATTTCGGGCAATGCGTGGAGCAGATTTGGGGGTATCGACACCTTTTAAATGAAGTCGAAATTCTAAGAAAAACCCTTTACAATTCCGAGGATTTAACGCACGAAGGGAAACTTTACGAACTTTGGGAGAAATTAGTCCCTGAGGAAGCTCTGGAAGGGAGGATAACGAAACAGTGGGAGAGGATTGGTTTCCAGGGCAACGACCCCAAAACTGACTTCCGAGGAATGGGGTTGCTAGGGCTAGAAAACCTTCTGGCTTTTGCCTCGGAATATCGAGAGGCAGCTGTTCACGTATTGTCACATTCACACCATCCGGTTTACGGCTACGCCTTTGCTATCGTAGGCATTAACTTGACGAGCTTGGCTTGGAATTTGCTTCGGCAGGGTGATGCCAAAACTTACTTCTACAATGCGAAAAGTGTTCCGAGTATTAAGTTGTTTCATCAGTTTTACAGTTATTTATTTTACGAGTTCGATAAGTATTGGATTGAGTGCAAGCCGAAGAATATTATGGAGTTTTCTTCGATTAGGGACAGTTTCGAGGGAAATGTGAGAGTGGCTTTGCAAGATCCTACGAGTCAGTTTCGGATAAATCTCGCTGTAGACACTGTATAGTTTATTTATTGATGTAGCTCAGTATTTTTATGAAATTTTAATAAAAAGTCAGCAAGGGGTGGTTTGGAAATGGCAACGTTGCAGTTTGGTAAAGTGGGCGGAGTTACGTGGAAACGTCAAAAAATTGACGTAGCCAGAAAATGCAGTGTTGCTTGTAATTGTCAAAAATATAAAACTTTACGTACGTGACATAACAAAGTTTACCAATCGTCAACAATAGTTAGAAAAATCAGAAGCTGCCATGAAGAATTGTTAACCATTGTTAAAGTTTGTTACGTTACGTACGTAAAGTGGTTGTGAATAAGCTCTTAGTCTCCATTTGTGGTCTATTGAAGTGACAGAACGTCAAAACTTGAATTTTAGGTTGGTATGAGGAAACTTTGCAAGAAATTTTACGGACAGATGAGTTGGTAGAAGCGATTTCAATGCGACACGTCAGAAAACATGACACATGTCAAAATTTTAATAAAACGTCATCTAGGGGTCGTTTGAAGGGAGAGCGCAAAAGCGCCCAAAATATTTAAGTCCAATTAATTGGGACCCAATATATTTCAGCCCAATAAACAAGTGTCCAAAGTATATTTAGCCAAAATAATTTGAGCCAAAATACAAAAGCTCCAAAGTAAATTGACCCACAAAATTTGCGCCCACCGTACAAATGTCCACCGTACAAAAACCCACCGAAGAAGTGGGGGAAAGTTCCTGCGCAGGCAACTGTTTACTGTTTGCTTCGATTACGTCCTAACTTTAGACCCGTCGGCGTGCTGTATGATGTGTTGCCTATTTTAATATACAATAATATTATGTAGATAATAAATATTATACATATTAGGCAATAATGCAGTATTAAAGGTTTATTTATGCATAGATGTAAGTATGTTATGTGTCTGCCAAGCGTTATGCGATGTTTTAACTTTTGTCCTTAAGTTTTTCGGCGGATTCGTAAACAAAATGTGTCCTGTCTACAACTGCAAATTGCGAGCGTTTTGCCAACCCTTGTCCATAGCCCTAAATAACCAGTCAAAGCAAATGGGGGTTAGCATTTAAATGTTTAAACTTGATGTGCCGCCAAAAAGGCACTTTTCGTGAACCGATGTGGCCCAAGGCCTAAATTCTAATTAGTACCTACCTAACCCATTTTTCATCTCGATACGTACACTTTACACTAGTTTGCGTTGCAGCGTGCTTAGAGACACACTTTTTCGTAATCCCAGGACCCAAACGTGATATTTTTGACGATTCGATTTTTTATGATTTTTTAACTTATTGTACCGCGAAGCATGTAGATGTTAAAAATTGGCAGTTTCGGAGAAGGTAGAATACGAAGGCGTAGAGGAGCCACATTTTTAACACAGCTTTTTAATCCAAAATTGTGGATTTGCACCCGACAACTGTCGACCGGATGGAAAATTGTCGACTTGCACTCGACAATTGTCGATCGGGACAATACGTACTATTAGCGTGACGTAGGTCCGCCATCTTTGTTGGGGTAGGTTGAGATTGTTACCAAGACAATGAAGCTAAACAAAGTGAAACCTTCATTGGGTATAGATTCAATTATTTCAGCACAAAGCCCATTAGACATGATGTAACGATTTAATCGATATCAATTCTTCAAATTATGAATATTAAATATCTTAATACGCAGCACACTAGCACACCAACTGTAAATAAAGAATTAGGAGAAAAAGTGTCATTTCCTTGAATTTGAACATTAAAATCTCGGTTTGTTTGGCTTCAGTGGGAAGCGTTGACTATGACCATCACATATGGACAACAAAGATGGCGGTTTCACAGTTTCACGTCATCGCTAATATCACGTATTGTCGACTGGTAGTCGATAATTGTAGATTGCGAGTCGACAATTGTCGATCTGGGCGACAATTGTCGAGTGCAACTTGTACTTTTTCACGGAATTTGTAAATGTGGGTCAACCGTGGGCCGGCAATTTTTCGCAAAAAATGGCACTAAGGTTTTCGATCCATCAGTAATTCAACAGCTATCGAATATTCGCTAATATGCTCTTTTCCTATATAAGAACTATTCAAAAACGGGAACTTTTGCACCTAAAATGTCAATTTTCGAAAAAATGGCACCAAGGTTTTTGATCCATCAGTGCTATCGAATCCAATAGTAAGAAAATGCTTTTTTGCAAAGAAAATTCAAAAAAGGGCCCTTTTGCCACTAAAATTAGCATTTTTCGAAATTTCCATTTTAGAGGCGAAAAGGCCTGTTTGAATTTTTCTTAGCAAAACGCCATATTATTATTAACGAATTCGATAGTTGTTGCACTGCCGGAACGAAAACCTTTAGTGTCATATATTCCTTGAACAAATTCTAAATTCTACCTAATTTTGTTTCAAGATTGCAGCGACAAAGAGCAGGTTTTGCGAACTATATCTTATTTTCTTATACAGGGTATCCCGAAATTAGTGGTCAAAACTTTACCAGTAGATTCTTCTATGAAAAATATGAAAAAAGGTCCCTATGAACATATGTCGATAAATAAGTCCTAAGGGAGTCTAAATATCTTCAAAACGGTTAAAGATAGCAAGCGTCTCGTACAAGACTAAATATACTCAAACATTTTTGTAAGCAGTTTTAACTTCTACGCTCAAGGCGGAGCAGTATATAAAATCGATCAAAAATTCGAAATTGAACTGACATCAAATCTTTACGTTTCGGGGTCCCAGGAACCCAAAAAACCTATTTTTGAAAAATGTGTGTCTGTGTGTCTGTGTGTGTGTGTCTGTCCGTGTGTCTGTCCGTATGTCTGTGGACACGCTACAGCCGAAACTACTGAACTGATTTTGATGAAATTTGGCACACATATTCAGTGGGAGATTTGTAGGTGCTGATTAGAATCTGGGCTACACCGGCTCACGGAAAGTGCCTTTTTGGCACATCAACTTTAAAAATTTAAATGCAAACCCCCATTTTTCGCATTACCATATGAATGCTCTTCAAATTCTGCTTCTAAAAATGTATTCATGGGCCCTTTTGACCAAAAAATGGTGCCGTGAAAAAAAACTATGCATAAATGTATATTTTTATTACCGGATTTGATAACTGATTTTTTTTCAAGCCGAAAACCTTAGTGCCATTTTTTGAAAAATGTCATTTTAGTGGCAATTTATTTTATTGTCTGTGCGGGAGAGGAGCTGATTAGATTTTGAAGCCGATCAGTCAACCCGAAGTGCCCTTTTGGCATAGCAACTTTCTTATTTTAAATATTTAAAAATTTAATAAATGCTGCTGTTATTAATCCAATGCAGTGCGGCGTAGAAGTTCCTGCCGTCTCCGAGACCGCCTTTTTTTTCTCAAATTTGATTCCAGAATTTGTAAAGTTTAGGTTTTTT
Organism: Pycnomerus fuliginosus; assembly: GCA_963924575.1. NCBI lineage: Eukaryota > Metazoa > Arthropoda > Insecta > Coleoptera > Zopheridae > Pycnomerus > Pycnomerus fuliginosus. The sequence continues at coordinate 2,813,866 of OZ004624.1, forward strand.
AAGTAAAAATGGTACTCTTGTTTGACATCGACAGAATGCCCCCTTTTCGGAAAAAAAGGCTTTTCATTGGTTCAGGGCTCCAAAATTTGTGAGAGAAGACATCAAAATATCGTAAACAATCAGTTCATGGGATGGTTCCTTACTTCATTTTAGGGCCGGTTTTTCCTGACGAACCTCCTACCTTTTTAATTTTATTTGTTAGGTAGGTAAGGTATAGGTATAGGTAGGTAGGTACTCTTTACAAACGAGAGATCATAAAATTAGCAAATTTAGATTTATTTGAGCGATTTGAGGCACAGAATTAAAACAATCAACCTTCATATTATATTATCTTAATCCCTCCCAACAATGGATTTCATTGATTGGTTTTTCTTAGTATTTATTTTTAAAACAAATCATAATGGTCTTAATTTAATATTGTTTTCAAAAAAAATCGAACAGCCAAAAACATGATATCTCTAGGGGCCTGGGAATCCAAAAAATTGGTTTTTGAAAAAATGTCTGTGCGTCTGTCTGTGATCACGCACGCTGGAGCTCAAACTACTGAACGTATCGAGATGAAATTTGGCACACATTCAGTGGGCAATTTGTAGGTGCTGATTAGATTTTGGGCCACATCGGTCAACGGAAAGTGCCTTTCTGGTACATAAACTTTAAAAATTTAAATGCAAACCCCCATTTTTCGCGTTACCGTATAAATGCTCTTCGAATTCTGCTTCTAAAAATGTATTCACACTTGTGCCCTTTTGGCCAAAAAATGGTGCCGTGAAAAAAACCTATGCAAAACTGCATATTTTTATAACCGGATTTGATAATTGATTTTTTTTTTCAAGCCGAAAACCTTAGTACCATTTTTTTGAAAAATGTCATTTTAGTTTCGAAAGGGCCCCTATTCAATTTATTTTACAAAAAAGCATATTCTTACTATAGAATTCGACAGCTGTTGTATTGCCGGATCAAAAACCTTAGTACAATTTTTTAGAAAATTTCCATTTTAGGGACAAAAAGGCTCTTTAGACTCTTTTGTAAATTTTTCTTAGCAAACGAGAATATTATCATTATCGAATTCGATAGCTGTTGCAGTGCCGTATCGAAAACCTTTAGTGCCATTTTTTCGAAAAATGTCATTTTAGGGGTGAAAAACATTTGTATTTTAGATTTTAGTAAAATGAGCGCCGGGCGCATCAGCCATTGACAACCGCCCGCACGCCCGACCTTGGTTAACTAAAGTTAAATGCTGCATTAACAAAGTTTGTGAAAAAGTAGAAGTTTCTACCGTTTCCGAGACTGCCAACTTTTTTACCTGATGGACAAGACGTTCGGGTTCTCGACATGAACGTTGGAGATCAGCACATCTGTTAAGGGTAATAAATAAAAGAAAACATGGGGGTGTCTTTGACAATCAACATCATGAATAAGATACCTAGGTCATAGGTCAAGGGCTGGGCTTTATTACAAGCAGCAGCCGATCATCATGTTCATCCTTAGCGCATACATTCCGGGTCTTTTATAATTTATTCTAATTTTAGTTCTTTAATCGTTCAACTACAACTACTACCCTTTTAATAAAATTGCGCTTATTTCATTGAAACAAATCCTTCACATTTTTTTTGAACTGCTTTTAATTAGGTATTTGGATTTGTGTTGAAATGTTGAAAATGTTTAAGTACCTATATTTATATTTCCTTTCCCGTAAATCAGAGCGAGAAACTACACAATAAAATAATGATGATGGTGTTCCACTCGGGCCGATTAATAAAGATTTTATTGTGGGAGGCTTTGGTACTGATCTATGCAGGACGTGATCCTGGAGATGTTGACGTAACTGTGAAATCTGTCATGGAACTTCTCCCACTCCTTTAGTGGGTTTTTGTACGGTGGGTCTTTGTACGGTGGGTCTTTGTGCGGTGGGTTTTTGTATGGTGGGCACAAATATTTTGGATTCAAATCTTTTGGCTTATTTTAAAGTGGCTTCAAATTTTTTGGGGTTTCTGTATAGTTTACCATTTTATTTTGGAGCATAATTTTTTGGACTTTAATATTTTGGAGCATTTTACTGGCATCCCGTTTGAAAATGACAACGTTGCAATTTTTTAAAATGGGCGGAGTTACGTGAAACGTCAAAAAAATTGACAGATGTAATTGTTGGACGTAGCCGGAAAATGCAGTGTTGCTTGGTTCAACTCAGCTGGATATTCATAGTTTATTTATTGTCGATGTGTAGCTGATGCCAAAACTTACTTCTACAATGCGAAAAGTGTTCCGAGTATTAAGTTGTTTCATCAGTTTTACAGTTATTTATTTTACGAGTTTGATAAGTATTGGATCGAGTGCAAACCGAAGGATATTATGGAGTTTTCTTCGATTAGGGACAGTTTCGAGGGAAATGTGACGGTGGCTTTGCAAGATCCTACGAGCCAGTTTCGGATAAATCTCGCTGTAGACACTGTATAGTTTATTTATTGATGTGCTATCTCAGTATTTTTATGAAATTTTAATAAAAAGTCATCGGGGGGTGGTTTGAAAATGGCAACGTTGCAGTTTGGTAAAGTGGGCGGAGTTACGTGAAACGTCAAAAAAATTGACAGATGTAATTGTTGAACGTAGCCGGAAAATGCAGTGTTGCTTGGTTTGTCAAAAATATAAAAGTTAAACCTCATTCACAACCACTTTACGTACGTGACATAAAAAAATCAGAAGCTGTCATGAATAATTGTTGACCATTGTTAAAGTTTGTTACGTTACGTACGTAAACTGGTTGTGAATAAGCTCTTAGTCTCCATTCGTTGTCTATTGAAGTGACAGAACGTCAAAATTTGAAATTTTAGGTTGGTATGAGGAAACTTTGCAGGGAATTTTACTAACAGGTGAGTTGGTAGATGCGATTTCAATGCGATACGTCAGAAAACATGACAAATGTCAAAATTTTGCAATTGCTCTGAATTGACCCAAAATGGCCTTTGTGTGCAGGCAGTTTTGAGTAAAGTGCAAAGAAAAACATTCACGAAAAAGCGTTTATCTGTGACACTGCTTCTAACAATAAAAATAAACCCTAAAAGATTTGGGTTATCTAATGTTTTTGGTTTGCCGCTAAAATTCGATCAAAATCTCAAAAGTACAGGCCTTGACTAATTAGGGATGTACAGTTCCAGAGAAATTTTAGTTCTGATATAGAAAATGAACGGACTTTAGTTACAAATTTCATTTAAATAGCATCAATCGTTAGATTAGATATTACGGAAGCGTAGAAGTGCCATATTTTTCCTTTTCATTTTTAAATTACCACAAAAAATGTGTACATTTCTGAAGAAAAAACGGTAATTTTACACAGAAACTGTACCTAAATTTACACAAAAATTGTTTTACACAAAAACTGTCAATCTACAGAAAAACTGTAAATTTACACTTGCAGCACCCACTCCACTCTAGTCCCGTCCCGTCACGTCACGTGCCGACTGTACCCATAGTCCGTTCCGCGCGATGACCGTTGTTTGGCGGGAATTTTAAAAAAATTTGCGTAAATTGACAGTTTTTGTGTAAATTTACAGTTGTTGTGTTTTTGACATTTACGACTGATTTTTTGCCAAGCGGAAATCGTGGCGAGTCGAAGACTCAAAAATTAATTTCCGAATTAATTTCCTGACAGTAGAAACCTGACAAGAAAAATTTCCATTATAATTTTCTCTTGATTGGCCAGAATCCGTCGTAAAGATTTAAATCCTCGTTCGTAATTGGATCAAATTTTTAAAGTGGAATTTTCTTGGTAATTTATCGGGTATTTTACCGGTTATCCCTTCGGTTTGCTTAAATCAGTAGGGACAAATTGTTTAATTGACTTTAAACAGTTATATCGATATAACTTGCGTCACTTAGTACAGCCGAAGCAATTGAAAATGAGCAGGGGCTGAGCCTCGATCCCCGCACGGTAACATTCTAAGATACCGGATTTCTTTGCGGCCGATTGAATTGACATGAATGTTACCGTGCAGGGATCTAGGCTCAGCCCCTGTTCATTTTCCATTACTTCGACTGTACCTACCAAGCACAACAAAACTTGAGATCATGAAGGCCATATTAAAGCTGCGCTCTCCATTTTCACATTTATCTGAGAAGGCTCTCACTTATCTCAGCAATTTGATTGGTCAATATTCAATATTCAAATGAACCAATCAAATTGCTGAGAAGACGATAAATCCCGATTACGTTTTATTCAAGTTCGATAATAATCGTCTGGAATCTTGTGATTTCTTAAACAAAGTCAAAACATTGCGCTACACCCAGCTGACAGCTGTCAAGACAGAGAGACGCTTCGATGTTGCTCTATCTCCATCCCTCTCCGTGTATTAGTAAGAGATAAAATGTGAAACATTTGTTTGGCGTCTCTTGAACAATGTCTTAAATTCATAAAAAGATACGATGATAATAATTCAAACTTCTTTAATACAAAAATATAATAACGACATTACGTTTCTCCATCTTTCTTAACTGAAAAACGCTTAGTCATCTTGTTACCAACCGTTCTCCCAACTACACCATTAAAGTCCCTAAACGGGCAGGCAACCCTCAATACACCGACGCGGGTTTTGGGGTGCATACCTAATTTGCCCACAGTAATAAAATAATAAGATTTATGATAAACACGAAAAGTTTGGATTTTATATTCCCGTTTATTAACTCTAAAAGTAACTAAGTTACTAGTAACTGGAACTAAAGTTACTGTCACAAAAAATAACTAGTTATTTAGGTAACTTTAGTTACTTTCTATGAAAAATAACTTATACTTTAAAAAAGTAACTTTGCTGTGGATGAAATAAGGTTTAATCCTTAATAAAGTACAATAAGAATAAACTAACAATAAAATATCTAAAAAATATACACTTGACACATTATTTCGAAACCGGTTAATAGGCGATTTTTTCGCGAGTAATGCTAATGACGTCACGACACAAATCCAGAGCCCTTGATTTTCTCAAGAAATAACAATTTGCTGTGGATGGAATGAGTTTTAATCCTTAATAAACGCTAATAAAGTGCAATAATAAAAAACTAACAATACAATACCTAAAAAATATACACTTGACACATCATTTCGAAACCGGTGATTCTTGCGTCAACCTCTCGACATCATTAAACACCACCTGTGCCCCTCCCCCGCAAGTTTTAAGAATATCCGCCTTGTACACCCTAGTCTCGACATCCCCTTCAGCGTCCTGCTCCTGCGCAATCAAACAATATTTACTCTGCTTCGGATTGGTGACGTCACTGGCCTTGCTCAGCTTGGTAACAGACTTCCGCTTCTTAATGCTCGGCTGCAAAACCGTCCCAAGAGGCAAAGGCTTCACCGAATTATGCTCCAGCCAAACCTCCCCCGCTGACCTTGAACGCCGATGCCTCGGATAGGGGGTTCCCGGTTGCTTCCTGGTGGGGGTTTGCAGGGGCTCGTAAACCACCCCCGCCGTCTCCGTCCCCTTCTCCACGACCTCGGGGGTGGGGAATTCCCCATCCAGGATCTCCTTGACCTTCTGGATTCGATTGTCCTTGGCTTTCATGGCCGCCTGCATGTGTTCCCTTTGCCTCCTCAGTTTTGAGTCGAGCTCCTGAGTCATTTTTTCGCTCTGCAACACCATCTTTTGTTTCGCTTTCTCCTTCTCCATCAAGTTTCTGTTGATTTTCATGTCCTTGTCGTTTATTTTGTTTTTCAATCCTCGGATTACTTCGTTGAGCTCTTCGTTTTGCCTTTGCAAGGCGTTGAAGTTAACCTCGGAATCGGCGAGTTTGGTGTCGAGTTTGGCGGTTTTTTGTTTTTCTTTCCTGACCTGCAGAAAAAAACACGATTAAGGATCTGGAAAGATTTTTTCGATATCTTGATTCGTTTGCAAGTTATCCCGGAAAAACTGAGAGTATTTTTGCATTTTTCTATATGCCTTTTGGATTTCGATCAATTTTACGCAAAAAAATTTGCTTTTTCTATTTCGGTTTCCTAATGAACATTTTATAGCACCCAAACGCGTTCTCTAATGTGCTCTATTGAAAATATTAACAAGTTGGGTATCCAAATAGTATATTAAAAAACACGTTTCATAAGGCCAATTATTATCGCACGAGGATGTTTGGACAACGAGGGCGAAGAGGGGGAGAAAAATTGTTAAGGGGGATGAAAAATCAAAAGGGGTGAAAATGTACTGTAGTTATGTAGAACTAGCGAAAATCACACGAGAAAGAAGCGGTCTGGGTAAATTTTGCTCTTTGAGGGTTCACATATCATGTAAGGGGTTGAAAAATTGTGGATGGGTTCAAAATTAATGAAAATGACTTTGAATTATTAAGAAATCAGAAGGAAGCAAAAAAAATAAAATGTATTTACTCCACTAGCTAGGGCGGATACGGAAAATTGTTCCCCAGCAATTTTCCGCCGGCAATTGTTCGCCAATAATATTAGTTTAGGTTCGTTTATAAGTAGGCCTCCACAGATACAATATCCAAACAAAAACCAAAGATGATGTTTATCAACGAGTTTTAAAAATTTGTATTGGGTTATTTCTACTTAAAATTAAAACGTAATATAAAATTAGAAAAAAGGTTGAAAGGGGCAGGCAAGTTGTGGGCGATATTCTTGACGTCCAATTAGTTTTTTGAAGTTTTAGGTAATTATAGGTTTAAATTTTCTTCTTGTCAGTTTTTTGTTGTGGGGGGTTGTATCGGTGAAATTGTTGACGTTCAATGACGTTAGGTTTCCCCCATGTAAATTTTTTGTGTATTGGGGGTTGAACAGGGTGGTTCAAGGGTTAAATTTCCTCGTTTAATATGTCTCTTCTTGTGTTTGGGGGTTGAAGGGGGGTGAGTTTTGGGTGAGCAATTTGTTGCGTTCATTTAATCTCCTCCGATAGTAAGCGGTCCAGGAGTTAGGTAAGATTTCCTTCGTGTCAATTTTTTGTGTTTGGGGATTGAACGGGGTGAGTTGTGGGGGTGAAATTGCTGCTTCAAATTCGTTTTTGCACAATAATATTGTCGGCGAACAATTGAAGGCGCTATAAATTGGTAGTGGCGAACAATTGAAGGCGCGATAAATTGCTAGTGGCGAACAATTGATGGCGAACAATTGCTGGCGAACTATTTTCCTATACCCTAGCTAGGGCTTAGGGGTTGTTACTAGCGTAGGGGTTGGTTTTAGGTTGAAGACTCATAAGACTTTTTTCAATGGTTGACCGAAATCTATCGAACCCCATAATTTTATTCCACCACTTACACAAAAAAAATTCCAGTTTCAACCCTTAAATTTCATCCCCCTTGTTAGATATCAATGAAAATTTGCCCATCCGCCTACAGGGGCGCTGTAAATTACCACATCAAATTCAGCCCTGGTACGTTGAGCAGTTTTTGAGTTCTCGCATTTTAGTGTTGAGTAGTGTTAAGGGGTTTAAGGGTCGTTTTTCGCGAATGATGAATAAGACCTTTTTTGTACCATCAATAGAAAGCTATCGAATGGTATTATTTTCAACTCTACATTATTGATTGAAAATTCGAGGTTCCACCCCTAACTTTCATCCCCTTCGATAATTTGCTCCTAAAATTCGATCTTCCCTTCTCGAAGATGCAGTGTGTAAGATGTCACAGTTTCGCGGAAGATATTGCTTCTCTGTGTCAAATTGCAGGGTTTTATGGAGGTTTCACCCCTAAACTCCAACCCCCTATTTCACCACCCCCACATTCCCTAAAGAAAGTTGTGTTTTCAATTTCACCACCCTAACCCAATCCGTTGAAAAAATCCGGTAATTTGTAGATTCACGTTTTCACCCCCTCATGATTTCACCCCTTTATGATTTACAGGGGTGTTTATTTTTCCGGTGTTACATAACTCCTTGCGTATTTACTGACGTCAGTTGTTCACAAATAAGTCAAGAGGGTTTCAGAAAAAACAAATAAAATATTTTTATCCGCTTGCAAAGAGTTAGGGCTGGTTAATAGCCTAGGGGTTGGTTTTAGGTTGAAAAGTCTTAAGACCCCGAAATGGCCACCCCCTCACTTTCAACAGACTTGAAGGTCGAACGTGCATACCAACTTTCAGTACTATACCCCCAGTAGCTCTCGAGTAATTGCAATTAATAGTTTTTCGGTTTTTCACCCCTAACTCCCACCCCCTTTATCCGATATGGCCCAAAAGCCTTACTTTTCGGGAGACAAAGCCGTATACCAAGTTTCAGCCCGATATCTCAATCCGTTCTCAAGTTATGCGACAGACAGACATGAGGAGCGATCGATGCGACGAGCGAGCGAGCGAATAAGCTAAAACAAGAGTGCCTCGCATTTTGCTCCGCCACTAAAATTACGGTGCAATCGGCCATAAACCACACACTTTTCAATAATTTTTATAATTTTGACGTTTTACGTTGTAACTTAAGAACGGATCGTCAGAAATGCGCTTTTAATGTAGTTTTTGGAAAGAAAATTTAATTTTCTACAAAATGAGATAATTTCTAAGTACCGGGCGGCCTAAATAAACTACTCAGCTTTATGGAATTAGAAAACATAAGGAGGGGGGGTACATGGTAGAATTAATGAAAATTTTGATTTTTTTTTTAAAGATATGAGCATACGACGTGAAAAAGGGGTGAAAATTGTTTAGAATGTCGAAAAATGACAAAAACTGACACTTGAAAACGAAGCTTTTTTGTCATAATTAGTCACAATGAACACTTCTAATAACGTTAGATTATCTACTTTTTATCTTTTTTCTACTTTCCGAAAATTATGGTTTCTTGAAAATATTAACAAGTTGGGTATCCGAAATAGAAAAAATTGTATAAAAAACATGTTTCATAAGGTTCTTACCGCCCTCGGATTTTGTAAAACTCGGGCTTTTCACCCTCGTTGTCCAAACATCCCCTGCGATAATAATTGGCTTGTCATTTTTGTGTCATTCATTTGTCAAAATCATTTCCATAGAAGAAAAAAACAAAAAAGTAATTATATCGTCGTCGTCGCCTTTTGAGAGCGGATATCTCGAAAACGGTGCATTTTTCCTTAATAATGTATAATAGCAGAGTTGTAGAAAATTTTATAGGCTTTCATTTTCATACAAGAATTTTTTCGCTACGACGCACCGTTTTCGAGTTATAAGCGAAAAACCAAAATAAAATAAAATAAATAACTATTTATGGGTATCAGTAAAGTCCCGACGTACCGTTCAACTTTCATCGCTTTCTTGATGTTCAATTTTGCCGATGAGCGACTCTTTTTTAATATAACATACTTTTATTACGTGATCGAAAAAAAGATACAACACGATCAACAAAATTTAACATCAGAAGCGCAGTGTATAGTTTGAGCGTCACGTCGTAACTTTATCACTCACACTCACACAACTACATCTCACTAATCATAATTTACCTCTTAAACTACATATTAGAGTGTGTGTGCGATGTAATTCTGCGGTTATGTGTAAAGTCTCGACGTGCCGTTTAACTTTCACGGCCTTCTCGACATTGAATTTTTTTTTACGAAACATACTTTTACTAATTGTGTAAGTACATGATCAAATAACATTCAACGGCAAGAAGGCGGTGAACGTAAACAATATCAACAGTGTAAACAATGCAAACGTCAACATTATAACGTAAACAGTGTAAACAATGTAAACAACGCCAACGATATGTCGATAAATGTAAACAATGTTAACGATATAACGTCAACATTGTACAGAGTCTACAGTGTAAGCAACGTCAACAATGACTATAATGCAAATGGAAACAACGTCAACGATATGTCAACAATGCAAATGAAAACAACGTATTTAATGGCAACAGTGTAAACAGCGTCAATAATGTAAATAGCGTCAACAGAGTAAACAATGACAATAATGCAAACGTAAACAGTGTCCAACGATACAACGTCAATAGTGTAAACGACAACAGCGTCAACAATGTGAACAACATCGACAACGCAAATGTAAACAACGTAAACGATGTAAATAATTGAAATAACTTCAACAATGTAAACGTCAATGAAAACGTCAACATGAGTGTCAACAATGTCAACATAAGTGTCAACAATGTCAACAATTCAAAAATGTCAACATAAGTGTCAACAACGTCAACAATTCAAAAATGTCAACATAAGTGTCAACAACGTCAACAATTCAAAAAAGTGTATTACTCACCTGAGCCTTAGCACTGTTCAAATCAGCCACCGCCAGCAAGTTTTCCTGATTCATCTTCACCAGACGATCCCTGAAATGACTTTCCCTCCTATCCACTTCCGTGCCCAAAGTCTCCGATTTCTGTTTCCTCGTCTTCAAGACACTAATCAACCTATCAAAACCCATTTTACATTCTTCCGGATTGTTAAAGCAAATATTGATTGGTGGAAAGTTCGGTCCAGCCGAGAAGGAACTGGTCGGTTTAATTTTCGTCGATCTGGGGGTGGTTATCGGTCTTTTCTGGATCGTTTTCTTGCAAGTGGGGGTGTAATATTTGGGTTCGGCCCTCGTAATTTTCACGTCTTGCGTCATTTCGGCGAATTTCATCACTTGAACGTTCTCCTCGAAATCCTCCACGGAGGGATTCACGCAGACGATCATTTCCACTCGACCTTCGCCCTCGAAATAATTTTTGAAGAGGTGCGTTAAACGGCTGTCCCTGTATGGTACGAGTTTGTTGGAACCCGTCAGCTGGTTTTCCCTCAAAATGTTGAGACACGTTCGCAGCGACATCAAAGAGTTGTTGATTTGGCTCGCCTCTTTTAAAAGTTGACCTAGAAATAAAAAATATGCAGGGTGGGTAATTCGGGATCAAAAAATCACGTGTTGGTGGTTTTTCGTTATTTTTAGTACTTCGATCGCGAAAAAACGGCTCTATTTGGTTGGAGGTGGTTCGAATCGTGTTCAAAATGCCAAAAATCGCTTAGTCGGTGTCGATTTAGTGAGAAACGATAGGTCACACTTGGGTGTTTGGCAAAAGTTTAACTTGGCCTGGCACGCTTGGTTTTCCATATAGTTCTAGGGTAAATGAGTATTTTGCGGAAAAATATTTCAAAACGAACTCTTTGAGCAGTTTTAGATCAAAAAATTACATATTGTTGATTTTTCATTATTTTTAGTATTTTGATTGCGAACAAATAGCTTTATATCAATCGAGATCGTTCGAATCGAGTTGAAAATGCTAAAAATCGCTTAGTCGGCGTCGATTTAGTGAGAAAAGATAGGTCACAGTTGGGTGTTTTGCAAAAATTTAACTTTGCTTAGCACTCTTGATTTTCCATATGGTTCTAGCAAAAACGGGTATTTAGAAGAAAAATGTTTCGAAATAACCTCTTTGAGTAGTTTAGAACCAATTGAGTATTTTTCGTTATTTTCTGTCCATACTTTGCGAAAAAATGGCTTTATCTCATTGGAGGTTGCTCGAATCGTGTTTAAAATGCTAAAAGACGCTTAGTTGGCGTCGATTTAGTAAGAAACGATAGGTCACACTCGTGTGTTTTGCAAAACTTTAACTTAGTTTAGCACCCTTGATTTTCCATTTAATTCCAGTAAAAATTAGTACTTTCCAAAAAAATGTTTCTCAAAACGAATTTTTCGATCAAAAAATTACATATTGTTGATTTTTCGTTATTTTTAGTACTTTGACTGCGAAAATGGCTTTATCTCAATGGAAGTTGCCTGAATCATGTTCAAAATGCTAAAATTAACTTTGTTGGCGTCGATTAAGTAAGAACGATAGGTCACACTTGGGTGTTTTGCAAAAGTTAACTTGGCCTAGCACTCTTGATTTTCCATACAGTTCCAGTAAAAACGGGTATTTTGAAGCAAAATTTTTCAAAATGTGCTTTTTGAGAAACTTAGGATCAAAAAAATACCCAGTGACGATTTCTCATTGTTTACAGTAAGTACTTTGATTGCGAAAAAATTGCTTTATCTAGTTGGTCCAACTCGATATATTGAATCATTCACAGTGAATAAACGCAACTTTTTTCTATTTTAAGCTACCCTCCATCTCTTATGGTTTCCGAGTTCCGTATGGTGAACGATGAAAAATTCACGAGGGGTTGACAACTGGTTAAAAATCTGTACACCAAAATTTCCATAATTTCTAAAAAATTTTCAGAAAATGTGCAAAATCATGTAAAAATATCCAAAATTTCCAAAATTCCTGAAAAAAATTGTACAAATTTCTCATTTGTACACCAAAATTTCCAAGTTGTCAACCCCTCGAAAATTCACCACCTTCTACACGCTATTTTTTGCACTCCCATTCTCTTTTGAACCCAAAATAGTTGAAAAATGTCAAAATGTCACTTCGACGGAGTTTAATCATCAGACAATGCGAGAATCAATGGATTATTTACAAAATTACCTAGCAACAGCACTTCAGTCCCTTGGGGGTGAATGACCCACTTACCTCGCCACTTACGAGTGATTTTATTTGGGCCAACTTTCCTTCTCACAAAATAAAATTCTACTTTTAACCTCGCTTTTAACACTTATATGATAAACGAGGGGTTGACCACTATGGAAATGTGGTGTACATGGCTGCTGAAATGTCGTGGAAATGGCGGACATGTGAGGAAATGTAGTGGAAATGGCGGACATGTGAGCAAATGTAGTGGAAATGCTGAAACTCGGTGAAAATGTAGAAATGTTAGAGATGTAGTGAAAATGTCAGAAATACCGGGAAAATGTCAGAAATGTGGAAATGTCAAAAATGTCGTGAAAATAGCGCAAATGCGGGGAAATGTCGTGGAAATGGCGGATATATGACGAAATGTAGTGGAAATGCTGAAACTGTTAGAAATGTGAAAATGTGGTGGAAATGTCAGAAATGTCGCAAATGTGGGGAAATGTAGTGGAAATTCGGAAAATGTCGTGAAAATGTTTACGAAATATAGATTTAGTAACAAATTCTAGGTCACACTTGGATGCTTTGCAAAAATTAAACTTGGCCTAGCACCCTTGATCCTTGATCTTCCATGTAGTTCTAGCAAAAACTTGTTTTTCGAGAAGAATTTGAACGTTCTGAGTAATTTTTGATCAAAATCACAACGTAGCCTTATGGCGAATGTCTGTATTTGTCCTAGTAGAGAAAATAGCGACGTTGCATTTTCAAAAAAAACGTGATTTTTGGATTTTCCACAAAACTTCCAAACTGTCATTTATCTGTCACCCGTGTTTTCACACCAAGCAACGACATAGAAAGGTAAGCTCACTGTCACTTCAATAGAAAATTAATGGAGTAACTTTCAAACTGTCATTTATCTGTCACCCGTGTTTTCACACCAAGCAACGACATAGAAAGGTAAGCTCACTGTCACTTCAATAGAAAATTAATGGAGTAACTTCCAAACTGTCATTTATCTGTCACCCGTGTTTTCACACCAAGCAACGACATAGAAAGGTAAACTCACTGTCACTTCAATAGAAAATTAATGGAGTAACTTCCACTGTCATTTATCTGTCACCCCTGTTTTCACACCAAGCAACGACATAGAAAGGTAAGCTCACTGTCACTTCAATAGAAAATTAATGGAGTAACTTTCAAACTGTCATTTATCTGTCACCCGTGTTTTCACACCAAGCAACGACATAGAAAGGTAAGCTCACTGTCACTTCAATAGAAAATTAATGGAGTAACTTTCAAACTGTCATTTATCTGTCACCCGTGTTTTCACACCAAGCAACGACATAGAAAGGTAAGCTCACTGTCACTTCAATAGAAAATTAATGGAGTAACTTCCAAACTGTCATTTATCTGTCACCCGTGTTTTCACACCAAGCAACGACATAGAAAGGTAAACTCACTGTCACTTCAATAGAAAATTAATGGAGTAACTTCCACTGTCATTTATCTGTCACCCCTGTTTTCACACCAAGCAACGACATAGAAAGGTAAGCTCACTGTCACTTCAATAGAAAATTAATGGAGTAACTTCCAAACTACAGTGTTTTCACACCAAGCAACGACATAGAAAGGTAAGCTCACTGTCACTTACCAGTGTTTTGTGTTCGATTCGTCCTCTCCGATCCTGCCAAATCGACCAAACTCAGCTGAGCCACCCTCATCTGATTACTATCTGGAATCATCGACTCCCCCACCCCCCCAGCCTGCTTAAATTGCACCACTCGTACATTAAAAATCGAATGACTGCGACTCGACACCGAGTTGAGAACCGTATTCCCCATTCGCTTCCTTCTCTGCCCCAAATTGAACATCTCGAAAGCTTCCTCGGCTGATTTCACCTCCACCTCCACAACCCCATTCACGTACATATTCTTAGAGTAGTCCTCTCGAAGGATTTTGCTTTGAATCGTCTTACCCCCACTCTCGTCGAGTAAATCATACACCATGTTATTGTAAATCTCGATATAGTTAACAAAAACAGAGTACAGATTCCCCTCGTCAATATCAAGTAATTTTTTGCCATCATTGACGTACGAGGAGTCTTTCACTTTCTTGTTTTTGGCCTTGCGAATCTCGGTTAATTTATCTTGCATGGCATCACTGCTCGACTGAATGTCAAAACCGTTCATTCTGTCGGGTTTTATGACGAATTTGGGGGCCTGAAGCTCATCGATCGTGTTGAAAATCATGTAAATGCATTTGGGGACCATGCCCGGGTTTTGGGGGTTGCCTGTCAAAGTGTAAGTCTTACCCGACCCTGTAACGCCGTAAGTGAAAAGAAGACCGTTTTTACCCTTCAGAAGATCGTCGATGAGGGGGTAAGCCACATGATCGAAGACTTCATCCTGCGAAGAATAAGCTGTGAAGATGTGCTTGAATTTGCAGTGGATTTCTTTGTGGATTCCTCGGGACTCCGCAGGGGTGGTCAAGGCGAGGGTGTTGGGGGTTAAAAGTTTGATGCAGGTGGAGGCCTCGTCGTTTTTAAGGGGGCGCAATCTGCAGAAAACTTGCACGGCGTCCTTTTTCTCGTTTTCGTCGGAATTGTCGGAGAGATTTGTTCGTTCGCGGCGGAGTCTCGGTGTAAACTTGCTCACGGGGTTCATTTTGATGATTTTTCGTAAAAACGTGGAAAAAGACGCAGATGATGGATTTGACCGTTAGATTTTTTTTTGAATTAAACTGACAAGTAAAGTGTCAACACGGTCGGTAATGAAGATAGCTGCGTTGATTGAATCCGAAAACCGAATTTAAAGAATATAAAACGCGGTGACCGAGCAAAATTTTATTAAAATTAGTGTTAAATTCGATGATCTTTATTATGCTCCGCTTAAATATTTCATTCTGAACATTGATCTAGTGTTGCTATGGATGGGCCCTGCCGTGCGCTCCTTATAATAATAATAATAATAATAATAAAGTTTATTCCAACAGACATACAAATGTCCATAGTGGATACTTACAACAAGGAATTATTTAATTTACAGTGTCAGAAAAGAAAAAAACAATGCAAATTTTTAGTTAATATTGACATCATCGTAGAACGACAATAAACTTTTCCTAATATTCTTATTCTTAAGACTAGAGCAGAAAATATCAAAATTTAAATTATAAGGGACGCAGTTATACAATTTAAAACATCTTATAAGAGGGCAATTGTAATGATGAAATGTGTTTGGGATTTCATAGTAAAAGGTGATTGCGCTCCTAGTAGTCGATCTGGGCACCACAAATTTAACTTGATTAAGTAACTGTGGAACATTGCTTTCACCAGACACAATTCTTTGTAAAAATATCAACTCGCTCATACACCTTCTGGCCTTAAGGGAATGCTCATTAACAATAGCAAGCAAGGCACCCTGATCAAAGTGTCTTGCAGGATAGACGCCAAATAATTTAAAGTAGACATATTTACAAAACTTTCGCAACACATTTTCTAAGAGGCGAACATGAACATCATGTGAGGGGTCCCATATTACACTGCAGTACTCTAGTTATGGACGTCTTTTGTCCGCCAAACAGAGATCGGTTAACTCACTCAAAGCTGTGTGTCATGCGCGACTTGTCAGCTGTTCGCTGTTCCGAAGTTAGTAAGCGTTTTTCTTTGACAACTGAGGGTAGATTATCACCTCGTTTGCTGATACGAGATTCTCACCTCAGTTTTGTCTTTAAAAGGAACGTACTTTACTCACTGCAGAAATTCATAACCTCAAACAGGGTGTTTTTTGCAGGGTTGGCAGAAGTTAAAACCCACTTGGGTTTTTGGGTGGGTTTTTGACACAAAAACCCAGACCTCAAAACACAAAAACCCACCCACACAAAAACCCACAGACAAAAACCCAACTTTTTTAAATGAAAATCACAATCAGCCTAAAGCATCAGTAAAATCAAGAGAGAGAAACACTTTGTACAATGCAACGAGTGATCAAAAACTTTTCCGATCTATTTAGTCCCGTGAGACGTAGGGCGTAGACTGCTGAAATTATATGATAACGTCACTTTCAGATTTCGCTTTGTATAATAATTTCTGCATTCTACGTCCTAACGTCTCTCACGGCCAGGCAAATACGTTATATTAACAAGGCAAGGAATGCGGCAAGGGATACAGCTCGGAAAAGTTTTTGTTGACAGGTTTACTATCATTTACCGTCAAAACAATTAATTTTTCCTAGTCTTCTTCGAGTAGACTGAATGAATAATGATTACATAAATTAATAATAGAGCCCCTTAAATACTTGCTTTATTCTTAATTAATTCTAAATAGCCAGTAAATATTGTTAGGTTAGAGGTGTTAGATGTGCTGTGTGTGTCAAACATGCCATTACCGATTAAAAAAGAGTCAAAACTGTCAAAATTACAACAAAAACCCAAAAACCCTCACAAAAACCCAAAAACCCACACAAAAACACAAAAACCCATATACAAAAACCCAAAAACCCATGAGGCTGACACAAAAACCCGGGTTTTTGCCAACCCTGCTTTTTTGGGGCTGATTGCTCTTTTAAACCTGATTAAAGGTCAGAGTTGAGCGTTTTAATTCGCTCTTGCTTGGCAACCAAACCAAGTTTAGGCTAAACCGAGGTTAATTCGTGACAGAACAACCGCGCCTTAACCCTACTTACCCGCTCTGACAGATGAGCAAAAAATCTTACTCAAGCACTTGCTCTGCAGCATATGAGCTCCAGGGGCAAGGGGGGAGGTAAAATTCTCACTTCAGTTCTTTATTATGCTCATTCTGAACAATTTTGAGGTGCGTCGATAATGGAGATTCCTGCAGGCTTAGAAAGTCCTTCAGAGTTGCCAATCTGCGGATAATAATCCGATTTGCTAATAATTTTCCATTAAGTAATAATGTTGAAACAGACGAATGCCGTGATTTTAAAACACAGCTCCAAGACGCGGGTTTCTATATGGTTTCCACCATAAATAACTAACCCACAGTCAAATTCAAATTACCACTTTACCACAAATTACAAATGTCAGTTCAATGTCAACGCACTGTCAATGTCAATTGAGATTGGTGTGAAGTAGAGTAGAAGAGTAGGAGCGGAGTGGGTGGAGTGATAGTGCAAACAGCCCAGAGTGTCGATTCGAGTTCGGTTTTCTCGTTTGACCGTTTGAGTAAAACGACTCGTGCTTCATCTCGGTGTAAATTTGCTCACGGTGTTCATTTAATGATTATTTTGTGTTTTTCGTAAAAACGGGAAAAAAACGCAGGACGCCTTCTCTTTTGGCCTTGCCCTTGAGCGTCAGACTCACTCAGTCAGACCTATTGACTACACAAGACGAGAACAGTGTTTTGTCACGGATGTGTTTTAAAATTTATTTTAAACATGAAATTTACCCGAATTTACTGCCTGAATTTTAACCTCAATGTTTAATTTAAATAAAAATAGAATAAAAGTCAACCACTAATTCTACTTAAAACGTTTCAAAACCCGCTTTAACTAAGTAAAATGTGAACGCTGAGTAAACGGTTGAAGATATAACAAAATTATGAATAGAAGAATTGTTGGGTATGAAAAGATATACCAAAAAGTCCGCGACAGCATATAAATAGCCCACAACAAACAGTCAAACTACTCTACCGATTTGGCTGAAATTTGGCACGTAGGCGTCTAGTAACCTAACTAAGATCTGTAAAGCTTTTGGAGCCAATCGTGCTACCAGAAATGCCATTTTGGCACATCGACTTTTAAATTTCAAATGCAATTCCCCACTTTTCACGTCATCATAAGAAAAGCCTTCAAATTTTGCTTCTAAAGATGTATTCACTCTTAATGCCGTTTTGACAGAAAGCTCAAAATTCGAGATTTTTTTAGAAATTTTTAAAACACGGTACAGCCCAAATCCCTGGACCGATTTGGCTGAAATTTTGCACGAGGAGATTGTATTACAACCCCTCTTGAAGAGCTGAAAAGATTTTGGAAGCAATCGACCCTCAAACAAGCGAAATTACTGCGGACTAACCGGCTACAGTGAAAGAAAACATTCTTGGAATAAAAGTTAAAATTGGACTGGAAAAGATCAATGACGTCATCAATCGGTCGTTTTCTTCGAAGCGCCAGAAATCTTTCATCTTTCATCTGACAATTGTCACTCGCATGTCAATTGTCAGTTTTATGTCAATCGTTTTCCAACGAATTTTTCTCGGAATTTTTACAATAACTGCTAAACATGACCCCCAAATGCGAAAATTGCGAATTATTCCTTCTAATGGAGCAACGACGAATAAAATGGTGACATTTTTTGATCTCCTCAAATTTTAAGGTTATCTCCATAGGCTCGAAGACATTTCTTCAAAAAACGTCTCTCTGTTGAAGACAATTCGAGACCAAGAAGAGACAATTTTAATTCTTAAACAAAAATTGATGGAAAGGCGCGCAAGCGCCTTAACTGAACAACTGGAATATGTATCAAAGAAGGCTCTGGATCGTGATGAAGTAAGTTGTAGTTGTGAATGATTGTAACGTCGTGGGTGGCTTTGGAAACAAAAGAATTTTTAGAAATTAAACGTCAAGGTGAACTGTCAAAACCACCTCTGATGTTGCAATCATTTACATTGACTCTGTACATTTGTTTAAGTAGGTTATATAGTGGAAAAAACACGGCCTTGGATGAGAAAATGTTGGAAATTCGTGATTTTTTGAGCATTTTTCAAACCGAACAAGATTCTTTCCAAAGGGCTGTCGAGAAGTGTGAAAAGCAATATTCGGAGAACATCTCTTACCTAATGGGATTGTAAGTAATTAAGTAATTCATTTGACAGAACGTCAAAATTTTAATTTTATGTTGGTATGAGGAAATTTTGCAGGGAATTTCACTAACAGGTGAGTCAAAAAACGTAACAAATGTCAAAATTTTGCAATTGCTTTGAATTGGCCCAAAATGGCCTTCAAATTCTGCTTCTAAAAATGTATTCTCCCTCGGTGCCCTTTTGACCAAAAATAAGAAAATTGAGATTTTTGTCGGACTTTAAAATCGCGGTACAGCAAGCTACTGAACCGATTTGGCTGAAATTTTGCGCATCCGGATCGCGAAGCAAAATATTGATCGCGAGGTCGTAGTAGGCTGGTTTTACAACCTACATTGGAGTTAAGTCGAGGGGTTGACAACTTGGAAATTTTGGTGTTCAAGCATGAGAAATTTGTATAATTTTTTTCAGGAATTTCGGAAATCTTTGAATTTTTTTTGGAAATTTGGATATTTTTACATGATTTTGCACATTTTCTGGAAATTTTTTACGACGGTGCAAAAGTTTATATCCCTAGTTCTAAAAGTAACCAAAATATTTGACTGTCTTCATCTTAAGTGAGGCACACTGTATAATATAGTGTTATTTTCGGCACCACAAACATAAAAAGGCCCCCGGAAGATGTATATCAATGCGATGTATATCCCTGTAGATGTTTATCACGTTAATGAGTATGTATGGTCTTACTGGTGGAATCGGGTGCAGATTTTATCAATCTGCACCTAGTAGTAGTGCCTCCGCAGATGCACAGATGTGTCAAACAGGCGAAATGCTAAAAAATTGTTAGAGAATTGAAAAGTAGAAAATGGACAGAAAAAACAACAATTTTAAGGGTTGAAAAGAATAACAATATAAAACAAATGAGAAATGAAAAAAATTGCTGGAATTGAAACAAAATTTGGCGAATTTTGAAAAATTATCACTTGCAAGTGTAGTATTAGTTTCGATGATGCTGGTTGACACATTTCTATAGCTTACCGGTGCTGAAAATAAAAGTAAACGCCATAACGTACTCTGTTTTCAGGAATGATTACCTGAGGGAAGCAATTTTTGACGAATTGTACAAATCCAACAAATTAAAAAAATTTTTTTTTAATAAAATAACTGGTATCACAAACGCAAGCGAGTCTGCACTCGCCCAAATTTTAAAAGAAGAAAATGAGAGGAATCATCAAGAGATGAAGCTAAGGTATAGACAAACTTTGCAAAAAAGCAAGGATGATGTTGAGAAACAGAGCCAACTTGTTATGAGACTAAAAAAACACAATCGTGATCTTTATGGGGTGCTTCATGAGAAGAATGTGGAGATGGAAAAACGGACTAAGCTGCAAAAGGTAAGAAAGACTGTGCACGAAATTATTCACAGCCATTTCGTATAATTATAAAAAATCATATAACATAAATTATGTTCTAGGACCAACTTGACGACTTGAAGGAAACGATTAATCGACTGAAGGAAAAAAATAATAGTTTACAAAAAATGATCAGGGTGGAAGTTGCAGGATGCCAAAATGATATTCACGATGCGAGAAAGTGTCTTTTAAAAGTTGATCAAACTACATGAATAATAATTACTAGTTGTATTTGCTGTTTTGTTGGCAACGATGATAAAAAAAGAGAAAATGAAGAAATGATTTTTTGTTGTGGTTCGTAGGAAAAATACTGTACACAACTCGTACGAAAGTGTATACAATATGCACTCGTGTGATATAAGCCACTTTCGTAGCTCGTTATCATTGATAGGGTCACGAAATTTGGAACTACGTAGTATATTTTTGTGCTGAACAAGGCTAAAGTAATAGTTTTCAGCAAAAGCTTCAGGGACGTGCGTGAGTGGAGGGGTCGCGGACATTTTTGTATCGAACTTTTTTGTACGATACCTATTGGGTCAATTGTGAGCACAAATTTGAATTCCCCGTACATTTTTACGTAAAAAAGGTGCTCTAGTTGAAACTCGATAGCTCAAGCCGTTTTCGGGGAAAATCGATTTGAAAGTTCAATTTCGTGGTATAAAAGTGGGTAACTGGCACTTAAAATACCTAAAATTATCAGATGCTGCGTGATCAGCAAAAAACAAACAAGTTTAACCCACTTGCATCTTATATGCTTGAAATTCCAAAGAAAATCACAAGAAAATGGATTTTCCATACTCTATCCCATCAATTTTGCACATTTTCGGCGTGGAAAAAGAACTTCAAATCGATTTTCCTCAAAAACGGCCTGAGCTATCGAGTTTCAACTAGAGCACCTTTTTTACGTAAAAATGTACAAGGAATTCAAATTTGTGTTCATAATTGACTCAAGATGTCGTACAAAAAAGTTCGATAAAAAAGTCCGCGGCCCCCCCACTCACGCACGTCCCTGAAACTTTTGCCAAAAACCATTACATCAGTCTTGTTCAACACAAAAATCTACGACAAAGTTCAAAATTTCGTGACCCTATCGTGAATTGTTCCTCAGAAATTGAAGAAATAACAATTTTTTTGTACCCCCTTTGAGGGGCCCTAGCTCCCTTAGGATGGATTTTTCGAAAAACGTTTACGAAACTTTTAGTCCTAATTTTGATCGTAGAACGCACTGGTAAAATATTGCAGTCTAATTACGGGACACCCTGTATGGACAGAAATTGTGTTTTTTTAAATGGAACAGTTCTAGTACATTTTTCTACCGATCGAAGCAAATAATTTTCTGATTACTATAATATAGCACACTAGGCATTTCATGCTGATATTTTTTGAAAAAAAAACAATTTTAGTGATTTTTCAAAATTTTTAAAAAATTAGAAGACTTCGGAGATATTCAAATTTAAAAGAGGTTACAAAATCGATTAATCATCACCCTACGAAGGCGTAGAGGGGCCACAACTAAGTTTTTAAAATTTTCAGAAAAAGAAACTTTGTTGCAATAGCAAATTGTCACTTGCAAGTGACAATTGTCAGTTGTTAAGTGACAATTGTGACTTGTAACTGACAATTGTCACTTGTAACCGACAATTGTCACTTGTAACTGACAATTGTCACTTGTAACGGACAATTGTCACTTGTAACCGACAATTGTCACTTGTAACCGACAATTGTCACTTGTAACCGACAATTGTCACTTGTAACGGACAATTGTCACTCGTAACTGGCAGGCGCTTCGAACTGCTTCAGTGACGTGCGCATAAATTTGTCATGAAAAGGGGGGGTGTCAAAAGAATAAGGTGTGCAAAAACTACTAAGAGAGCATAAATCCTTACATTTTCGTAATTTTGTAGAAACTGAAAAAAAACACAAAAATTTCTGGAATCACACGAGTTGTAACCCCCCTAACCCGCTCCTGGTCTGTTCCAATTAACGAATTATCGCCGTAATACGAAAGCGCTGGAGGGCCACATGAGTTATTTCTTTAAGTGTAAATTTACAATTACTATAATGTGTCACTTTATAGATATAGTACCTAAGTGTAAATTTACAGTTACTACAGTGTGATTCAAAAGTTTTGTAATTAGGGTTGGCTATGGAAACAAAAGATTCGAAAAACGCTTGTCCTGAATCATTTGGCACTGTCCCCAAAGAAATCCCCAAAATTATTTAACGACAGATGTCAATTTTTTAAATTATTTTTGTGGCTTTAATTATTCCTAAAAAACTTCGTCTTCCTCGAATTTGGCGCGTACCGTAAATAACGTCTTCAGTGCGGTCAGAGCAACGCAGCCACCAATCGAAATTAGAGTTGTGCGATACTTGCAAAAGTATCGATACCGTGTATCGATCCGTATCGAATTGTATGGTATCGATACGTCTAAAGTATCGGTGAAAAAGTATCGATCCACTTAGTATCGCATAAATATCGACACGAAAACAAAAAATCCAGATTATTTTATATATGTAATAAAAAACCTTGCAAAATTTTTTTATTGGTTATGACAGCGAAGGTATCTGATCTGTATTGGAAGGACATAACTAGGCGGTCTCTACCTAGAGGGCAACATTAACTATTTTTAGTAACACGAACAGCAAGCAAACAAAAAATACGTTAAAAGGTCGTTTTATTATTTAATTTAAAAAATGTTTGATCAATCGAAACAGATTATTCGATATCTACGCTTGTTGGATCGATACACCGATATATCGAAAGGAGAAGTATCGATACAAAATATCGAGTATCGGACCCTAAAATATCGATACTCCCAAGTATCGATACGTATCGCACAACACTAATCGAAATGAAAATTTACTGTGGCTAATCCGAAAGATAGGTTATGTTCAAGTCGCAAATCTTGGGAAATGGAAAAGCCATGAAAAGCTTCTAATTCTTCAAATTTTGAGCAAGCATCTTGAATAGCGCATCAACATCCATGGAACTCATCTTAAAATAGAATGCTGGCAGCTTTTTTTTTGACTCTTACCGAAAAAGAGATTTGCCACCGGTCGAACATGAGTCCAGGTAATTCGCTTTTCACCTGCTCGATGCTCATTTTCTAAACCGTTTCAGGAATAGAATAACTGAAAATAAACCTGAATCTCAACAATTTCTTGACGCAGAAGCCCTGTCTTGAGACTTCCGTACTGGTGGAAATTAGGACTTCTTATCAGGTTGAAACTGGAATTGCATTACAATAACAAGAAGAGGCAAATAGAAACGTTTTTGGTAGATTAAGAGTGATCAAAGAACAGTGTGACATTTAATTTATGTGGATTTTAAAATTTTGTGAGTGCCATTATTGCGGACCTCCCGATTCTAATTTCTAGGAGGAATCAACTAGAAAATTGTCTAAAACAACTTAATGTGGGCCTGATTCTCAACAGAAGTCTCAATAACCCCAGCTACACAGATCCTACCACCCCACCTCTAACCATCACCAAAATTACTTTTAAGTTGAACGCTTGAACTTGAATTACGTTGAACAAAATTTGACAATGCTTATATTTTTCATGCTTATATTTCGTTATAAAATAAAATAGGAAAACAATGTTTATAAAGGCATGCTCATCTTTGTCAATAACATTATGCAATATTTAAAACTAAAATGTGTTTCATCTTAAATAGTGGTTAATTTAAAGTTGTAAGTCTGGTTTAAGCAAAATATTATTGTTCAGCAAGGACCAACGGGAAGGTGGAGCATTTATCCTTGCCAGGAAAGGAATTTGGAATAAGGCTGTTAGTGGCAATTTAAACACAGTTAGAAGGTTAGCAATGGGCATTAGAATTAAGACAATCATGCAAATAATGAACGAAACAAAGAAATAATTGAAATGTTATGAAGAGACGGGCAAAACTTGAACTATCTTCAATGGAGTTACAGCAACTGTTGAATGTGGTTTCCATTCACGTCTGAGCACAGATTTGCTCTTCGTTTCATGCTATCGAAGACATTTTCAAGGACTTGGGGAGTTATTCGTGCACATTCTTCTTGTATTCTGATCTTCAACTCGTCTATGTTGTTTACCCTAGTTCTGAAAATAGTATTCTTTAGATGAACATACAAAAAGAAATCTAAGGGGGAACACTGGCTCCATCTTGTTGAAAGAAACCGTCTTGCAGTTCATCAGGATGAAGTTGGTTAATGAACGGCTGCAAGATTTCATTTCGGTACCTCTCGGCATTTAATGTCCCATCAAAAAAGATTGGTCCAATTGTGTGTTTGTATGCAGTTGGAAATCGAGCCATAACATTAAGTTGTTTTAGTTGATTCCTAAAATATAAATTAGAGTACGAAGGCCTGCAATAATTGCAAACTCACAAAATTTTAAAATCCACGTAAATTAAATGTCACACCGCTGATTGAATATTTCTGCTCTTTGATCACTCTTAATCTACCAAAAACTTTTCCATTTGCCTCGTTTCTGTTATTGTAATGCAATTCCAGTTTCAACCTGATAAGCCCCAATTCCAATCAGTATCGGAAGTCTGAAGACAGCGCTTCTGCATCAAGGAATTGTTGAGATTCAGGTTTATTCTCAGTTATTCTAAATTCCTGAAACGGTTTAGAAAATGAGCATTCAGCAGGTGTTAATTTAAAAAGCAAATTACCTGGACTCGAGTTTGACCGGTGACAAATCTCTTTTTAAGTAAGGATTAAAAAAAAGCTGCCAGCATTCTATTTTATGATAAACTCCATGGATGTTGATGCACTATTCATGATGCTCGCTCACAATTTGAAGAATTAGAAGCTTTTCATGGCTTTTCCATTTCCCAAGATTTGCGACTCGAACATAACCTAACTTTCGGATTAGCCACAGTAAATTTTCATTTCGATTGGTAGCTGCGCTGCACTGACCGCACTGAAGACGTTATTTACGGTACGCGCCAAATTCGATGAAGACGAAGTTTTCTAGAAATAATTAAAGCCACAAAATTAATTTAAAAAATTGACATCTGTCGTTAAATAATTTAGGGGATTTCTTTGGGGACAGTGCCAAATGATTCAGGACAAGCGTTTTTCGAATCTTTTGTTTCCATAGCCAACCCTAATTACAAAACTTTTGAATCACACTGTATGTGTCAATTTATAAATAGTAAATGTAAATTTACAAATAGTAAGTGTAAATTTACAGATAGTAAGTGTAAATTTACATATGTATACAGGGTGTCTCAGAACGCTCGCACCAAATTCTAATGGAGTATTCAGGATTAAATTCTGAGTCGATCGGCGTTTTTGAAAATTTCCAGGGTCCAATAGTTCTCAAGTTATAAGAGATTTAAGAGGACCAATCAGATTTCAGCTTGAGTTGCTTCATAAGGTAATTTAATGCTAGATGCACTATTTCCTAGGTAACAAGATACAATCAATGAAAATTTATACTGTTGTATCTTGTTACCTAGGAAATAGTGCATATTACATTAAATTACCTTATGACGCAATTCAGAGCTGAAATCTGATTGGTCCTCTTAAATCTCTTATAACTCGAGAACTATTGGACCCTAAAAATTTTCAAAAACACGGATCGACTCAGAATTTAATCCTAAATACTCCACTAGAATTTGGTGCGAGCGTTCTGAGACACCCTGTAGTACCTACTTAACTGTAAATTTACAGATAATAAGTGCAAATTTACAGATAGTAAGTGTAAATTTACAGATATAGTCTATATAACTAGGTACCTGGCTATCAATTGCTTGAGGAAATATCCAGTTTCAACCCCTAAATTTCACCTCCCCTGTCAGATGATAAAATCAATCTAAATTACCACATCAAGCTCCGCTACGATCTGTTCTGTTGGGAATTCTGAAAACTTATTATTTCTAAAATCATTAGTGTACTGATGACCTTACACAAATAGTACCTATACTATCTGTAAATTTACACATATAGTAACTGCAGATTTACACTTAAAAAAATAATAACTCACGTGTCCCTTCATTCACATTTACTATCTGTAAATTTACATTTGCTATCTGTAAATTTACACTTACCATCTGTAAATTTACAGTTAAACGCTATATATATTACACATTCTATATGTAAATTTACACTTAGTATATGTAAATTTACAGTTACTATATGTAAATTTAAACATAGTTATACTGTAAATTTACACTTAAAAAAATAACTCATGCGGCCCTCCATCGCTTTCGTACCATCAGCTACAAGTAACAATTGTCAGTTGCAAGTGACAATTGTCTGTTGCAAGTGACAATTGTCGGTTGCAAGTGACAATTGTCGGTTACAAGTGACAATTGTCCGTTACAAGTGACAATTGTCAGTGCAATAAGTGACAATTGTCGGTTACAAGTGACAATTGTCAGTTACAAGTGACAATTGTCCGTTACAAGTGACAATTGTCCCTTAACAACTGACAATTGTCACTTAACAACTGACAATTGTCACTCGCAAGTGACAATTTGCTATTGCAACAAAGTTTCTTTTTCTGAAAATTTTAAAAACTTAGTTGTGGCCCCTCTACGCCTTCGTATCACCCTGTACATACGAAGTGTAAAGTTACCGAGTGTTAAAGGTGAGTTTTCAATGCCGCCTATTGCGGATTTGCGGAACGGTCCGTGATTGGTCGACATTTGAAAATTTACAATAATTGACCAATCCCGGACTATTATGAAAATCCGCTATCTTCATTCCGCGAAAAGTCACCCTTTTTACGGGTATTAACTAATACTCGGTGTAAGATGAGTGTAAATTTCAGCCAAAAATAACATTTCATGTGACCCTCCAGGGGTGGGTTTCATAATAAAGTTTTATGGAGATCACGATCTCTATTTAGTCAACAGTTTATTTTGGCAGAAGAAAGTTTATTTGTTTTTAGCAACGACAAAATGGCTTAAACAGTTTTGGTTCCTAGGCGAAGGTCGCAATCACTTAGTTGGAAATCTCAATTTCCCTAGGATTATGATTTTGTATATATTTATGATTATGATTTTTGTATGAGGAAAGGACGGATTGCAATTTGCTATTTAGGTGATTATACTTTTAGAACAATTTATATTATTAACCGCGCTATCCTGCTACCGTGACGTACCACGTACCCGTGACGTCAATTGACAGGTGACGTCACGAATCCATATCGACCGAGCCAAGCATACCCGTTCTGACGTAGCCTGTCAATCTTCATCAACCGCGTCCACAATAAAAAAATCGATTTCCAATTAGATTTTCCTCGACAAATTCTCGAAGAAAACCCCAAATTTTCCGCTTAAAACGCCTCGCGGGAATCTGGTGCGTCTCCCCCCAGTCCCCCCGCCCCTTTCAGTGACGTAGATGACAGACGCTAGATAAGTTTACCGAATTTCCCATCGAACCGTCGCACGGACTAGGCGGTAACGTACCGATTTCCATTTAAAAATTTTCCCGTCAATCTGGAGCCTAAATCAACCCCAAAAATGTAAAATTTTGCGTATTTGGCAATCTGGTGAAACGCCAACCGCAGCCATTTATGACCTCAAAGGGAGCAAACCGCAAACGGAGATGCAGCCGAATCCGGCGACATCGCGCCAAATCCGGGATTTTTCTCGAAAATAAATACAAGAAACGGTCTCGGGGGCCCTGGGGGTGGTTTTCTCGTAGATTTTAGGGAAATTCGTGCGTCCGCCGGCGAGATTGGGGCTGAAAACCCGAGTTCGCCTTGCCAAGCAGGCGGCCATCACGGCAGTTGCGCCAAGCTTGGTGAGCAGATTTGTCGTAAGTGGTGTGTGTGTTGTGTTGCTCTGCATTTTTCGCAATTCTCATGTGGATTGTTCGCAAAAATCTGCAGGTACCCTTTCGAGGCTTCGCCGTGGGGGTTGTGCGTCGACAGGGGTGGTTTTGGGGGTGCGGAACGCCGCGCCGAGGCGGAATTCAGTGAAAATCGGGACGAGGCCCCGAGCCTCCGCCATGTTGTAAAAGCGCGACGGGACCCGTTAATCCGCTGGAAAACGCGCGCTTTTCCCGACTTTTCCACCGCTGTTGGCGCTTTCCCGCGCCAAACGACATAACCAAGCGTGCCCCCTTGAAGCGCTTTTTCGCGGGTGAAATCGCGCTAGGTGAAAGTTGCCGCGATTTCACCCGATTTTGCGTTATTTGGGGGGTGTGGCTGTGTAAACAAAAACAGGTGAACGGTTTTCACCGCCGCCTTATCGCGGCTGAGATAATGGCGGGGTTTCTGTTGCAGGTCGCCATGTGTTTCCCCCTCTGAGATGTCATCCCGAAGGATGGGATTTTACTCCAATATACAGGGATTCGATAACAGCTGATCGGAGAATTGGGTCACAATTTAATCTACTGCTTTCGGTGAGTTTTGATCGGGGGAAGTTTGCATCAAGTTGCCTTGGAAAACGTGACAGGAGAATGACAGCTGACAAGCAGCCTGGGCCTACTTTGTTCCTGCATCTAATATTGATCTTTCCATGGCGTTTCTGTTGTTTTAGTTAATAATTATTGACTGTGGCAAGGCTAAAAATAACTACAATATTGAGGGTTCAAAATTGCACTAAAAACTAAATCTGTAAAACCTTTCAAATGTGAGTATTTTGCCAATATCTCCATTACTAACAGAGATAGCTATAGTATCTACAGGCTGTCCCACTAAGACTGAGGAGTAACGACGCTAGCATACAGGTTGTCGCGAAAGTTCATTAGTAATATCGAAAATGTACATAATATAACATAAAATTGTCAGGTATTGTCTTGTATTCCAAAGTATTGACATTTTTCACATCTGGGTCATTTATTGTCATTTTTTTTTGTGCCAAAATAGATTTTCTCCACAAATGATAAGTTATTGATGGATCGATCCCACTTTACGCCACTGAAAAAACCTGTCAAAAAGCATTATAAGCCATACTTAGGGGGTGTTCAAATTGCTCAGTTGGATCAGTGAAAAAAGACACTCATGAATTGGAGAAGAAAATTTAAAAAAAGAGTACCGTAATTGATAATTTTATGGTCAAGAAACAAAAAATTTCTTGGTTTTTAGTTTTAGAAATTGTTTGTTTGCAATACCTGCTATAAAATTGTGTTAACTTGTGTTGCTTGCGAATATTGGCCGGTATGAATAAGCGGTAACAAAGCTTTTGCTTATAGTTCTATCCTTCTCTCGTGCACTAGAAAGTTGTATTTGTATCCTTTATTATTCAAGTACGAGCATCCTGTAACACTTTATTCATACCAGCCAAGTGTTACAAGATGCTCACACTCCGATTAACAAAGGATGCAAATATAAGCTCCTCGTGTGCGAGAAAAGGATAGAACTATAAGCAATACTATAAGCATACCAGTCATTGTCTTTTTCTTATTTACCGAGGTCATTTTTTTGGGACTAATTAAGTCATTTTTGTCATTTATTTTTGCAAAGTTGGCTAGGTATTGACGCTTAACTGAAATAATTGACGGTTAACATTTTCACCAGACATTCGTTACAAGTTCTTATCACTTGCGCTTACGCCGGAAACGAGGGGTCATCCACTCCTCAAAATCTTGTACAAGTATTGCCTAAATTGTTGTTATTGCGGAAATTGCCCACTTATTGCCGAAATTGCCTAAATTTTATAGTGATATAGTTGTCTCTTTTTATTAATTTATCTCTTTGTTAACCACCTGTTTACCCCAAGGGGTTAGCCACTTAGCGATTTTGGTGTACGGTTCTCTGGAATTTTGGCAATTTTCAAGCAAGTTTCCGGCGATTTTGAAGCAAATTTCCAGCTATTTTGTAGCAATTTTGTCGATTTTCGAGCGAATTTCCCATATTATTTTGGCGATTTGAAAACTTTCTAGCATTTTCGGCGATTTTTAAGCTACTTCTGTGGTCTTTAATGTTTCATTTTTTAGATTCAAAAACCCTGTACTGATTTTGGACAAATTTTACAAATACAATTTTAGCGATTTTTCCGATTTTTTAGCGATTTCCTAGCGATTTTGGCGATTTTCTTACAATTTGCGATTTTGTATACACAAATTTACCATGTGGTTAACCCCTCGGTTTACACGTTATATAGACGTTGCTATAGACATTAAAGATCGTCAAGATTTGAATTTTTTGGCCACATAGGCAAATTTAGCAAGAGATTGTACTACACGTGACGAGGGGTTGACAACTGGGTAAAAATCTGTACACCAAAATTTCCATACTTTCTGAAAAATTTCCAGAAAATATGCAAAATCATGTAAAAAAATATAAAATTTGCAAAAAAATTCAAAAATTTCCAAAATTCCTAAAACAAATTGTACAAATTTCTCATGCTTATACACCAAAATTTCCAAGTTGTCAACCCCTCGTCTCTTTGTTAACCACCTGTTTACACGTTATTCATTTGCTGTAGACATTAAAGATCGTCAAGATTAAAATTTTTTGGCCACATAGGCAAAATTAGCAAGAGATTGTATTACACGTGACGAGGGGTTGACAACTGGGTAAAAATCTGTACACCAAAATTTCCATAATTTCAGAAAAAATTCCAGAAAATGTGCAAAATCATGTAAAAATATCCAAAATTTCCAAAAAAAAAGTCAAAAATTTCCAAAATTCCTGAAAAAAATTGTACATATTTCTCATGCTTGTCAAGTTGTCAACCCCTCGACACGTGACCCTATGGAAGCGATTGTGGAAGTGTTCGTCCGGTGTTGGCATAGAGGGCGTTGGTCAGAAAAAAACGAGTTTCAGTTCAAAAAAGTGACAGTTAAATTTAAACAACATTTAAGATTCATTCAGGCCGCGTAAAAAACAAACTAAACTAAATTTAATCAGAAACGAGTATAAAAGAAGTAAATAATGTATTTGAACAAAATAAAAAAAACGACATTTAAAATTTAAATAACAGCATTGTTTAGGTTTTCAGAACTAAACAAAATTTAAGTAATAAGTACACTATGAGGAAGTAAAAAATATATGTGAGCAAAACAAAAAAAAACATTTAAATTTTATTTGTTTAAATTTATTGCCGTTATTACCCAACTTTTTACGTCTTATTGCCGAGTATTGCCCAAATATGGCCGTTATTGCCGAAAATTGCCGTTATTGCCGAGTATTGCCGAGATTTTGTACAAGTATTTCCCACAGTGGATAACCCCTCGAGAATGTATTAGTGGCGCCACCTGGAAAAAAGATTGTCGATTTTAAAAGTTTCGTCTTTTGGCTACGCCCTGAGGGCTTCATTTCTCGAGTTTGATGCCAAATGATACAAATAATTGAAATTTGATTCAATTTGAACAGAAAATCCGAGGGGTGACAATTTGGAAATTTTGGTGTACAAGCATGAGAAATTTGTACAATTTTTTTCAGGAATTTTGGAAATTTTGGATATTTTTACACGATTTTGGACATTTTCTGGAATTTTTGTAGAAATTATGGAAATTTAGGTGTACAGATTTTCACCCAGTTGTCAAACCCTCGAGAAAATTATATCGCGGCTCAGTGCTCCAAATTCCCATAAATGTACTTCAATAGAAAAATATTGCTCCTTTGACATTTTTTACTTCATGAAGGTGTGCAGAGAGTGCCGAAACTTTCACAGAAAACTTTACAGGAGTGGTCTTTCCCTCAAAAAATTGTTCAAAATTGGAATTTTCTAAAGTTAGGTGCTATTTAAACAACAAATGGCTAAATGGCCTCAGAAACAGCTAATTTTGATGTGGAACAATACCAAAATTATTTACCTATACTGAGACATGTCGCAGTTTATTGCGACAATTGGTCCAAATAATTGAAATTTGATTCAATTTGAACAGAAAATCGTACCGAAACGACTCGGAGTGCTTCAAATTCCCATAAACGTATTTCAATAGAAAAAAGCTATCGAAAGACGCTATTTTCGATCAGTATGCGGAATTTTGAGTTACAACCCCTAATTTCCACCCCATGTGCGCGATTTTATTGAAAAGGCGAGATTTCATCGAAAAATGTGTGTGCTTTGAGTTTGAAATAGCTGCGTGCAACCGTTGCGGAGTCATCATATTTTTTGTGGTTTTCATCCCCCGAAATTGACACCCCCTCACTTTCAACAGACTTGAAGGTCGAACGTGCATACCAAGTTTCAGAAGGATACCTCCACTAGTTCTCGAGTTATTGCAATTCATAGTTCTTCGGTTTTCCACCCCTAGCTCCCACCCCCTTGGGCCGATATGGCCCAAAAGCAATCCCCGCCTTACGTTTCGGGAGACAAAGCCGTATACCAAGTTTCAGGCCGATATCTCAATCCGTTCTCAAGTTATCGCTCGGACAGAGTAAGCTAAAATATTGCTCCGTTGACATTTTTGCTTCAAACTTTGATAGAAGCTACATTTTGTATTTTTTATCAGCAGTAGTACCAACGAACTCCAACATTACGTTCCAATGTTGGTACTTCTGATGATTTCGCCATCCCTCTCGCACTTTAGGCATGTCGTTATTCTTTTTAATAAGAACCAACGAATAATGTTGTAATTTTCATCAGTAGTACCAACGTTCCAGTTTAGCAACTGGACACTGGTTATTTTACGTCAATTAGGTTGGTATTAGATAAACAGAGACTTTGGTAAACAAATGTTTGACTTTAATGACAGCTGGTGAAGTGCGCATTAACTGTCATTAGTGTCAAGCGTTTGTTTTCCATAGTCTACCTTTGTTTACTTACTTTTTTGATCATGTGAAGTGACTATTTTTAGGTTAAGTTCCACCAAAAAGATTTTCGACTTTTCCATTGCACTTTGCACAATCCTTTTTAGACGGAAAAACTGCAGAACTGGGAGAATCTTGAAAAATTGAAATTTTCTTTAATATTGCAACTATGGAAAGTTGGCTGTGATTCTGTCAAAAATTACTGATTATTTGAAATAGGGGTTGATCGTTCGGTAATGAAAACGTTGCAATTCTCTCCGCCTGTTTGCATTCGCCATAAGGCTACGTGTTAATATTTTGTTCGTTTTAAACAGTTTCAAATGTTTTTTGTTGTGTTTTGGGGCGCCTAAGCATTATTTCTTTGCTTAAACAGTTTGTCGCTGAGCATTTACATCAGTTACTTCGTTTTTGCAAAAAAATGCGGTGTTGTCAGATTGTGCCTTTCATAGCCTGGAAATGCGGTGTTGTCAGATTGCGTTAAACTGTTAAAATATTAACACGCAGCTTTATGGGAAATGTTATTTATTTTTTTAGGAGTCATTTGAAGTCGTTTTTTTCACATCTGTGTCATTTATTGTCATTTTTTTTTGGGCCAAAATAGATTTTCTCCACAAATGATAAGTTATTGATGGATAGATCCCACTCTACGATACTGAAAAAATCTGTCAAAAAGCATTATAAGCCATACTTAGGGGGTGTTCAAATTGCTCAGTTGGATCAGTGAAAAAAGACACTCGTGAATTGGAGAAGAAAATTTAAAAAAAGAGTACCTTAATTGATAATTTTCTGGTCAAGAAACAAAAAATTTCCTAGTTTTTAGTTTTAGAAATTGTTTATTTGCAATACCCGCAATAAAATTGTGTTAACTTGTGTTGCTTTCGAATATTGGCCGGTATGAATAAGCGGTAACGAAGCTTTTGCTTATACTTCTATCCTTCTCTCGTGCACTAGAAAGTTGTATTTGTATCCTTTATTAATACAAGTATGAGCATCCTGTAACACTTTATTCATACCAGCCAAGTGTTACAAGATGCTCACACTCCCATTAACAAAGGACGCAAATATAAGCTCTTCGTGCGCGAGAAAAGGATAGAACTGTAAG
The DNA here is from genome assembly GCA_963924575.1 of Pycnomerus fuliginosus. NCBI lineage: Eukaryota > Metazoa > Arthropoda > Insecta > Coleoptera > Zopheridae > Pycnomerus > Pycnomerus fuliginosus. The sequence continues at coordinate 2,848,111 of OZ004624.1, forward strand.
CAAAAGCTTTGTTACCGGCCATTTATGTCAGTCTTCTTTCATTTAATGGCCGGTATGAATAAACGGTAACAAAGCCTTTGCTCATAGTTCTATCCTTTTCTCGTGCACGAAAATCTTATATTTGCATCCTTTATTAATGCAAGTATACCAACCATTGTCTTTTTCTTATTTGCCTTCATTGCCAACAGAAATTGGCGACGTTGCCAAGTATCACCATGAATGATTTGAGTAAACTTTACTTAGCCAATAGAAACGTGGCGTTGGTGCTTCACCCTTTAACTTAAGACGGAAAAGTCATATTTCTCGTATAATCAAGGAAATTAAGATATGGATTTTTTGCTGGCAGACAATTTAATGATACCGCTGCCAGAAAAGTAATTGCCCCTAATGGTGGTTGTACCGTAAATAATAAAAACAAGATTTATTGATATATCGTAAGAAAGTAAAACTTTTTTTTTTGACACCGAATTATATGGGTTTCGCGTGCATCGAGGATTAGCTGTGAAAGTTATAATTTATCGTCAACAGGTTATCTGTGCATTGAAGCAATTCTGAAATGTTGGACTATTAGGGATTGCGTGAAAAATTGCACTTTCAGTTTTCAGTATTTTTGGACCTGATTGTATTCTCGGGTCGTTAATCCGTTACTTTTTTATTTTTCTTGAGTTTTGTTTATATCGTTTTTTCTCTTTTTGTTTTAGAAAAAAATTGTGACAAAATGCAGCAAGTTGATCCACCGATTCAAAACAACACTGTAAGTTTTTATTTATTTGTTTATTTGTTTGTTTTTGATTTGTGGTGGGGGTTGGGTGAAAGTCATTGGGGATGTACAATATACTCATTAGGGGTTGATTCCAGTTGCTGATTGCCGAGTAAACGGTGTTCTATCTTGAGTGATTGTAAATTTTGTGAGATTTGTTTTTAGTGAGTAAATAATTATTATGGTATTAATATGAAAATCGCCCTCACTTTTTTATATCAACGGAAATCACCCGGGGTGATTTCCAGGAAATCGCCCTGGGTCGGGGTGATTTCCAGGAAATCGTCCCAGCAATTTTCAAGAGACGCGAACAAGCATAATTACGAAAAACTGAATTTACCTATTATTTCATACTGCAATAAATGCATGACTTTTTATTTAATTTATTTACTTCAGGCGATTTTCTGGCTGAATATCCCTTGTGTTTGGGATATTTAAGGAAATCTGCCCTTGCTGTCTGATACACGTGTTTGTTGCCCCAAGAAAACAGACCTCGCGCTACGCGCTCGGTCTGTTTTCGTTGCAACAAGCACTTGTATAACAGCGCGGGCAAATTTCCGGAAATATCCCTCACACGCGGGATATTATATACGAAAACATCTTCGGTCATATTTGTAGGCCAGATTATAGATTTCCGAGATATTAACTGAAAATAACAATGAAACGGTCATTAGGGGGATGTTTTGAAAGCCTCCCAGGATGCATTTTTAATGAGTTTTTGCACGAAGATGTTAAACTGCAGACGAATAAAATATCGATGTGTAGAATTTTAAATCGCGTTATCGTAGGTGGCTGCTGTAGTACTGCACGTGTGGCCAAGATTTGTTTTAGAGTGTTTTTCGATGATAATAAAGATATCTACAAATTAATCAATAATTAATTTTCTAATTTTGTTAAAATTTCCCCACTTTTTTTGTTAACTTAATGAAGATAATTACTGGAATTATCGTTACCTGGAATTCAAAAAAAGGTCATGTAATATGTTCAGAAATTTCATAAAATTAATTTGATACAAAAATTTCCCGGTTGTCGGTATTTTGGTTTCAGAAATGACGCGAGGGGTTGACAACTTGGAAACTTACAATTTTTTTAAGGAATTTTGAAATTTTTTTGGAAAGATTTTACATGATTTTACACATTTTCTGGAAATTTTTTAGAAATTTTGGTGTACAGATTTTTACCCAGTTGTCAACCTTTCGGCCTGACATGACAAAACCTCCGAAGCGGCCTATTGGTTCGCGTTGGGAAAATATAAACCGACATGTCTGCAAGATTTTGGTGTACAAGCATGAGAAATTGGTACAATTTTTTTTAAGAATTTTGGAAATTTTGGATATTTTTGCATGATTTTGGACATTTTCTGGAATTTTTTTAGAAATTATGTAAATTTTGGTGTACAGATTTTTACCCAGTTGTCAACCCCTCGATTTCAACTGCTCGCTTTCGGCCTCGCCGAAGCTCGTATTGGCATGTTGCGAGCAAAATTCGCAATTTGATTTCCTTTGCACTCGGCTACGCCTTGTGTTGAAAATTTTGCTCTTTTAACAACCCCATACGAACAATAATTCTAAAATGATGTAATATTCTAAACTAATTTTTATGAAATCAGAATATAAAAATTATTGCCAATAAATCGATCATAGTTTACCGTCTAATTGGGTCGTCAAAAAGGCTCTGGTTAAATGAAGAAAATTGAATAATAAATAAGCTTTTTGGAATTCACCACCAAAAAGCTCAATCAGGCAACATCGCATTCCCTTGCTATGAGAGGCACAATCTGACAACACCACATTTCTTGACTAGGTTTAGTTTTTTGTAGTTAAATTTAATGTTGTATAAACTCCTTTTTTTGACAGTATTTTGCAAGGGGTTGACCACCCACGAAAAATCTGTACACCAATTTCCAAATAATTTCATCATGTAACATTTGATGCCTAATAAACTCTAACTCTATTTGAATTCACCGCCGAAAAGTCCAATCTGGCAACACCACATTTCCCGGCTATGAAATTCACAATCTGGCAGCACCGCATTTCTTGACTACGTTTAGTTGTGGTTAAATTTGTAATGTTGGTGGACCTGTTTTAGTGGATCATTCTTAAAACGAGCTAAGAGGTTCGTTAAGTTTTTGTAGGCAACAGTTACTAGTAATTTTGAAGTTTTGAGGTTGGCAACTTTGATTTAGTTCTTTAACAAAGAAGTTATCACGACTGTTTACGTTACTACAGATACATATTATTTCGAATGTTGGTAACCTGCTTCAGTTTTAAAACAAAGTTTAGGGGTTTGTTCACTTTTTGTTGGCCACACTGCAAATCGCATTCTTTCAATAGTAATACGACGAGTAGTCACTTGATTGCCGCAGATTATTTGATAAATTAAAGTATTGAGTGAGTAGTGTCAAGTTGACGTAGTATTATCACTGTAATCGGGATTTGATTGGTTACTGGTACACTAACTGCTGCTTTGGATTGGTTCAATACTTAATGCATAAAATAATCTATTAAAGATGAAGAAATAGTGTGTAACTCGCGTGTAAAGTATCTTTTTTGAACTGGTAGCTATTTTGTTAGGTGTACTTGCTGTATCCTCCCGTTAAGGGTTGCGTTTTGTTTGTTCATCAGGCTGACGTTGTAGTATTATCACTGTAATCAGGATTTGATTGGTTACTGGTATACTAACTGCTGCTTTGGATTGGTTCAATACTTAATGCATAAAATAATCTATTAAAGATGAAGAAATAGCGTATGTAACTCACGTGTAAAGTATCTTTTTTGAACTCGTAACTATTTCATTAGGTGTACTTAAGGGTTGAATTTTGTTTGGTCATCAGGCTGACGTTGTAGTATTATCAATGTAATCAGGATTTGATTGGTTACTGGTATACTAACTGCTGCTTTGGATTGGTTCAATACTTAATGCATAAAATAATCTATTAAAGATGAAGAAATAGCGTGTGTAACTCACGTGTAAAGTATCTTTTTTGAACTGGTAGCTATTTTGTTAGGTGTACTTGCTGTATCCTCCCGTTAAGGGTTGCGTTTTGTTTGTTCATCAGGCTGACGTTGTAGTATTATCACTGTAATCAGGATTTGATTGGTTACTGGTATACTAACTGCTGCTTTGGATTGGTTCAATACTTAATGCATAAAATAATCTATTAAAGATGAAGAAATAGCGTATGTAACTCACGTGTAAAGTATCTTTTTTGAACTCGTAACTATTTCATTAGGTGTACTTAAGGGTTGAATTTTGTTTGGTCATCAGGCTGACGTTGTAGTATTATCAATGTAATCAGGATTTGATTGGTTACTGGTATACTAACTGCTGCTTTGGATTGGTTCAATACTTAATGCATAAAATAATCTATTAAAGATGAAGAAATAGCGTGTGTAACTCACGTGTAAAGTATCTTTTTTGAACTGGTAGCTATTTTGTTAGGTGTACTTGCTGTATCCTCCCGTTAAGGGTTGCGTTTTGTTTGGTCATCAGGCTGACGTTGTAGTATTATCACTGTAATCAGGATTTGATTGGTTACTGGTATACTAACTGCTGCTTTGGATTGGTTCAATACTGAATGCATAAAATAATCTGTTAAAGATGAAGAAATAGTGTGTAACTCGCGTGTAAAGTATCTTTTTTGAACTCGCAGCTATTTCGTTAGGTGTACTTGCTGTATCCTCCCGTTAAGGGTTGAATTTTGTTTGGTCATCAGGCTGACGTTGTAGTATTATCACTGTAATCGGGATTTGATTGGTTACTGGTATACTAACTGCTGCTTTGGATTGGTTCACCACTTAATGCATAAAATAATCTATTAAAGATGAAGAAATAGTGTGTAACTCGCGTGTAAAGTATCTTTTTTGAACTCGCAGCTATTTTGTTAGGTGTACTTGCTGTATCCTCCCGTTAAGGGTTGCGTTTTGTTTGGTCATCAGGCTGACGTTGTAGCGTTATCACTATAATCAGGATTTGATTGGTTACTGGTATACTAACTGCTGCTTTGGATTGGTTCAATACTTAATGTATAAAATAATCTATTAAAGATGAAATGGCGTATGTAACTCACGTGTAAAGTATCTTTTTTGAACTCGTAACTATTTCGTTAGGTGTACTTAAGGGTTGAATTTTGTTTGGTCACCAGGCTGCCACCAGCAGGATGGGCGACGCAACCAGAGAACCCCCACCTCGTGTCGAACCCCCCAACGAACCCGTCAACGGAGTGGTGCAACCCCCCGTCCACCCCCCACAGGACCGGCCGGGTCGCGTGACCAATCAGCTGCAATTCCTCCAGAAGACGGTACTGAAGGCCGTGTGGAGTCACCATTTCGCGTGGCCCTTCAGGCAGCCCGTCGACGCCATGAGACTCAACCTGCCCGTGAGTTTTTTTAATTTTAACCAAAATTTTTTTGAAAATCACTCGATTTTCACTGCTGACGCGTTTCGAACACGATGTGCTCATCATCAAGGCCGAAGCTAAACAACCCTACCTGCCGGAAAACCGAAATGTTTATAGGCCCATCGACTGTGATATAAATGACGATACTTTCCATCGCATCTAGCATCTGCACCTTGTTAACGCTACAAACTAACTTAATATCATCACTTGTTCAGTTTTTTGGCTGGTGGGTTGTTTAGCTTCGGCTCTGATAATGAGCGCATTGTGTTCGAAACGCGTCAGCAGTGAAAATCAAGTGTTTCCATTGTGAATACACTTCGTCAAGATAATTATGTTTCATGACTTGTTAAATCTTTGAAATTCGGATTCGGCATAATATGACGTCACATATGGCAGACAAACTAATGTCAGAACCAGTAGGTGCATACCCAGGAAAAATTGAAGCACTGCGAGTATAAGTTCTCAGTATTTTCAATGTACTGCTAAGTACAAGTATTTTACAATTTTATTACTGCCTTTGTGGCTTGTAATGGGCCCTATGTTATACATGGTGTCCCAATTGTCTGTATTCGGTCGATATCTCCGTTACTATCAGAGATAGCGAAAAACTGCTAAATTCAAAGTTGCAGAGGATCAAATACTGCATGTATACAGGATGTTCCACTAAGAAATAACGACACAAACATAGGTTTTTTCAAATGGCACACCATATATATCAATTTTTTCTTATATTCTCCGATAAAATCCAAGTAACATTCATTAAAACTGTTTGACGGATGATTTTTTAAAACAACTATACTGCAAAAGTAATTTTTCCCACAAAATTTTGACGATATTTTTTAAACGATCAACTTCTGGTGAAAAAATGATTGGTGTGTTACTTGGAATTCATCGAAGAATCTAAAAAAAAGTTGACGTACCGGGTGTGCCATTTGAAAAAACCTTTGCTTTTGTCGTCACTCCTTAGTGGAACACCCTGTACATACTATTGTATTTTTAAAATGTGCAGTGTTTGACAATTTTTCGCTATCTCTGATAGTAATGGAGATATCGACCCAATACAGACAATTGGGACACCCTGTATACAATAAATACAAATAAACTCATCATTAAATCATATAACTGAATTCTTTCTCTTTCATTTATCGTCTGTTTGTGTTTTCTTCTTCCCCCTCTTCCATTTCTCGCCCTTTCCACTTCCTTTCTCCATTTTATTCCCTCTCCCCTTTCGTTCAAACTTATTCTCTGTGTGTTTCCTCCTCTCTCATTCCCTCTCACTCTCTCAGCAGACCATCCACACCCCGCACTTCCTCTCTTCCTCCTCCAATCAGAATTTATTCTTTCTCTCTCCATTTCCACTCTCGTAATATCCTTGCCTCTCCTTCCCTCTTTCTTTCTCTTTCCCTTTCCGGCGTTCTTTTAATATCGTACGATTTCCTCCATCCCCCATTCTCTGTCCTCGCATTCTCTCGACTTGCCTCTTTTTGGTTATTTACTGCGTTTAAAAAAAAAAAAACTTGCTACATCTTGCGACTGCTCGCAGTGTATTTCCATTATTTTGCAGTATATTTGCATTACTTGCGCTACATTGCAAACAGTTAAATTTCCGTTCCGTTAGCCGCATAAATCCGTCAGAGCACGAGCGAAAAAATTATGTGAAAGCCCGCGTGACGATTTTTGGTGTCCCACATTGCACATTCTGCGCAATATTGAGCAAATTTTCAACCACTTCGCACATTGTGTAGTCGTTGCACACATTACACAATTATTGCGCGCATTGCACAATCATTGCACACATTACATAATTATTGCACACTGCACAATTATTACACACACTACACCATTATTGCACACATTGCACAACAATTGTTCGTCGCACTACTTTGCAGTTCAAACCTGATTTGTTGAAAAAATCGTTCAAAAATCTGCATGTATACTCTGTCCGGAATCCACGTAACCCTATTTCCATGGCGAAACATACAATTATTGCACACATTACACCATTATTGCACACATTGCACAACAGTTGTTCGTCGCACTACTTTGCAGTTCAAACCTGATTTGTTAAAAAAATCGTTCACACAATAAAATCCTTAATGACAACATTTTTTGATGAAGTTTTTTTTCAAATTACGCCACTCGCGTGTGTCTTCTGTTCTGAACAGAAAATGCATAGTTTATGCTTAGAAAACGTCGGCAAGTCCTTTTTGCACTTTTCCCGAAAAATGCAAACAACTTTTTTGAGAATATGTACGTGTTTCGGTATTTTCCTAAAATTTTCCTTTTTTCAATTTTTTCGAGAATTTTTTGAATACCCATAGATACGAGTTACCAGTAGAGGTACTTTGACAAAAAAAAACAAAAAAATGTTAGGTATATTGATGCAGGCGGGGAAAATTGAAAATGCCCACCCCTCCCCGACGATCCACTTTTGGTCGACTGTATTGTGTTTAATGTCTGCTGACCTACTGTCAGACAAACATCAATCGGGGTGGGCATTTTCATAGACCCCGACTGTACTGCGCTTCGCAGGGGAAGGGGAAAGAATATTTCAGCACGCTCAACACAGAATGGGCACAAGACTGCACATCATTGCACAAGACTGCACAGCATTGCACACGACGACTGCAGAGCATTGCACGGTTTTCCAGATATTTTTACTTTTTCATGAAAAATTGCGTTTTATTTAGAAAGCGATCTGTTTTATCGGTAATGAAAATCTTTCAAAAAACTGTCAAATTAACTGATCATTAAAAAGTTTTTGCTTTGCTTCAATCAAAATTTCCTGTTTATTTAACAAATGCATAGTAGATAAGCTATGCCGATTCTGGACCGCTGCTGTCGGAGTGTTTTTTATCTCCTAACATGAGAACCTTGCAGTATAAAGTGACGAGATTGGTCGTACTGAAATTGGGCCCGATCGGATAACGGAAACGGCCGATATCGCCCGAAAGACATTGTTTCAAACACCCGAATAACTCGCGAACCGTTATTCCTATCGATTCGATCAAAAAACCGATTGATAGCTCTAATCAAGCTCTACAAGTTTTCATCCGACAATGTTTGCCGAAAAATGCACGGTTTTCCAGATATTTTTACTTTTTCATGAAAAATTGCGTTTTATTTAGAAAGCGATCTGTTTTATCGGTAATGAAAATCTTTCAAAAAACTGTCAAATTAACTGATCATTAAAAAGTTTTTGCTTTGCTTCAATCAAAATTTCCTGTTTATTTAACAAATGCATAGTAGATAAGCTATGCCGATTCTGGACCGCTGCTGTCGGAGTGTTTTTTATCTCCTAACATGAGAACGTTGCAGTATAAAGTGACGAGATTGGTCGTACTGAAATTGGGCCCGATCGGATAACGGAAACGGCCGATATCGCCCGAAAGACATTGTTTCAAACACCCGAATAACTCGCGAACCGTTGTTCCTATCGATTCGATCAAAAAACCGATTGATAGCTCTAATCAAGCTCTACAAGTTTTCATCCGACAATGTTTGCCGAAAAATGCACGGTTTTCCAGATATTTTTACTTTTTCATGAAAAATTGCGTTTTATTTAGAAAGCGATCTGTTTTATCGGCAATGAAAATCTTTCAAAAAACTGTCAAATTAACTGATCATTAAAAAGTTTTTGCTTTGCTTCAATCAAAATTTCCTGTTTATTTAACAAATGCATAGTAGATAAGCTATGCCGATTCTGGACCGCTGCTGTCGGAGGGTTTCTTACCTCCTAACATGAGAACCTTGCAGTATAAAGTGACGAGATTGGTCGTACTGAAATTGGGCCCGATCGGATAACGGAAACGGCCGATATCGCCCGCCCGAAAGACATTGTTTCAAACACCCGAATAACTCGCGAACCGTTGTTCCTATCGATTCGATCAAAAAACCGATTGATAGCTGTAATCAAGCTCTACAAGTTTTCATCCGACAATGTTTGCCGAAAAAGGCACGGTTTTCCAGATATTTTCACTTTTTCATGAAAAATTGCGTTTTATTTAGAAAGCGATCTGTTTTATCGGTAATGAAAATCTTTCAAAAAACTGTCAAATTAACTGATCATTAAAAAGTTTTTGCTTTGCTTCAATCAAAATTTCCTGTTTATTTAACAAATGCATAGTAGATAAGCTATGCCGATTCTGGACCGCTGCTGTCGGAGTGTTTTTTATCTCCTAACATGAGAACCTTGCAGTATAAAGTGACGAGATTGGTCGTACTGAAATTGGGCCCGATCGGATAACGGAAACGGCCGATATCGCCCGAAAGACATTGTTTCAAACACCCGAATAACTCGCGAACCGTTGTTCCTATCGATTCGATCAAAAAACCGATTGATAGCTCTAATCAAGCTCTACAAGTTTTCATCCAACAATGTTTGCCGAAAAATGCACGGTTTTCCAGATATTTTTACTTTTTCATGAAAAATTGCGTTTTATTTAGAAAGCGATCTGTTTTATCGGCAATGAAAATCTTTCAAAAAACTGTCAAATTAACTGATCATTAAAAAGTTTTTGCTTTGCTTCAATCAAAATTTCCTGTTTATTTAACAAATGCATAGTAGATAAGCTATGCCGATTCTGGACCGCTGCTGTCGGAGTGTTTTTTATCTCCTAACATGAGAGCCTTGCAGTATAAAGTGACGAGATTGGTCGTACTGAAATTGGGCCCGATCGGATAACGAAAACGGCCGATATCGCCCGAAAGACATTGTTTCAAACACCCGAATAACTCGCGAACCGTTGTTCCTATCGAAAAACTGTCAAATTAACTGATCATTAAAAAGTTTTTGCTTTGCTTCAATCAAAATTTCCTGTTTATTTAACAAATGCATAGATAGATAGATAGATACTTTATTGCTACATCGTATACATGTACATACACTGTAGAAGTCGACTAACATACATAATATAATGATAACAATCACTGAAACACATTTTACACCACACTAAAACGTATAAGAATTGGCTTAATGAAACATATCTATATGGCACGTAATTTATTGTTTAAAAATTCCTCCACAGAATAATAGCATTTGTCCAGCAATAGTTGTTTGATTTTTATTTTGAAATTTCTTAGTGGTAATTTTTTATAATGTCCGTCCAGCTTGTTATATAGCGTGACGTTAGGTGAGTTTTTTTTTGAGCTTGTTAATCTGTGCCTAAGAATGGTTAGCTGGTTGCTAAACCTCGTATCGTACTCATGAAAATCGGATTGTTTCTGATATTTATCAACATTTTGATGAACTTCTATTAGGGTATAATAGATGAACATGCAAGGAAGGGGCATAATCCCAAGTGTCTTGAATAAAGGACGGCAGTGATCCCTGTATTGAGCTCCCGCAATTATTCTTACGACTCTTTTTTGCATGATAAATACTTTGTGGGCCGTACTAGCATTTCCCCACCTTCTGATCCCATACGTGAGATGAGAGTGGAACAGGCCGAAATACGCCATTATCAGTACTTTCCCGTCTATAACTTGTTTTAAACCTCTAAGCAGGAAAATTAGTCCAGATAGCTTGTTACATAATTGTTCTATGTGTTGTGACCATCCCAGTCGGCCATCCACGCAAATACCCAGTACATTGACACTGTTTTTGCCCACCCCGTGGCTTAATCTGTTTGAGAGAATTAGTTGTTGTGATTTGGATTGTAGATAAGCTATGCCGATTCTGGACCGCTGCTGTCGGAGTGTTTTTTATCTCCTAACATGAGAACCTTGCAGTATAAAGTGACGAGATTGGTCGTACTGAAATTGGGCCCGATTGGATAACGGAAACGGCCGATATCGCCCGAAAGACATTGTTTCAAACACCCGAATAACTCGCGAACCGTTGTTCCTATCGATTCGATCAAAAAACCGATTGATAGCTCTAATCAAGCTCTACAAGTTTTCATCCGACAATGTTTGCCGAAAAATGCACGGTTTTTAAGATATTTTTACTTTTTCATGAAAAATTGCGTTTTATTTAGAAAGCGATCTGTTTTATCGGCAATGAAAATCTTTCAGAAAACTATCGGGGTAGGCATTCTCATAGATCCCGACTGTACTGCCCTTCGCAAGGGAAGGGGAAAGATTATTTTAGCACGCTCAACACAGAATGGGCACAAAACTGCACATCATTGCACAAGACTGCACAGCATTGCACCTTTGACTGTACAATATTACACACCATTACATACCATTGCACAATTGCACATTATTGCACACCATTACACATTATTGCACACCATTGCACACACGTGTGTCCCAACATTGCACGCATTGAATACCCCTTGGCGTGACGGTCAAAAATAACGAAACATTTTTTTCTTTCCAAATTCAAATTTAGATGATCGTTCTTGCGCGTACATATTCTAAGACACTTACGTTATCAAATAATACAGTTTTGGAACACTTAATCGTGAAATAGTGAACCCCGCCTGTAAAAAAAATATTCCGAAAAAACGATATATGCTTCCGATTAGCCGCAATAAACTTTAAATGCCGCAAAACTTAACTGAAATTACATCTGTGCATCGGAAACAACAGAAAAACGTAACATTTTTTAACTATGTACTACTGAAAATTAGAAAACGTAAACTCAAAAAACAAATGTTGTAGTTTCACTATAACAATAAATATGTGCATGTATTTTACGAAAATCATGATTGACGTAATAGTAAATCTAATATGATAAAAAGTGTTACAAGATGCTCATACTTGCATTAATAAAGGATGCACATACAAGTTTCTCGTGCACGAGAAAAGGATAGAACTATAAGCAAAAGCTTTGTTACTGCTTATTCATACGGGCCATTAAATGAAAGAAGACTGACATAAATGGCCGGTATGAATAAATGGTAACAAAGCTTTTGCTTACAGTTCTATCTTTTTCTCGCGCACGAAGAGCTTATATTTGCATCCTTTGTTAATGGGAGTGTGAGCATCTTGTAACACTTGGTTGGTATGAATAAAGTGTTACAGGACGCTCATACTTGTATTAATAAAGGATGCACATACAAGTTTCTCGTGCACGAGAAAAGGATAGAACTATAAGCAAAAGCTTTGTTACTGCTTATTCATACGGGCCATTAAATGAAAGAAGACTGACATAAATGGCCGGTATGAATAAATGGTAACAAAGCTTTTGCTTACAGCTCTATCTTTTTCTCGCGCACGAAGAGCTTATATTTGCATCCTTTGTTAATGGGAGTGTGAGCATCTTGTAACATTTGGCTGGTATGAATAAAGTGTTACAGGATGCTCGTACTTGTATTAATAAAGGATACAAATACAACTTTCTAGTGCACGAGAGAAGGATAGAACTATAAGCAAAAGCTTTGTTACGGTTTATTCATACCGACCAATGTGTTTCAGTTAATAAACTGTGTACGTGGTTGGGATCTCGTCCATCTTTACCGTTTATAGATAAAAGGGCTTCTCGTGAGAATATTTCTTTACATGTTTCAGTCGAATTCCAGCTGTCGTGTAGGCAACACAATAAAAAGTCGATTATTTTAGTAGTATTTAATTTTATTTGTCCAATTCCAACCTCAGATGGGGTAGTGCTAGACCCAAATGAGGGTGGAGAATCTTCAATTTTAGTGAATGTACGGCCAAAAAGGACCAGTTGGGGTGCTCTGACGGTTTAAGTAGGTACATACATACAGGGTGTTTTGCAACCGCGTGTAAGTTTTTTAACATTAGATTGCCCATCAAAAATGGTGACGATTGGCACAAAATTGTTTAGGTCGAAGTCATCTCCTAAGGAAGTTAGGGCTTTACCACAGGGAGCAGTTTTTCTTATTTGGATATCTCTAAAACCACTCATTAAATAAAAAAATACCAAGAATAGTAAAAGTTGCAGTTTAAGCTGCTCTTTACAACAGGTACCACCATTCTTAAAATGCGTGACCTTGAAAAATTTTCCAGTTACCTCAGGAACGGATATCTCTAAAACCACTCATTAAATAAAAAAATAGCAAGTATAGTAAAAGTTGCAGTTTGAATTGCCCTTTCTAACGGACACCACCATTCTTAAAACGCGTGACCTTCAAACATTTTTAAGAAGAAAAATGTCAAAGGTGTCTTCGTTTTCTGGGGATCCCGTGGTCATAATACAACGAAATTCCCCATGTAGATGTATATTCACTGGCTACTAGTGTCCACCAAATTTCATTCAAATCCGTTAATCCGTTCCTGAGATAACTAAGAAAAACTGCTCCCGATGGCTGACTTTAAAGCCCTATAACTTCCTTAGGAGACGACTTCGACCTAAACAATTTTGTGCCAATCGTTACCATTTTCGATGGGCAATCTGAGGTTAAAAAACTTACACGCGGTTGCAAAACACCCTGTATAATAACAGTAAAAAATGTAAAAAATCTTATTGAAATAGCAAAAAACATAATGCTTGTATAGTTAAATGCAATGTTTTATTAGGAAAGAATTCACATTTTGTTGTAATAAAGTTTGCGAATGTACTTTATTTTTGTGATCTCGAATGCTTGAGACTGCATTCCTCGATCAAATTTTCTTCAAAAGTGCATTGCTGAGTTTTTTGTAGTCAGTATCGCAGCTTTGCTACTCATTGTTATTGGCTTCGTCTCTGTCGGTACTAGAGGTGTGAGCGTGAAAAGTTTCGCTTTTTCTTGAAAAGTTGTAGCAAAGTAGTAACTTAAAAGACGAAAACAACGATGAACTTTAATGTTTAATGTTTTTATTTCGACTGATTATAACTTGTTTACACTTTTATGTTTCCTCCTATTCAGCTCCAAAATACTTCGTAGGACAACTTTTCATTTTTTTTTGAATGAAAAGTTTCAGCAAAATAATGTACATTTCATGAAAAAACTAATCGAAACTTTGCGAGTATACCAAAAAAAAAAACCGTCACTTTTTCAGGACTACCATCAAATAATAAAACAACCGATGGACCTGGGCACGATCAAGAAACGTCTGGACAACAACTACTATTGGTCGGGCAAGGAGTGCATACAGGACTTCAACACGATGTTCACCAATTGTTACGTCTATAATAAACCGGGGGAGGACGTGGTCGTGATGGCGCAAACGCTCGAAAAAGTGTTTCTGACGAAGGTGGCCGACATGCCGAAGGAGGAGGTCGTCGTGGCGAAGGGGGCCAAGGGAAAGAAGGGGAGGGGGGGTTCGGGTGTAGTCGGGGCGGGGGCGGGGCGAGGACGTCCTCCGGCCGCGGTGTCGTCCACGGTCGCCACCCCCTCCACCACCACCACCGGTAAGTGCAAAGAACGGAGGGGTTAACCACTTCGGGGAATTGTGGGTACGTTCACAATCTTTTGAGAGGGGTTGTCCCCTCTTTCAGAGAAAAGATCTAATTTGCTAACAAAACGTTATCGAGGGGAATTCCCTGCTGCCTTAACCTTAAATGTCAATAGAATGACAGCTGACAGCAGTTTTCAGGGCCTCCTAGATTTTGACCAAAAAACCTTCGTGATCTCTACAAAAATAGGGTGGCATTGAATTTTCAAGTACGTTGACTTCTGTCAGTTGTCAGATGTCATGTTTTTTTGACATGTGGCATCGAGATCAATGAACGAAATTATGTGTTGCGGGGGATTACTCGAAGACGATTTCTTTAAATACCATAGCCACCCTTGATCGTCTTTTTCTATTTGAAAACACAGTTGGCCATGTCCGGAATGGTTTATGTACCAATTTTGATCAGACATGAAAATTTGTACTGTTTCAACATGAGTCACCCCGCCATGGCAAACTACGATTAGAAGTTTGAAAAATGTTACACTAATGTTAATGCCTGCGACCTAGGTCGCACAAGGGCATATAAAAACAAAGCTAGGCTTGATAAAACTACAAAGGCTTATGGCTGTAGCTTTCAAAACCTTCTACTTTTGTTTAGTGCTTTATACTAGGGTTCTATAATAGTTTTAAAGCAGTTTCATTGAATTTAACTTGAAGTTTTTGCTAAGTCACATAGGTTTTATTGCAGTTTTAAACAAGGTTTGTTATCTTTTGCTATAATAATAGGTTTATCCCACTTATTATGTAAAACTGCCCCAAAGGAATACATTAGCAAAGTTAGGTTTGATAAAACTACAAAGGCTTATGGCTGTTGTTTTCAAAACCTTTTACTTTTGTTTAGTGCTTTAGACTAGGGTTCTATAACAGTTTTAAAGCAACTTCATTGCATTTAACTTGAAGTTTTTGCTAAGTCACATAGGTTTTATAGCAGTTTTAAACAAGGTTTCTTATCTTTTGCGATAATAATGGGTTTATCCCACTTATTATGTAAAACTGCCCCAAAGGAATATATTAGCAAAGTTAGGCTTGATAAGACTACAAAGACTTACGGCTGTTCTTTTCAAAACCTTCTACTTTTGTTTAGTGCTGTATACTAGGGTTCTATAATAGTTTTAAAGCAGCTTCATTGAATTTAACTTGAAGTTTTTGCTAAGTCACATAGGTTTTATAGCAGTTTTAAACAAGGTTTGTTATCTTTTGCTATAATAATAGGTTTATCCCACTTATTATGTAAAACTGCCCCAAAGGAATATATTAGCAAACTTAGGCTTGATAAAACTACAAAGACTTACGGCTGTTCTTTTCAAAACCTTCTACTTTTGTTTAGTGCTTTAGACTAGGGTTCTATAATAGTTTTAAAGCAGCTTCATTGAATTTAACTTGAAGTTTTTGCTAAGTCACATAGGTTTTATTGCAGTTTTAAACAAGTTTATTAATACAAGTATGAGCAATGAGCATCCTGTAACACTTTATTCATACCAGCCAAGTGTTACAAGATGCTCACACTCCCATTAACAAAGGATGCAAATATAAGCTCTTCGTGCGCGAGAAAAGGATAGAACTATAAGCAAAAGCTCTGTTACCATTTATTCATACCGGCCATTTATGTCAGTCTTCTTTCATTTAATGGCCGGTATGAATAAACGGTAACAAAGCATTTGCTCATAGTTCTATCCTTTTCTCGTGCGCGAAAATCTTATATTTGCATCCTTTACTAATGCAAGTATGAGCATCTTGTAACACTTTATTCATACCAGCCATTGCCTTTTTCGTATTTACCGAGGTCATTTTTTGGGTAATTTTTTTGGGACTAGTCAGTCATTTTTATCATTTATTTTTGCAAAGTTGGCGCTGGAAGCCCTGTAAGTCTGCTAAGTTTTATAACAGTTTTAAACAAGGTTTGTTGTTTTTTGCGATAATAATGGGTTTATCCCACTTATTATGTAAAACTGCCCCAAAGGAATATATTAGCAAAGTTAAAACCTTGATAAAGCTACAAAGACTTATGGCAGTTTCAGTTAGGACAAAGGTTCTATAATAGTTTTAAAGCAATTTTAATGAACTTAATTTGAAGATCTTATTAAGTTACAATGGTTTTAAACAAAGTTTGAATTTGCAGCACTTATTATCTAAAATTTTATAAAGACTCAAAGGGATATAATAGCAAAGATAAAACTTTCAAAAAGCCAAAGACTTATGGCTGTTGCTTTTTACTAGATTAATTCTTAAAACACAAAGATTTTGTGACAGTTTTAATAGTTTTAGACTTGAAAAAGGCCCAAGCGAATATATTTGCAAAGTTAAAACCTTGATAAAGCTACAAAGATTTAAGGCGGTTGCTTCCAAAGCCTTTTACTCTTCAATTTTTTCAGCAACTTTATCGAGGTAATTTGAAGGTCTTGTTTGGACATAAAGATTTTATGACGGTTTTAATGTTTAAAACCTGGAAAAAGCCCAAGGGAATATAGTAGCAAAGTTAAAGCCGTGGTAAAGCTGCGAAGACTTACGGCGGTGGGGGGTTGCTTTAAAAATCTTTTACGATTCAATATTTTGAGCATCTTTATTTAGTTAATTTAAAGGTTTTGTTAAGACACGATGGTTTTATTACAGTTCTAAACAGGGTTTTAAGGTTTAAACTTTGAAAAAGGCTCAAGGGAATATAGTAGCAAAGTTAAAACCTAGACAAAGCAGCGGTTGCTTTCAAAACCTTTTACCCTTCAATATTTTAAGCAACTTTATCGTGTTGATTTAAGGGTTTTATTAAGTCGCAAAGGTTTTGTAATAGCTTTAAACAAGGTTTTGAAAAAGGCCCAAGGGAATACAGGGTGGTCCAAAGGCAAAATGACCCTTTCCATACTTTTAAGCTAGTTCTAATTTTTTTACATGATGTATGGGTACTAAAAAACCTTTTCAGATGGTGTCATAATCTTTTTGGTAGGTCCAAAAATATGACGTCACGAAATCACATCAGGTTACCAAACTGCAAAAACTAAAAATATCGTCATGTTTTCTCACAAGTCGCCTATGAAACAACATGTAATCATTGCGAGGTATGTCCTTCGTGACGTCACATTTTTGAACCTGTCTAAACAAATTATGACGTCATCTAAAGGGTTTTTAGTCTGTAAAAAATTCAAAACTAGCTTAAAAGTAAAGATCATTTTGCCGCTGGACACTAGTGTTGGACCAACCTGTATAGTAACAAAGTTAAAACCTTAATAAAGCTGCAAAGTCTTATGGCGGTTGTTTTCAAAACCTTTTACTCTTCCATATTTTAACTAACTTTATAGAGTTAATTTGAAGGTCTTGTCAAATCACAAGGGTTTTATAATGTTTTAGGCAAAGTTTTAACGTTGACAATGTAATCAACACTGTTGAATTAAGATGGAAAAGTTGCTTTCAGAACCTTTTAGTCTTCAGTATTTTAGAAAGCTTTATTAAATTAAATTTAAGGCAAAGGTTTTATAGCAGTTTTAAAGCAGCTTTATTGAATTTAATTTGATGGTCTTATTAAGTCTCAAAGGTTTTATAACAGTTTTAAGGCAGTTTTATTGAATTTAATTTGAAGGTCTTATGAAGTCACAAAGGTTTTATTAAAGTTTTATGGATGACTTGACAATGTTATCAACACTGTTGAATTAAGATGGAAAAGTTGCTTTCAGAACCTCTTGGTCTTCAGTATTTTAGAAAGCTTTATTAAATTAAATTTAAGGCAAAGGTTTTATAGCAGTTTTAAGGCAGCTTTATTGAATTTAATTTGATGGTCTTATTAAGTCTCAAAGGTTTTATAACAGTTTTAAGGCAGTTTTATTGAATTTAATTTGAAGGTCTTATGAAGTCACAAAAGTTTTATTAAAGTTTTATGGATGATTTGACAATGTTATCAACACTGTTGAATTAAGATGGAAAAGTTGCTTTCAGAACCTCTTGGTCTTCAGTATTTTAGAAAGCTTTATTAAATTAAATTTAAGGCAAAGGTTTTATAGCAGTTTTAAGGCAGCTTTATTGAATTTAATTTGATGGTCTTATTAAGTCTCAAAGGTTTTATAACAGTTTTAAGGCAGTTTTATTGAATTTAATTTGAAGGTCTTATGAAGTCACAAAGGTTTTATTAAAGTTTTATGGATGACTTGACAATGTTATCAACACTGTTGAATTAAGATGGAAAGGTTTTAAAGAAGTTTCAAAAGGTGCACTGGAAGAACCTCATAAGGTTCTCCTTTTTTTTCACCTTATAACTGATTTATTACAGTGTTCATTACTCCTTTAAGGGAGAGTATAGCTTTAAAAAAACTCTTGTTAGTAAGTTTTATAGCTGTCTCGTAGATTAAAATAAAACTTAAATTGTTACTTATTGTCTTAACTTTTAAAGGCCTTTTTAGAGCTACAAACACATGTGGCGGTTGTTTACAAAACCTTTTACTCTTCAGCATTTTAAGTAGCTGTAAAGGTGCGTTGAGGCAATGAAAGGTTTTAAGAAGTTTCGAAAATTATATACTTAAACTGTCATACAGGGTGACTCGGAATTATAGGGACAACGGCCAACCACGGATTCCTTAGGTAAAAATATGTCAACAAGTTCCTATAAGTGGTTTTTTCTAAATATCTTCAAAACCGCTAAAGATGGCAACGTGAAATTTGGTATCTTTACTAAGTTTTTGATGCTGAAGTAATTACCGTGGTCAAAATTTTAAATTTTTTTTCAGAAGCGTCTTAGGACTAAATTTGCTCAAACATTTTTGTGAGTAGTTTTTTCTCAAATTTCATTCCGGAATCCGAAAATTTGAGGTTTTTACGTAAAAATGGTACTCTTGATTGACGTCGATGGGATGTACCGTTTTTGAAGAAAATTGGTTTTTATTGGTTCATTCCTTACTTTATTTTAGAAAGAAAAGTTACTTGAAAACCTCAAATTTTGAGATTCTGAAATAAAGTTTGAGAAAAAACTACTTGGAAAAATGTTTGAACTTTGGTCGTATGCCGCTTCTGAACAAAATTTTAAAATTTTTACCCAAGGAATCTCCGGTTAGCCGTCGTGCCTATAATTCCGAGTCACCTTGTATACCGAAGAGATTAATTGAAATTTGTCCAAATCGCAAGGTTCGTTGGGACTACCCTTGGGCACCCAGGCCCCCGCCACCATCCCCGGCAGCACCGCCACCACCACCATAGCCCCCGCCACCACCCACGGCCCCCTCCCCCAACCGCCCCCCAACTACCCCCTCCCCCCGCCCCCCATCGTCAACAACGTGGACGCCACCTCTTCGGTGTTGCCGGGCAACGTGGTGCCGCCCCCCTCCCAACCGGCCAAGGTGAAAAAGGGCGTCAAGAGAAAGGCCGACACGACCACCCCCACCGCCACCGCCTACGACTACAACAATCAGATGGAATCATCCAAATCGGCCAAGATAGCGATGCGGAGGGAGTCGGGCAGACAGATCAAGAAACCCATAAGGCCGGAATTGGACGGCCTAGTGCCGTACAATCAGGCCAACATCACACCCCCCATATACAATTCCACCCCCCAGTTGCAGCACAAGACGAAGGAAAAATTGACCGAGTCGTTGAAGGCGTGCAACGAGATCCTGAAGGAGTTGTTTTCGAGGAAACACTCGAGTTACGCGTGGCCGTTCTACAAGCCCGTCGACGCGGAACTGTTGGGGTTGCACGACTACCACGATATTATCCAGAGGCCGATGGATTTGGGTACGGTGAAACAAAAGATGGATAATAGGGAGTACAGGACGGCGCAGGAGTTCGCCTCCGACGTCAGACTGATATTCACCAATTGTTACAAGTATAATCCGTCGGATCACGATGTGGTCGTCATGGCGAGGAAGTTGCAGGACGTCTTCGAAGTCAAGTAAGTGGAAAAAATGCGACGAAATTGTTTTTTTTTGCGACCCCGTGGGAAAGCGAAGGTTTCCACCCTGTTTCTGGGGAGGAAAGTCAATTTCCTCCCTAAGGGGGTGAAAAAATGCAACAAGATTGTTTTTTTCTACAACCCTATCAGAAAGTGAACGTTTTCAGTCTATTTTTGGGAGGAAAGTTGCCGTTTCCCTCCCTAAGGAGGAAAGTGACCACTTTCCTACCTAAGGAGGAAGTGGTCACATTCCTCCCTTTCCAGGAAGCAGGAGAGGGTGAAAAAATGCAACAAAATTGTTTCTTCCTACAACCCTATCAGAAAGTGAACGTTTCCACCCTGTTTCTGGGGAGGAAAGTGGCCGTTTGCCTCCCTAGGGAGGGAAACGGTCAATTTTCAAGGAGGAAGTGGAGCGTGAAAAAATGCAACAAAATTGTTTCTTCCTACAACCCTATCAGAAAGTGAACGTTTCCACCCTATTTCTGGGGAGGAAAGCGACCGTTTCCCTCTCCAGGGAAGGGAAACGGTTAATTTCCTCCCTAAGGGAGAAGTGGTCACATTCCTCCCTTTCCAGGAAGGAGAGGAGGGTGAAAAAATGCAACAAAATTGTTTTTTCCTACAACCCTATCAGAAAGTGAACGTTTCCACCCTGTTTCTGGGGAGGAAAGTGACCACTTTCCTACCTAGGGAGGGAAACGGTCAATTTTCTACCCAAGGAGGAAGTGGAGGGTGAAAAAATGCAACAAAATTGTTTCTTTTTCCTACAACCTTATCAGAAACTGAACGTTTCCACCCTATTCCTGGAGAGGAAAGTGGTCGTTCCCTCCCTAGGGAGGGGAAACGGTCAATTTCCTCCCTTTCCAGGAAGGAGGGTGAAAAAATTCAACAATAGTTATTTGTACAACAAGTAAGGAAAATTATTACTTTTCCATGTGAGTTTGGGTGTTTAACGCACGAGGCGAAGCCGAGTATATTAATTCAAACGAGCATGGAAAAGTATCTTTTCCACGAGTTGTACACATTATTTTTCCGTGTACTATCCTGAAACATTTACGATTAAAAATGAGAAATCAAAAATTATTCGTACAGGGTCCAATAGTTTCTGAAACTCCATTTACATAGTAACGGAAAAAACAAAATAGAAAAATTAGCAAAAAATGTCATTAAAAATGTTTACTTCCGATAAAAAGAATTCCGCCTATGTTTTAACGGCGGCTGCAGAAGAAACAGCAAGTTTGCTTCTAGTAAAGTCGAGAAATAAGTATGAGAAGTGTTATGAAAACTTCAACGAGTGGCGAACGAACAAAAAATTGCAGGAAATGGACGAAAACATTATGTTAGCTTACTTCTTTGAAAAGGTAGGAAGATACGGTACATTTTTATTTCGTTTTAAAGTTTTTGTGCGTGTTATAGTCCAAGCAACTAAAAGCCTCAACATTATGGTCCGCTTACTCAATGGTGAGAAGCTTTTTACAAGTGAAAGAAAATGTGAATATTTCAAAGTACGCAAAGTTGCGTGCATTTCTCAAAAGGCAAGCGCAAGGATATGAACCAAAAAAATCGAAAAATTTGTCCATGGATAACGTCACACAGTTTTTAAATGAGGCTCCCGGCGACTGCGACTTCCTTCAACATTCCAGCATCCTGTGGGTTATCGTTTTCAAATTTGTCAAACTGTACTTTTACAGTGGTAAAGACGATTAAGCATTTTGTTAACCGAAAAATAAATTGTTATTTAGAAAAGCGTTGCTATGTGGAAAAGTTTAACTTTTCTAAATGAAAAAATACTTAGAAATTTAATATATTTCAGAATAGTACACGGAAAAATAGTTTTTTCCTACAACCCTACCAGAAAGTGAACGTTTCCACCCTATTTCTGGGTAGGAAAGTGGCCGTTTCCTTCCCTAGGGAGGGGAAACGGTCAATTTCCTCCCTAAGGGGGAAGTGGTCACATTCCTCCCTTTCCAGGAAGGAGAGGAGGGTGAAAACATGCAACAAAATAGTTTTTTCCTACAACCCTGTCAGAAAGTGAACGTTTCCACCTTATTTCTGGGGAGGAAAGTAGCCGTTTCTCTCCCTGGGGAGGAAAGTGACCACTTTCCTCTTTATGGAGGGAAACGGTCAATTTCCTCCCTAAGGAGGAAGTGGTCACATTCCTCCCTTTCCAGGAAGTTATCACTCTCCTCCATTTCCTCTCGCTAAATAGCTGAGAGTTAATCTGAATTAAAATCTTTGGGGACCCTTTTTTATTCCAGAGTATGTAAGTGAGAAAATGCTACGAAATTGCTTTTTCCTGCGACCCCATCGGAAAGTGAACGTTTCCACCCTGTTTCTGGGGAGGAAAGTGGCCGTTTCCCTCCCTAGGGAGGAAGTGGTCACATTCCTCCCTTTGCAGGAAGTTATCACTCTTCACTTCACACTTCCTCCCTAAGGGGGAAGTGGTCACATTCCTCCCTTTCCAGGAAGCAGAGGAGGGTGAAAAAATGCAACAAAATTGTTTCTTCCTACAACCCTACCAGAAAGTGAACGTTTCCACCCTATTTCTGGGGAGGAAAGCGACCGTTTCCCTCCCCAGGGAAGGGAAACGGTTAATTTCCTCCCTAAGGGGGAAGTGGTCACATTCCTCCCTTTCCAGGAAGGAGAGGAGGGTGAAAAAATGCAACAAAATTGTTTCTTCCTACAACCCTATCAGAAAGTGAACGTTTCCACCCTATTTCTGGGAGGAAAGTGGCCGTTTCCCTCCCTAGGGTGGAAAGTGACCACTTTCCTACCTAAGGAGGAAGTGGTCACATTCCTCCCTTTCCAGGAAGGAGAGGAGGGTGAAAAAATGCAACAAAATTGTTTCTTCCTACAACACTATCAGAAAGTGCACGTTTCCACCCTATTTCTGGGGAGGAAAGTGTCCGTTTTCCTTCCTAGGGAGGGGAAACGGTCAATTTCCTCCCTAAGGGGGAAGAAAAAATGCAACAATAGTACCGTATTCCCCCGTGTAAAAGCAACAAAGTAAGTAGGCTGCTACTTTTACCTTTTCTGTCGCGTTTTTTTGACTTTAGTTTTGCAAAATTCCGCCACGGTCAAAAACAAAAGTTACTCGGTCGAATTCACGATATTCAGGAGCTTTACTGCGCACGCGTCGAATTCCTTGGATGAACTCCTCAAAAATTACCGAAGCAGGGATTTTATTTCTTCGCCATTTTGAAAGTGACACTATTGACGTTTGGTGTGGTTCATTATCATTTTTATCGCCTGTAGAATTTCACTGTAATGACAGCTGACAAGACTGACAGACGCAGAGCAAATGCTTCGATGTTATTCTATCTCTATCCCTCTCCGTGTATTAGTAAGAGATAGAAAGTGAAACATTTGGCGTCTCTTGCTCAGAAAGCGGATTCTGCGCACATTAAAGCTACAACAGCAAGAGAGAGAGCTTGAAGTGAACATACTCCCAGATCCTTTACTCTTTATTTATTTTTGCTTGTGTATGATTGCTTCTAATCTTACCAAATGTCAGTTTGACCGTGGTGTATTTCCGAAAAGTCTAACGTCAAAGCCTGATAAAAGTGCTTTTACACGAGGGAATACGGTATGTTACGTAATATGTAATAGACTGCGTTCGTGCGGTGGGACAAACGTGACGTCACGGCTATTATTTCGCGCTCTTATATCTCATCAACTGTTGCGAATTTCAATCTAATATTTTCCTTGTGTGTTTATTATAGGGTACGAATAAGTTTGAAACAATAAAAAAAAAATGATTTTGTAAATACGAATTAATTTTGTCTTATTTAAAACCAGAATTTGAAGACCTTTCTGATGGTGATTATAAATCTGTTTTAACCTTCCAAATCTTCTGGTTCTTTAATCTTCAACCATTTCGAAGATAGTAATCTTTCAATGCAGGGCAGAATCATAAAACGTACGTTTTCAGTTCACTTTTCACTTTTTTTGTTTTATTTTTCCATTTTTGAGTAAATTGTAAATTGTATGAAAATTGTTTTGAGAAACGCGTTTTAATTTTTGTTGTGCACGAAATCCGCTCAATCATTGGTCCGTTGAATCAGTTTACGTCGTTAAAAATGGTATTTCTCGATAAAAATTGTTTGCTTAATTGACATAAATAATGAATTATTGTTTCGTGGGAGAAAAGCTTATCTATAAATAATGCGGATTTATGGGAATATCGACGGTTTTGCATTTTCCTTTATACATTTATACAAACTAACTATGATTTTACCGTCGCTAGATGTCGCTGCAGGGTTTTTGACAGCGTGGCAACGTCGCAGTTTTCTGTACTGGAACAAACAGTGACAATCACATTAGGCTACATGTTAATATTTCGATTGTTGTTTGGGGTGTTTTGTTTCGGTAGAAAAATTGCGACGTTGCCATTTTCAAACCACCGACCTCTACTGATGTTTCTTCATATCTTCTCTCTCTCTCTCTCCCTCCCTCTATCGCTCTTTTAATATTCACTTGTTAAATGCAAGTCTAACAAAAAGAGAATCAAAATTTGACATGTTATGACAGTATTAACGTTTTGACATTGACGCGGCCTCCAGTGAAGTCATTTTTAAATCATTTATAGTCATTTATTTCATATCTCGGTCATTTATTGTCATTTTTTTTGGGCTAAAATAGATTTTCTCCACAAATGATAAGTTATTGATGGATCGATCCCACTCTACGCCACTGAAAAAATCTGTCAAAAAGCATTATAAGCCATACTTAGGGGGTGTTTAAATTGCTCAGTTGGATCAGTGAAAAAAGACACTCATGAATTGGAGAAGAAAATTAAAAAAAAGGGTACCTTAATTGATAATTTTCTGGTCAAGAAACAAAAAATTTCTTAGTTTTTAGTTTTAGAAATTGTTTATTTGCAATACCTGCAATAAAATTGTGTTAACTTGTGTTGCTTTCGAATATTGGCCGGTATGAATAAGCGGTAACGAAGCTTTTGCTTATACTTCTATCCTTCTCTCGTGCACTAGAAAGTTGTATTTGTATCCTTTATTAATACAAGTACGAGCATCCTGTAACACTTTATTCATACCGGCCGAGTGTTACAGTGTTACAAAATGCTCACACTCCCATTAACAAAGGACGCAAATATAAACTCTTCGTGCGCGAGAAAAGGATAGAACTTATAAGCAAAAGCTCCGTTACCGTTTATTCATACCGCCTATTTATGTCAGTCTTCTTTCATTTAATGGCCGGTATGAATAAACGGTAACGAAACCTTTGCTCATAGTTCTATCCTTTTCTCGTGCACGAAAATCTTATATTTGCATCCTTTATTAATGCAAGTATGAGCAACTTGTAACACTTTATTCATACCAGCCATTGTCATTTTCTTATTTACCGAGGTCATTTTTATCATTTATTTTTGCAAAGTTGGCGCTGGAAGCCCTGAAATCAGTTAAAACTGTCAATTTAGTGTAATTCAGGCTTTCAAACCTACCTCTTTCTTCTATCATGACGTCATGGGCAGGAATTGTGCGCGCTTGGAGTCAGAGTCAAAATTTGACAGATGACAGTATTAACGTAGATCTTTGACAGTCCTAACATATCGGTTCAATTGTAGTAAAATAGCAATGGCCAATTAAATTCGTCAATTTAGTATAATTAAGGCTTCGAAAACTTGTCTCTTTCATTTGAAAACTAGATTTGACAGATGACAGCGTTACTGTAGACTTTTGACAGCCTTTATAACTCAAGTTCAACTGTTGTCAGTTTAGTGTAATTCAGGCTTCTAATCCTGTCTCTTTCTATTGTGTGTGCCGTCATGCGCAAGAATTCTGCACATTTGGGGTCAAGATTTGACAGATGACAGCATTAAATTGCTGGTTTAGTGTAATTCGGGCTTCTAGTCCTGTTTCTGTCTATTGTGTGACGTCATGCACAAGAATTCTTTTAGACAGCTTTCGACACAAGTGAACAAAGTCCGCCATGACAGTTTCCTCCTCCATCTCTCTTTTTTCAAAATTGGAAATCTGGCTACGCCGCAATTTTCTCTACCGGGACAGACATTACCATTCACCATAAGGCTGCGTGTTAATTTTTTGTTCGTTTTCAGCACAGGACTTCCAGTGAAGTCATTTAAATCATTTATAGTCATTAATTTTTTCAGTAGTCATTTAAAGTAATTTTTTTCACGTCTAGGTCATTTATTGTCATTTTTTTGGGCCAAAATAGATTTTCTCCACAAATGATAAGTTATTGATGGATCGATCCCACTCTACGCCACTGAAAAAACCTGTCAAAAAGCATTATAAGCATTATAAGCCCATAGGGGGTGTTCAAATTGCTCAGTTGGATCAGTGAAAAAAGACACTCATGAATTGGAGAAGAAAATTAAAAAAAAGGGTACCTTAATTGATAATTTTCTGGTCAAGAAACAAAAAATTTCTTAGTTTTGAGTTTTATAAATTGTTTATTTGCAATACCTGCAATAGAATTGTGTTAACTTGTGTTGTTTTCGAATATTGGCCGGTATGAATAAGCGGTAACAAAGCTTTTGCTTATAGTTCTATCCTTCTCTCGTGCACTAGAAAGTTGTATTTGTATCCTTTATTAATACAAGTATGAGCATCCTGTAACACTTTATTCATACCAGCCGTGTGTTACAAGATGCTCACACTCCCATTAACAAAGGACGCAAATATAAGCTCTTCGTGCGCGAGAAAAGGATAGAACTATAAGCAAAAGCTTTGTTACCGTTTAGTCATACCAGCCATTTATGTCAGTCTTCTTTCATTTAATGGCCGGTATGAATAAACGGTAACAAAGCCTTTGCTCATAGTTCTATCCTTTTCTCGTGCACGAAAATCTTATATTTGCATCCTTTATTAATGTAAGTATGAGCATCTTGTCTTTTTCTTATTTATTTTTTTATTTTTCGGGTAATTTTTTTGGGACTAGTCAGTCATTTTTTTATCATTTATTTTTGCAAAGTTGGCGCTGGAAGCCCTGAAATCAGTTAGAACTGGCAATTTAGTGTAATTCGGGCTTTCAAACCTACCTCTTTCTTCTATCATGACGTCATGCGCAGGAATTGTGCGCGCTTGTAGTCAGAGTCAAAATTTGACAGATGACAGTATTAACGTAGGTCTTTGACAGTCCTAATAGGTCGGTTCAATTGTAGTAAAATAGCAATGGCCAATAAAATTTGTCAATTTAGTGTAATTCAGGCTTCTAATCCTGTCTTCTTTCTATTGTGTGCCGTCATGCGCAAGAATTCTGCACATTTGGAGTCAAGATTTGACGGATTTGGCAGTCTTTATAAATCAGTTCAATTAAAATTGCTGGTTTAGTGTAATTCGGGCTTCTAGTCCTGTCTCTTTCTATTGTGTGTCGTCATGCGCAAGAATTCTGCACATTTGGAGTCAAGATTTGACATGTGACAGCATTAATGTGGTCTTTTGGCAGTTTTTATAAATCAGTTCAATTAAAATTGCTGGTTTAGTGTAATTCGGGCTTCTAGTCCTGTCTCTTTCTATTGTGTGACGTCATGCGCAAGAATTCTTTTAGACAGCTTACGACATAAGTGAACAAAGTCCGCCATGACAGTTTCCTCCTCCATCTCTCTTTTTAAAAGTTGGAAATTGGCTACGCCGCAATTTTCTCCATAAGGCTGCGTGTTAATCTTTTGATCGTTTCAAGCAGTTTCAGTGATTTTTCGAAACAATAATCGTGTCGGTGTTTTCCGGCAGTTGTAAATAAATGAAATTTTTCAGATTCGCTAAAATCCCCGACGAGCCCCTCAACAGGATAGGCATCCCCCCAAACGAATCGAGTTCCTCGGGTTCCAGTTCGGAGTCCTCCAGCGACACGGAAGATTCCGAGGAGGAGACCCGCAACAAACAGCTGAAGATGCTGGAGAAAGAGGTTGGTTTCTTTTGGTTTTCTGTCTCTCTCTCCGTCTCTCTCTCGTTGTGCGATTAACTCGAACGTGTTTTTGTTTTTTTCCCATTTGTTGAAAACGCAGCTGATCGCCATGCAGGAGAAGATGCGCAAGCTGGTGGAGGAGAGCTCCAAGAAGAAGAAGGAGAAGAAGAAGCTGAAAGACAAGGACAAAACGACGACGACGACGACAAAGAAAGTGATGCCGAATAGTAGCACGACAATGGGTAAGCCGGGGGCGCATAGCGCTCTCACAAAAACCAATTCAATCTCAGATAGCGTTGAGGATAGTATAGCGAGTGTTGTATCAGGAGCAGATCTCGGCAAGATTCAGCAAGATGTGCAGCATCCGGCGGCCGCGGGCAAGTCCATCAACATGCACCACATGGCTCCTGGTGCTAACACGACGTCGTCTTCGCTGAAACCGCCCAAATCCAAAGGCAAGAGATTCGTGTTTTTTGCCTTTCGGGGGGTGCTGGAGAGAAATTCGCGTTTGGGGGGTTGTTTACGTTTGTTGTTTTACTTACCTTTTTTGCGTCAGCGGTTTTACTTACCTTTTTTGATGAATGACACGAAATTGAGGCACGTTGGTCGTTTTGTGCGAACAGCGCTCTGTTTTATCGGCAAACAAATGTTACTAAACAATGGTTAATATTCGAAGAAGTCGAGTCTGCCATGCAAGTAGCGGGACAATGCTCAAGTATGCCGAAGAAACTAGTCCGATTGATGGAAATCATTAACCCCACCATTTTTTATATGAATTACGGACAAAAAAAACGGTCTGCCACTTCGCCTGCGGGACAAAATGTGTCTGCCAACCGCATTTCCTAGAAATTTGATTAAGAAAATTCAAACTGTCATATTTAATTGTCTGCCCGTGCAGGTGTAAAACAGGTGGCATAATAGTGTCGTTAGGCAACAATCTGTCTATTCTACGACAATTTTATTAGTGAAATATCTAGGAAATGTGGCTGCCAGACACATTTTGTCCCGCAGGCGAAGTGGCAGACCGGTTTTTTTTGGACACTTCGAGGTGTCTGTAATTCATATAAAGGATTTCAGCGTTAATGATTTCACTCTTTTTTACCATACTTAAAGGCCTGTCACGCAGGTACCCTGGCAGACCGCCAATTTCTGTATTTATTTGACACGTAAATTAACGAGTAATGTGGAAAAGAATGTTTTAATGAAATCGGTCGAATATTTGTGTCGCTGCCTCCCCGACTATTAGGAAATAACACCAAAACGGAACTTGAGGTCGCCCAGAATTTTGAAAAAATATGTGCTTTCTAGTTTTTGATTTTTTTTTTGGAAAAAGTACTGACAATTAGTTTCTATCGAGCAAATACTTGACAAAATACGATTTGAATTGAAACTTGCCGTTTTCTATTGATTTTGTAGTATTGTCAAGTTTTAAAATTACGCAAAGCTACTTTATTCCGAGTGGGTGATTGCTAGAAGTTTAAAATTTGCACCAATCGATTCTCCTTGAGATTTGAGAAAGTAGGATGGGTCATACTTGGGGTCGCCAAGAATTTTGAAAAAATATGTACCTACTTTCTAGTTTTTGATTTTTTTTTTGGAAAAATTACTGACAATTAGTTTCTATCGAGCAAATACTCAACAAAATACGGTTCTAATTGAAACTTGCCTTTTTCTATTGATTTTGTAGTATTGTCAAGTTTTAAAGTTACGCAAAGCTACTTTACACCAAGTGGATGATTGCTAGAAGTTTAAAATTTGCACCAGTCGATTCCCCTTGAGATTTGAGAAAATAGGACGGGTCACACTTGGGGTCGCCAAGAATTTTGAAAAAATATGTACTTTCTAGTTTTTGATTTTTTTTTTGGAAAAATTACTGACAATTAGTTTCTATCGAGCAAATACTCAACAAAATACGATTCTAATTGAAACTTGCCGTTTTCTATTGATTTTGTAGTATTGTCAAGTTTTAAAGTTACGCAAAGCTACTTTACTCCAAGTGGGTGATTGCTAGAAGTTTAAAATTTGCACCAGTTGATTCCCCTTGAGATTTGAGAAAATAGGATGGGTCACACTTGGGGTCGCCAAGAATTTTGAAAAAATATGTACTGTCTAGTTTTTGATTTTTTTTTTGGAAAAATTACTGACAAATAGTTTCTATCGAGCAAATACTCAACAAAATACGATTCTAATTGAGACTTGCCTTTTTCTATTGATTTTGTAGTATTGTCAAGTTTTAAAGTTACGCAAAGCTACTTTACTCCAAGTGGGTGATTGCTAGAAGTTTAAAATTTGCACCAGTTGATTCCCCTTGAGATTTGAGAAAATAGGATGGGTCACACTTGGGGTCGCCAAGAATTTTGAAAAAATATGTACTTTCTAGTTTTTGATTTTTTTTTGGAAAAATTACTGACAGTCAGTTTCTATCGAGCAAATACTCGACAAAATACGGTTCTAATTGAAAATATGTACTTTCCAGTGGTCGTTTTGTGCGTTCAGCCCTCTGTTTTATCGGCAAACAAATGTCACTAAACAACTGTCAATTTCACAACGGTTGCATTCAGCCGACGGATCTAAAACTGTTTTCGCTCCAACCGTTGTTGCGCATTGGCTGGCAGTGCTATGTGGCACACAATTTCAGCCGAATTATGTCAACTGTCAAAGAAATGACACCTTGGTTGAGTGAAGCGTTTTTTTCGCGATTTCGCCCGGTTGACCGCAAATTCATAACTGTGATTGGTGCGTTTATCCATTTTGCAGATTGTTGCCTAGCGACAATGTCATAGCGCTGACCGTTTAAAACCTTCTCACGGAGGTGTGTTAGAAACTGACATTAGTTTGACAATTTTATGAAACAAATCACACATCACCAATCACAGTTATGAATTTGCGGTCAACCGGATGAAATCGCGAAAAAATGGCTTAAGTTGAGTATAGAAATGGTTATGCACTCCGCACATTTTGGTAGTCACTGTATATGTCAATGAAAAAATCTGTCAAAAAGCATTATAAACCATACTTAGGGGGTGTTCAAATTGCTCAGTTAGATCAGTGAAAAAAAGACACTCATGAATTGGAGAAGAAAATTTAAAAAAACGAGTACCTTAATTGATAATTTTCTGCTCGAGAAACAAAAAATTTGTTATTTTTTAGTTTTAGAAATTGTTTATTTGCAATACCTGCAATAAAATTGTGTTAACTTGTGTTGCTTTCGAATATTGGCCGGTATGAATAAGCGGTAACAAAGCTTTTGCTTATAGTTCTATCCTTCTCTCGTGCACTAGAAAGTTGTATTTGTATCCTTTATTAATCACAAGTATGAGCATCCTGTAACACTCTTCATACCAGCCAAGTGTTACAAGATGCTCACACTCCCATTAACAAAGGACGCAAATATAAGCTCTTCGTGCGCTAGAAAAGGATAGAACTATAAGCAAAAGCTTTGTTACCATTTGTTCATACCGGCCATTTATGTCAGTCTTCTCTCATTTAATGGCCGGTATGAAGAAAGGGTAACAAAGCCTTTGCTCATAGTTGTATCCTTTTCTCGTGCACGAAAATCTTATATTTGCATCCTTTATTAATGCAAGTATGAGCATCTTGTAACACTTTACACTTTATTCATACCAACCATTGTCTTTTTCTTATTTGGATCATTTTTTCCGGATTAGTCAGTCGTTTTTATCATTTATTTTTGCAAAGTTGCCCCTGGAAGCCCTGCAAATGTTACTAAACAACTGTCAATTTTACATTAAGAAATAACGCTAAATTAAAGCCCTTTCGTAGTTTTGTGTGTAAAGCGGTCTGTTTTTTTTTGGCAAACGACTCGTCAATTTCTCTTTAGCACCCCTTCAGGCGGACCGGATCATGGGAACTGTCGATTTGAATTGTGTAATTTGCAGGTGTGAGGGGTCCCAAGCCGGCTGTGGCGAACGCCGGCGCGAAGCGGGGGAAGAACAACAACAAGACGGGGGCGGGTAGGAAAAAGTCGCAGGGGCAGACGCCGGCGGTGGCTTTCGATTCCGAGGACGAGGACAACGCCAAGCCGATGTCGTACGACGAGAAACGACAGCTGTCATTAGACATCAACAAACTGCCAGGTGACTGTTTTTGCGTGTCGAAATTTTATTTTCGAGCTAAAAGCGAGGGGGTTCTAAAAGTGTACTAAGAATTAAAAAAACAGTGAAAAAGTGGCGTCTGTTAACAAAGGAAACTGCAATACCGATCAGTTTCCTTTTTTTTTTGAAGTAAATCAGGTATTATAGCTGGTGGAAACAATATTTGGGAGACCCTAAAAGCCGCCTCATTACGATGGTTGTAACTGTGACAATGACGCCCCGCTGCGTGGACAAACCCAGACGTTTGGCTTACTCCAAATATTGTTTCCATATTTCATTCAAAAAATGTTAAAAGAACATCAAAACTGTGACCCCTGTCAAAATGGTGACGTGTCAACAAAGAAAACTGCAATACCGAACTTTACAGTTTGCTTTTTTATGTATTAAATGCCATATTTTGCCTCTAGGTAAAAGTGGGGTGAAAAAAGTTAAGAGAACAGTGGACTGTTTAAAAAGTGACATCTGTCAACAAAGGAAACTACAATACATCTTTACAGTTTCCTTTTTTTTTTCACTAAATCACGTATTACAATATTTCATTCTCTAACATAGTTGTGAAACTGCATTGCAAGCAATTATCTCTGAGTGACAAAATAGCATTTATAATGGTAAAAGTATATCTGCAGTATTTTTAGACCTTACAAGAGCTTTTGAAACAATTGACCAGGAAAATACTTAAAAATAAACTAGAAAATTATGGATTCAGTGCTGTGGTTCTTCAATGGTTCAGTAACTACTTAAATAACAGGTATCAGAGAGTTAAATGTAGGTATAATTCATCAATAAAGCGAATAGTACAGTTGGGATTACCTCAGGGTAGCGTACTGGGCCCCCTGCTCTTTATCCTGTACATTAACGATCTGGATAAAGTAGTAAAGAAATGTCAATTTCACCTGTTTGCAGATGATACTTTGATATTTTCAAATTTCAAGTCATAAAGACACTAATGCAGCAATAAAAAATGTAAATGATGACTTACTAAATTTAAAAAA
This sequence comes from Pycnomerus fuliginosus, assembly GCA_963924575.1. Classification (NCBI taxonomy): domain Eukaryota; kingdom Metazoa; phylum Arthropoda; class Insecta; order Coleoptera; family Zopheridae; genus Pycnomerus; species Pycnomerus fuliginosus. The sequence continues at coordinate 2,881,412 of OZ004624.1, forward strand.
ATGGTTTGATAAGCTCTCTTTAAATGTTAAAAAAACTAAAGCCATGATAATAACCAACAGCACTATAGACTTAAGTGAAACTCGAGGGTTTTTGATAGTTATTAGACGTTAAGTCAAAAAAAAAGGAAACTGTAATACCGACTTTTACGGTTTTTTACCTTCTTACAGGAAGAACGTCAAATTAACAGAAGAATATTTGTCGTTAATAGATGTACTGTCTGAATCTTTTAAAATGCACGATGTAATTATTGACACCTCGTCAAAAAATTAAACGGTTATACTGACTCGAAACGGTAAAAAACGAAATTGAAATATTATTTTCAAGAAACGTACTGAGAAACATAAGACTTGTGATGGTTTTTACTAGACAAAAATAGGTAACTGTAATACCGATCTTTACAGTTTGCATATCAATTGTCAATTGTGTCTAATTATTGTGATACCTATTGTAGAATATCAAAATAATGGTAAAAACAATATATTGTATTGTTTGTATCTTTTAAAGTGCACGATAAGAATTTTAAAGGGGGTTTCTGACAGTTTTTGCAAGGCAAAAAAAGGAAACTGTAATACCGATGTTTACGGTTTCTTTATTTGACATGACTTAGGGGGTGTTCAAATTGCTCAGTTGGATCAGTGAAAAAAAGACACTCATTAATTTGAAAAGAAATTTTAAAAAAAAGTACCTTAATCGATAATTTTCTGGTCAAGAAACAAAAAATTTCTTAGTTTTTAGTTTCAGAAATTGTTTATTTGCAATACCTGCAATAAAATTGTGTTAACTTGTGTTGCTTTCGAATATTGGCAGGTATGAGCAAGCGGTAACAAAGCTTTTGCTTATAGTTCTATCCTTCTCTCGTGCAGTAGAAAGTTCTATTTGTATCCTTTATTAATACAAGTACGAGCATCCTATAACACTATTCATACCAGCCAAGTGTTACAAGATGCTCACACTCACATTAACAAAGGATGCAAATATTAGCTCTTCGTGCGCAAGAAAAGGATAGAACTATAAGCAAAAGCTTTGTTACCATTTATTCATACCGGCCATTTATGTCAGTCTTCTTTCATTTAATGGCCGGTATGAATAAACTGTAACAAAGCATTTGCTCATAGTGCTATCCTTTTCTCGTGCACGAAAATCTTATATTTGCATCCTTTATTAATGCAAGTATGAGCATCTTGTAACACTTTATTCATACCAGCCATTGTCTTTTTCTTATTTAACGAGGTCATTTTTTTGGGACTAGTCAGTCATTTTTATCATTTATTTTTGCAAAGTTGTCGCTGGAAGCCCTGTATTACTTACTCTTCGACGAAAATAAAGAGTTACACGATGCTTAATCTTTAATACAAGTTTTTGTTGCAAAATAAAAGGATAGAAGTGTAAGCAAAATTTATTTTTGTTGAATTATATTCCATTAAAGTTTTGTGCGAGCGTTCTGAGACACCCTGTAGTGAAAGAAAAAGAAACTGGTCCTAGTGGTGTCAAAACAGCATCAAAACCACCTACGATGGTACAATCATTTATAACAACCCTATACTATCAAGATCCATTAGTGTGCTTTGGAATTTGTTTTCCTTTTGACATCTGTCAATAATTTCGTGAAACTAAGATATTCCAAGACCCACTGGGTTCCAGTTCTTTCTTTCTATACAGGGTGTTTCGGAACGCCCGTATCATATCTTACTGGGACAGTCTGTACATTAACAAAACAACGTCGCAGGTGACAAACTGGGCCGGGTCGTGCACATAATCCAGTCCAGGGAGCCGTCGCTGCGCGACTCTAACCCTGATGAGATCGAGATCGATTTCGAAACGTTGAAACCCTCCACCCTCCGAGAGCTGGAAAGTTACGTTGCGTCGTGCCTGCGTAAAAAGCCACGTAAGCCTTACTGTAAGTTCCATTACTTGAACGTCTACGGTCGGACTAGAGAATTGCACCAGACCAGAGTGACGTGTCTACGAAAAAAAAAAAAACAAAAAAAAAACAACCCCGTAGACGCGTCACGGGCGTACGTAATTGGAACTACAATTTTTTTCCTACATTCTATTGAGCATGGTAGTCATTGTTGGTGCTAATGGGTTTTGGTTGTAAATGGAATGTATTTTTTTTTATAATATTTAATTTCTGGGAAATATGGTGGAATGCTTTTAAATTTCTTTTTTCTCCCGAAAATTTAACACACGAAAAAGCTTCTCTTGTATGTTTTTTTTCTGTAATTTTACTTTTACCGATATATGCGGTAGTTCCAGTGTTATGTATTGGTCTTTATTTGGTGGTTGATTTCCTACCATTTAACCTTGGGGGGGTTACTGGCAGTAAATCTCACGTCACTCCGCTGCTCCCCCATTGGTCGGTTGTTGATTGGAAACGTTTTTTTGATTGGCGTAGATAAAAAGGTGCCGGGGAAGTCCAAGGACGAACAAATGGCGGAGAAGAAGCAGGAATTGGAAAAGAGGCTGCTGGACGTCAACGACAAAATCGGACCGTCGAAGAAGGCCCCAAAGAAAGGTTGGTATCTTGATTCGATTTATTATTCTAATAACTTGATGAGTGTTTCACTAAAATTTTTTAAAAAAATATAAGCAAAAAATGGAAGAAAATTCTATAAAATCGATGCCTGCGGAATATTTTTTGTCTCCATGTCATATTTCACCTGTAAAGGGACTGTTTTCTACGTCTTTGTAACTTAAAATATTGCTAGAGAGAGAGAGAGTGAATCTCTTGTCCTTGTTTCACCTTTAAGAAAGCCATTTTCTGTCTCTTTTTTGCTTCAAACCTTGTTCGAGAAAGAGAGAGATGAAGGAACGTTCCTAAATGCCACCAGACATCTGCATTTCCTGTTCTTGTTTCGCCTTTAACCTTCAAACCTCGTTAGAGAGAGAGAGATGAAAAAATATCAAGGATGCGTTCCTAAATGCCACCATAGATAATTGTGTTATCTCTTATCTTGTTTCATCTTTAAAAAAGGCTTTTTTCTATCTCTTTTTAGCCTCAAATTTGTTAGAGAGAGAGAGAGATGAGAAAACACCAGGGATGCGTATTTTATGTCCTTGTTTCACCATTTACAAGCTATTTTCTATCTCTTTTTAACCTTAAACCGTGTTAGAGAAAGGGATGAAGGAATACAAATATCACCAGAGACTTGTTCTTGTTTCGCCTTTAAAAAGGTGATTTTCTGTCTCGTTTTAACCTCAAACCCTGTTAGAAAGAGAGAGAGAGGGAGAGAGATGAAGAAACGCTAGGGATGCGTTCCTAAATGCCATCGGAGCCATTTTGATTATCTCTTAGGCTGTTTCACCTTAAAAAGACCATTTTCACATTTAAAAAGAGGCTGTTTCCCCTTAAAAAGACCATTTTCACATTTAAAAAGGTCATTTTCTATCTCTTTTTAACTTCAATCCTCGTTAGAGAGTGATATGAAGAAATATGAGGGATGCGTTCCTAAATGTCCGAGGGACGTTGGGTTATCTCGTTCCACCTTTTAAAAGGCTATTTTCTATCTCTTTTTAGCGTCAAATCTCGTCGAGAGAGACAGAGATAAGGAAGCACCAAACTCTGTTTGAGAGAGGGATGCGTTCTTAAGTACCATTTAGATTGTCTTTTGTCATGTCTCACTTTTAAAAAGGCCGTTTTCTATCTCTCTTTAACCGGAAATCTCGTTAGAGAGAGAGAGAGAATATGAACAAGCTCCAGGGATGCGTTTCTAAATGGCACTCTTGTCGTCTTTCACCTTTGAAAAAGGCTGTTTTCTATCTCTTTTTAAACGGAAACCTTGTTAGGAGAGAGAGAGAGAAAGAGAGAATATGAACAAGCTCCAGGGATGCGTTTCTAAATGCCACTCTTGTCGTAAATCCGTTTTCTATCTCTTTTTAAACGGAAGCCTCGTTAGAGAGAGGGAGAGAGAATATGAATAAGCTCCAGAGATGGGTTTCTAAATGGCACTCTTGTCGTCTTTCACCTTTGAAAAAGACTGTTTTCTGTCTAAAAGGCCGTTTTCTATCTCTTTCTAAACGGAAACCTCGTTAGAGAAAGAGAGAGAGAGAGAATATAAACAAGCTCCAGGGATGCGTTTCTAAATGCCATTCTTGTCGTCTTTCACCTTTGAAAAAAACCGTTTTCTGTCTCTTTTTAAACGGAAACCTCGTTAGAGAGAGAAAGAGAGAGAGAATATGAACAAGCTCCAGGGATGCGTTTCTAAATGCCACTCTTGTCGTCTTTCACCTTTGAAGAAAGCCGTTTTCTATCTCTTTCTAACGGAAACCTCGTTAGAGAGAGAGAGACATGAAGAAAAACCGAGGGTGCGTTGCTAAATGCCACCAGAGACATTTTTTAGATTATCGTCTGTCTTACTTCACCTTTAAAAATACTTTTCTATCTCTTTTAAACCCAAACCTTGTTAAAAACAGAGACAGAGAGATGAAGAGCAGACATTTAGATTACAGCTTGTCCTTGTTTCGCTTTTGAAAAGGCAATTTTCTATCTCTTTTTAACCTCGAACCTTATTAAATACAGAGAGAGAGAGATATGAAGGAACGCTAAGGACGCTCCTAAATGCCACCAGAAACATTGCACAAGGACAAGAGTCCTTGTCTCACCTTTAAAATGACCATTTTTCCCATCCATTTTTAATCACATACCTTATTAGAGAGAGAGGGAAACACCAGAGATGCCCTCCTAAATGCCACAAGGCATTTGGATTATCTCTTATCCTTGTCGCACCTTTAAAGCGCCATCTTGTTAAGAAAACTGGAGTGCTTCAGCTTCTGTGACAGTCTCTTGTTAGTTTGTTCACTGCTGAAGCAGCAGTCACAAAGTTTAGTGCATTCTGTACCTTTTATTGTCAATACCGGTGATGGGCAGGGGTTTTAACTTGGCCCACTACTTTTTAATTTTTGTTTTTAATTGTTGAATTCGGTGAGAATGCACTTATGGATACAGATGAGAGTAATAATTTTAGTGGTTGTGGTGCATAAAATTGTCGTTTTTTATTGATCTTCATTCGATTTCGACGTGTTTCGCCGTTGAGGCATCATCAGGGAACAGATTCCAACAAAATAATTAAATTTAATTACAATTATGATGTTTTTCTACCCTTAAAGTTTGTTCCAGAAGACGCAAACAGGGCTGATCCGACCGGCGCAGGCGGCCCCTCCGGACGCCTCTCCTCCAGTTCGAGCAGTTCCGACACCGACTCGAGCAGTTCGAGTCTGTCGAGTAGTTCGAGCGATTCCAGTGACAGCGAAGCAGGTTAGCTTCTTTCACTTAGCCCGCCAGTGATAATGCGTCACATTCATCCATGAATTCGATTAATTTATTTCCACCCCCAACCCCCCCGCAGCTCCAGTGCCATGTCAAAACGCGTTTTATTTAGTCGCGGATCGAATACGAAACGGCGAGACTCTCGAATCGGGCTGTGGAAAATGTTCGTTTCTTCCCCCACCCCCACAAGACTGATGCGCGCTTTGTATTTATTTCAGCTTCGAATTCGGTTGTGACGAGCTTCGTCTAATTTATCGTTTGTATATATTTAAAAAGAAGTATTAGGAATGGATAATGTGCAAATGCATTTTCGCTGGTGCTCCACCCCCGAAATCTTGTACATAAATTTTCGGGTAGTTATGATCAAATCTCGCTGCAAATCTCGTGTTGCTTTATTTTTGAGATGATTTTTTTTATGTATTGTCGAGCTCGATCTTGACAGCCTTGAGTGCACATCGTGTGTGGAGTCCCGACCATACAGACCACGTGATCTTACCACACCACCAAATGTTTTGTTGATAGAGGGCGGTGCAGACAATGTGTGTGGCGGCGATCGTGCGAACGGTGTCTTTTTTTCTCGCGTTGGCAGAAATGAACACCGAAGGGTTGGTGCTGTGTGGTACGTGTTCCGGCCTCCATTCACATTGTTTGCACTCAGGGGTTCGGCAGTCAACTTATTTTAGAGGCAAGTTCAAACGCAGAGCAGAGTAGAGTACGAAAGTTGTTCATATCACTTGAGTTTTCGTTGTGATGTAAAATGTATATAGTAATTAATTAAGTTTTCTGTTAAACGACAACAAAAAGCTAGAATGTAATTCTCTAAGTTAAGTTTCCACGGTGTGGTTATACATACCAAAATCTCTCAGTTTTTTCCTTTTTATGTATTTTAATAATGTTCTTTTTTATGATGTATCGACTTTTTAATATAAACATATTTCTATTGTAGCTTTTTATTTACTCAGCCTCGAGATATCTATTTATTTTGTAAATATTCACACACGTTTGTAAATATAATGTGTTACATGATGCATACAAATAGATGATAATTGATAAATCTTTGTCTTGCCTCTGTGTAGTTGGTGTTGCCCTGATTGTACATGTATTTTGTAGTATACTTCAACATTCCTGTGAACAAAATAAAGAAAAATGTTAGTATAGTATACTATGTCGAAAAAAATAAATTGAATAAGACGTTTATAAGAAAAACTTGGTGGTTGTTTTTTATGCGTGGCAGTGTGGTGGGGCACTCAAGGTCGTGATGATCGGTTCGCGTTAAAGACGAGGTCAAATTTTAGATGGGAACGCGAGGCAGCAGAAGAAGAGGGTTAAAAAGTCGCCCAATCCCGTGGGGAGCTCAGACGTGGTGAGTTGTTTTTTTTTTCATCTTTATCGATTTATCCAGGTAAGGGGTAAGTTAAGGGTTGATTGGAAAAAACCTTGGGGGTCTGCCCTGATCGAGTTGACCGTGAAAATAGGGAAAAATTCAAATTGAAATACAAAAACATAATGGTCTGCCTTCGTGCATAAATGTAAAACATCAAGTTAGCCATGAAAATACGAAATTGAAATAGAATTGGTATATTGCTTACAAAAACTTGATGATCTGCCCTCGTACATAAATGTTAAATTACATTGATCATGAAAATTCAAAATTCAGAAATTGAGATTGACTTGTGACCCACCCTCGTATATTACATAGAAAAACTTGTTGATCTGCTCTCATACATTTATGTCAAATTACATCAAAATGCAGAAATTTTTTTGAGATTGATCTTTTTACAAGTGACTCACCTCGTTGAGTAGAAAAACTTGATGGTCGGTCCTCGTACGTAGTTAGCCGTGAAAGAAAAATTTAAATTGCAATACAAACACTCCATGGGAAAATAATTAGCTCCAAGTCATGCCACCAATATTAAAACTTAATGTTTTCTGATTTACAACATGTTTCGGCCGTTAAACCATCATCAGGTACAAAACGAATGGCCCTGAAATTCATGCAAAATATAAGGTTGAGAGATACAATTAATAATGACTTGCATTTAAAAACACATATCCTTGTTTAAGGCGTGTGACTAGAAGTGAGGTTATGTTACATCGATTTTAAATTAAGACATCTGGAAAAATTATCAACATTGATTATAAATATTGTTAATATTAACAATTTTAAGAAAAGAATGCAGAATTTTTTTTCAAATTGACCTTTTTACAAGTGGCTCACCTCGTATATTACGTGGAAAAACTTGATGGTCGGTCCTCGTACATAAGTGCTAAATTACGTCAAGTTGGCCGTGAAAATACAGAAAATTTTTGAGATTGACCTTGTTGCTCACCTCGTATATTGCATAGAAACTTGATGGTCAGTCCTCGTACATAAATGCTAAATTACATCAAGTTGGCGATGAAAATACAAAAAAAATTTGAGATTGACCTTATTGTTCAGTTGCTCACCTCGTATATTACATAGAAAAACTTGATGGTGAGTCCTCGTACATAAATGCTAAATTACATCAAGTTGAGCGTGAAAATTGGTGAAATTTGGAGATCGACATTGTTACAAGTGGCTCACCTCGTATATTGCATAGAAATGGTCAGTCCTCGTATATAAATGAAGTTAGCCGTGAAAATACAGAAAATTTTTGAGATTGAGCTTGTTACAAGTGGCTCACCTCGTATACTGCGTAGAAAAACTTTTTGGTCTGCCCTCGTACATAAATGTCAAATTACATCAATCGTCTACCCTCGTACATAAATATTAAATTACATCACATTGGCGAGAAAATGCAGAAAGTTTTTTGAAATTGACCTTTTTTCAAATGGCTCACCTCGTATATTACGTGGAAAAACTTGATGGTCGGTCCTCGTACATAAGTGCTAAATTACGTCAAGTTGGCCGTGAAAATACAGAAAATTTTTGAGATTGACCTTGTTGCTCACCTCGTATATTGCATACAAACTTGATGGTCAGTCCTCGTACATAAATGCTAAATTACATCAAGTTGGCGATGAAAATACAAAAAAAAATTGAGATTGACCTTATTGTTCAGTTGCTCACCTCGTATATTACATAGAAAAACTTGAAAACTTGATGGTGAGTCCTCGTACATAAATGCTAAATTACATCAAGTCGGCCGTGAAAATTGGTGAAATTTGGAGATCGACATTGTTACAAGTGGCTCACCTCGTATACTGCGTAGAAAAACTTTTTGATCTGCCCTCGTACATAAATGTCAAATTACATCAATCGTCTACCCTCGTACATAAATATTAAATTACATCACATTGGCGAGAAAATGCAGAAAGTTTTTTGAAATTGACCTTTTTTCAAATGGCTCACCTCGTATATTACGTGGAAAAACTTGATGGTCGGTCCTCGTACATAAGTGCTAAATTACGTCAAGTTGGCCGTGAAAATACAGAAAATTTTTGAGATTGACCTTGTTGCTCACTTCGTATATTGCATAGAAAAACTTGATGCTCAGTCCTCGTACATAAATGCTAAATTATATCAAGTTGACCGTGAAAATAGGGAAAAATTTTGAGATCGACATTGTTACAAGTGGCTCACCTCGTATACTGCGTAGAAAAACTTTATGGTCCGCCCTCGTACATAAATGTCAAATTACATCAATCGTCTACCCTCGTACATAAATGTTAAATTACATCACATTGGCGAGAAAATGCTGAAATTTTTTTGAAATTGACCTTTTTTCAAATGGCTCACCTCGTATATTACGTGGAAAAACTTGATGGTCGGTCCTCGTATATAAATGCTAAATTACATCAAGTTGGCCTTGAAAATAAAGAGAAATTTTGAAAACGGCCTCGTTATTTTTTGCCGCCAGTTCTGCCAACTGTAAAACTTGACAAACGGTTCTTTGTTGGTATTACTGAATTTTTAACACTAAAGAGCACTAACAGTATTACCAACTAGCATTTCAGTGTACATAGTTAAAATATCGAATTTAAAGAAATGTTTGACTTTCCAGTAGTGCCAACCTTCGAAACAGATTTCACTACGTCTCCCTGAAGGTACTCTAAGCTCTAAATACCAACGTTAGAAACAGATTTCACTACGTCTCTGCTGAAGGTTAGGTATACTGACAGGTGTCAAATGAATTGCGTTCTGTCAGTAGTGAGTTCTGTCAGCGGTCAAAAAAATGAAAGCTGACGTGACGTTTAAAAGACCCACTGACTGCACAGACTGCTAATGACAGTTTTTAATTAATTGTTTATAACAAATAAGTGAAAATAATCATATAATTCCATATTCTATATTTATTGTCATTTTCTTTGGGCCAAAATAGATTTCCTCCACAAATGATAAGTTATTGATGGATAGACGCAAAAAATTGTTCAATTGATACGCCCTCACTAATTCTTTATCGGCTTCGGCACTACCACTAGGTGCAGATTACATCTGCACCCAAAACCACCAAGTCCAACTCGATATATGAATCATTCACGGTGAATAAACATCCACAGGGATACACATCGCATTGATATACATCTTTGCATTGGCTTTTTGAAATAAGTCAAAAAATATGACAGCTTGACATAACCTAGGCCGAAAAAGAAAAAAAGTCATTTCCATTTAAAATAATGAAAATGGCTTCCACTTCCGATATAACCGGAAGTGATAGGTAGGTGAAAATGTTTTCTTCTCACTCTACGTGGTCGATAAAGGTAATAAGGGTCCAAATCACGACGTTCTCTTAAAACTGGATCGGCAACGACTCACCCTGTATATGCAAAGAACCAGAAAGTACAGAAAACTAAAAGTTGAAATATTTAGTAGCGAAAAAGGTAGGGGATGTTATACAGGGTGTCCGGAAATTAATGCAACAAAATTAGGGGTCCGTATTTTTTATTTTTGCCTCTTTCGGAGTTACAACCCCCTGAAATTCGCCCCTAAGAATATTCTTTTTTTTATATCTCAGAACCCTGTCGTACGAAAATCACTAAATTTGGTACACAGGGGTCTTATAACATGTAGAATCTGATAGTGCCACGATTTTTGGCGGGGGACCCCCTTAAGACACTTTTTCGTGGGCCCCCTTGTCTTTAGGGCCACAAAACTTTGGTCGCGTATTTGGGTTTCTCAAAAATTATTAGCCCGTTAGAAAGCCTATTCGATTTGGAAACTTTTTTGTCTCTTGAGATTGTTTCGCCAAACGCCATGTTTTCGAGAAAAATGGCAAAATGTGATCGAATGCGAGATTCGTATGAAATTCTACGTGTTAATCGTAAAAAAAAAATGTCGGCATTTTTTCGAGAAAAACAAGATAATCTTACAAGTGATTTTTGTATCGCCAGAACGCCAGCCACCTACGATTAACACGCAAGCAAGAAAATTTGTAATATTTGCGAATAACTTGAAAACGGATGAAAATAACCAATATATTTGTAGGACAAAAAACGTTCCTTTATGAATTCTACGTTACGGTAGCTAAAAATATACAGGGTGTTCCATTTGAAAAAGTTGAGAAAAACAACTTCAAAGTTCTCAAATTTTGAAAATTAATTTTGAACACCCTGTACATAGCGTAACAATTAAAATTGAATCAGAGCTGTTTTCAAGCCTCTGCAATAAGGTCTTCATCTTATTTTCTCATAAAAACTTTACCTGTGTAAATGGGGAATTTTTAAGCAGAATGACGTAAACTCGCATTTTTTTGAAAAAATTTTTTTTGCTCCCCAACCAGAGGTTCAAAAGCCGTAATATTTTGGGGGTGAATAAAGGCTCCTAAGGGGGTTGCAAATATGCTAAAATATACCGGGCATTCCATTAAAAAAAACGAATTTTTCGGACCACCCTGTATAATTAAAAATATTAGCTCACCATTAGTACCTCGGAAACCATATTAGATAGAGGGTAGCTTAAATTGGACAAAAGTTGCGTTATTTCTTGGTGATTAAGATTCTGAAGAGAATTTCCCGATATTTTGGATTCGTTCTTGAGTTATCACGAAAAATCTGAAAATTTCCAATTTATAGAAAAATTAATATCTTCCTAACGTTTGATGTTATTGAAACTTGGAATTTTTACATTTTTGACACCTGTCAATTGAATGGCATTGACAGAAATTATCTAGGCCTTCTAGATTTTGAATAACGACAGTCAACTTTTGATTTTTTTATGGCTGCCATATTGAATTTTGACGCGATTAAATACCCAAAAAATTCGTTTTTCAAAAATGTACTCAACATTAACTTTTTTGACATTTGTCAGAATTTGAAAATCTGTAGGAATTATTTGTAAAATCAGCCTAAACTTGGAAAACTGTAGAAAATTTTATAGGCTTTCATTTTCATATAAGGATTTTTTCGTTACGACGCACCATTTTCGAGTTATAAGCGAAAAAACAAAAAAAAAGGGATATTTCCACCCCCTCCTCCTGGAAGCGGACGGAGTAGGGGCGGGGATTTTTAGTACGTTTACCTCCTAACTACCCCCAAAACATTCCAGAAGAGAAAAATTCTCCCCCTTCCATGTTTTACAACCCCTTCGTTGCCTGGACTATTAGTGATTAGTTTGTTTTCACAATTTCCGTCTTTTGAGAGCGGATATCTCGAAAACGGTGCATTTTTCCTTAATAATGTATAATAGCAGAGTTGTAGAAAATTTTATAGGCTTTCATTTTCATACAAGGATTTTTTCGCTACGACGCACCATTTTCGAGTTATAAGCGAAAAAACAAAAAAAAAATCTTTCCACCCCCTCCCCCCTGAAGCGGGTGGGGTAGGGGCGGGGATTTTTAGTACGTTTACCTCCTAACTACCCCCAAAACATTCCAGAAGAGAAAAATTCTCCCCCTTCTGTGTTTTTACAACCCCTTCGTCGCCTGATTAGTGATTCTCGTACGACAGGGTTCTGAGATATAAAAAAAATTATTCTTAGGGGCGAATTTCAGGGGGTTGTAACTCCGTAAAATAAAAAATATTAAAAATATATGCACGGCCTTGTTTCCAGAAGCCTCAACAAATACCCGCCGCACTGCCAACCACAACCACCACCACCACAACCACCAGTAATCCACCCCTAAACCACGTGGACAACAAACAAAACACGAACGCAGCGCCACCAGCGGCCGTCATCCGCAAACCATCCGTCGACAAACCCCCCTCGATACCCCCCCACACTCTGACCTCCACCCCCCTACCCCCACCCCCCAAACACGTCGCTTTACCCACCCCCTCCCCCGACAAACCCAAAACGAACATCCCCTCCCCCCTTCCCCTTTCGTACACGGACCCCCTCGAACAGTCCCTCGCCAGCCTTGAGCACGACATCATCAAAAACGAACCAATGGACATGCTCAACCCCCCACCCCTTTTGAACAACCCCCCACCCCTGTTGCAGCCAATGGACTTGATGCCAGACATCGCCTCCCTCATGCACCATGCCACCAACAACGGTTACGGGGGCGGCGTCAAGCACGAATTCGACCTGAACCCCCCCACCACCAACAACAACGGGCTCGCCTCCATGGGGGGGGTGCCCATGAACGTCAGCATCCCCTCCATGTTCGACCCCATCCCCCCCCAAACCAACAACCTACCCCCCAAGAAAGAGATCAAAGCGGAGGAGGGGCAAATCGATAGAAAACCACCCCCCGACGGCGGCAGACAACATTTCAAGCACAACGTGAAAAACGCTAGTTCTTGGTCGAGTCTGGCCAGGGCGAATTCACCCCAAAACACCACCCCCGGTGGCACCAGCAGGCAGCAGGTCATGGACAGTTTCAAGGTTTTCCAGAACAAGGCGAAAGAGAAGGCCGATAGGGAGAAGCAGAGGCAGGAGACGTTGGAGTTGAAGAGGCAGCAGAAGCAGCAGGCGGAGAAGGAGAGGTTGCGCGTGGAGAACGAGAGGAGGAGGGAGAGGGAGGAGGAGGACGCACTGGAGAAGGCGAGGTGAGTCGATTCGCGAAATTCGATACTTTTGTTTCGCTTACGGGCCGTGCGTGCCGGTGGGATTTTGCGAACCGTTGCGCCTAGCGATTCGGGGAAAAAAACAATCGATAGCTCTGATCGAGCTCTACAAACGATTTGTGGCGAAAAACGGTTTTTTCAGATATTTTTACTTTTTCGGAAAAAAAGATTGAAAGTACCTTTGCATCTAGCAGCTCTTTATTTTTTTAGTAGTCGTTTAAAGTAATTTTTTTCACATCTACAACACATCTTTTTTTGTAAATTTACACTTTCTGTAAATTTACATTTTTTCATGTAAACTTACACTTTTTCTGAAAATTTACACTTTTTCTGTAAACTTACACTTTTTTCTGTAAACTTACACTTTTCTGTAAATTACACTTTTTCTGTGCAATTACACTTATTCTGTGAATTTACACTTTTCTGTAATTTACACTTTTTCTGTAAACTTACACTTTTTTCTGTAAATTTACACTTTTCTGTAAAATTACACTTATTCTGTGAATTGACACTTTTTCTGTAAACGTACACTTTTTCTGTAAATTTACACTTTTATTTGTAATTTACATTTTTTCTGTAAACTTACACTTTTTTCTGTAAATTTACACTTTTCTGTAAATTACACTTTCTGTAAATTTTACTTTTCTGTAATTTACACTTTTTCTGTAAACTTACACTTTTTTCTGTAAATTTACACTTTTCTGTAAATTTACACTTTTCTGTAAATTACACTTTTTCTGTAAAATTACACTTATTCTGTGAATTTACACTTTCTGTAAACTTACACTTTTTTCTGTAAATTTACACTTTTTCTATAAATTTACACTTTTTCTGTGAATTTACACTTTCTGTAAACTTACACTTTTTTCACTTTCTGTAAACTTACACTTTTTTCTGTAAATTTACACTTTCTGTAAACTTACACATTTTCTGTAAAATTACACCTATTCTGTGAATTTACACTTTTTCTGTAAATTTACACTTTCTGTAAACTTACACTTTTTTCTGTAAATTTACACTTTTTCTGTAAACTTACACTTTTTTCTGTAAATTTACACTTTTCTGTAAATTACACTTTTTCTGTAAAATTACACTTTTTCTGTGAATTTACATTTTTTCTGTAAATTTACACTTTCTGTAAATTTACACTTTCTGTAAATTTACACTTTTTCTGTAAATTACACTTTTTCTGTAAATTTACAGTTTCTGTAAACTTACACTTTTTTCTGTAAATTTACACTTTTCTGTAAATTACACTTTTCTGTAAAATTACACTTATTCTGTGAATTTACACTTTTTCTGTTTTACAGTTTTTTGTGTAAATTTAGTTTTTGTGTAGGCGCTGGAAGCCCTGTAAGTCTGCTGAGTTTTATAACAGTTTTAAACAAGGTTTGTTATCTTTTGCGATAATAGTGGGTTTATCCCTCTTATTATGTAAAACTGCCCCAAAGGAATGTATTAGCAACGTTAAAACCTCGATAGAGCTACAAAGACTTGTGGCAGTTTCAGTTAGGACAAAGGTTTTATAACAGTTTTAAAGCAATTTTAGGAAATTTAATTTGCAGATCTTATTAAGTTACAATGGTTTTATAACGGTTTTAAACGAAGTTTGAAGTGTGGTTTGAGAATGTTATAACACTTGTGCAATAATGTCTGTATCTCACTTGTTATCTAAACCTTTAAAAAGACTCAAAGGGATATAATAGCAAAGATAAAACCTTGATAAAGCTACAAAGACTTATGGCTGTTGCTTTTTACATTCCATTACTTTAAAAGGCTAATGAATTTAATTCCTGTTGAGACACAAAGGTTTTGTGACAGTTTTAATAGCTTTAAACAAGGTTTTAAGATTTAGAACTTGAAAGAGGCCCAAGGGAATATAGTTGAAAAGTTAAAGCCTTGATAAAGCTACGTAGATTTAAGGCGGTTGCTTTCAACACCTTTTATTCTTCAATATTTTAAGCTTTATCGATGTAATTTCAGGCCTTGTTAAGACGCAAAGGTTTTATAACAAAGTTTTTAACAGGGTTTTAAGGTTTAAATTTGTAAAAGCCCCAAGGGAAGTTAGCAAAGTTAAAACCTTGATAAAACTGCAAGGATTTACGGCGGTTGCTTTCAAAGCCCTTTACTCTTCAATATTTTAAGCAACTTTATCGAGTTAATTTGAAAGTCTTCTTAAGTCACAAAGGTTTTATGGTCGTTTTAAACAAGGTTTCAAGGTTAAAGTCCCAAGGGAATATATTAGCAAAGTTAGAACGTTGATAAAGCTACTCTTCAATATTTGAAGCAACTTTATTGAATTAATTTGAAGGTTTTGTTAAGACACAAAGGTTTTATGACAGTCTTAAACGAGGTTTAAAGTTTGAAAAAGTCATCCAACAATGTTTGCCGAAAAATGCACGGTTTTCCAGATATTTTCACTTTTTCATGAAAAATTGCGTTTTATTTAGAAAGCGATCTGTTTCATCGGCAATGAAAATCTTTCAAAAAACCGTCAAATTAACTGATCATTAAAAAGTTTTTGCTTTGCTTCAATCAAAATTTCCTGTTTATTTAACAAATGCATAGTAGATAAGCTATGCCGATTCTGGACCGCTGCTGTCGGGGTGTCTTTTATCTCCTAACAAACGTTGTAGTATAAAGTGACGAGATTTGTCTTACTGAAATTGGGCCCGATCGGATAACGGAAACGGCCGATATCGCCCGAAAGACGTTGTTTCAAACACCTGAATAACTCGCGAACCGTTGTTCCTATCGATTCGATCAAAAAACCGATTGATAGCTCTAATCAAGCTCTACAAGTTTTCATCCGACAATGTTTGCCGAAAAATGCACGGTTTTCCAGATATTTTCACTTTTTCATGAAAAATTGCGTTTTATTTAGAAAGCGATCTGTTTCATCGGCAATGAAAATCTTTCAAAAAACCGTCAAATTAACTGATCATTAAAAAGTTTTTGCTTTGCTTCAATCAAAATTTCCTGTTTATTTAACAAATGCATAGTAGATAAGCTATGCCGATTCTGGACCGCTGCTGTCGGGGTGTCTTTTATCTCCTAACAAACGTTGTAGTATAAAGTGACGAGATTTGTCTTACTGAAATTGGGCCCGATCGGATAACGGAAACGGCCGATATCGCCCGAAAGACGTTGTTTCAAACACCTGAATAACTCGCGAACCGTTGTTCCTATCGATTCGATCAAAAAACCGATTGATAGCTCTAATCAAGCTCTACAAGTTTTCATCCGACAATGTTTGCCGAAAAATGCACGGTTTTCGAGATATTTTTACTTTTTCATGAAAAATTGCGTTTTATTTAGAAAGCGATGTGTTTTATCGACAATGAAAACCTTTCAAAAAACCGTCAAATTAACTGATCATTAGAAAGTTTTTGCTTTGCTTCAATCAAAATTTCCTGTTTATTTAGCAAATGCATAGTAGATAAGCTATGCCGATCCTGGATCACTGGAATGGCTGAAAAAAATTGACGTTTCACATATTTAAGTGTCATTAGTGTCAAACTTTTTGTTATCCAAAGCCTCCGTATTAAATTTACCTATTTTTTTTATATTTCATAGGAAAGCGGTGGCTGAACATCAACAACCCGTCATCCCCACCCCCCGAGTGGAGGAGTTGAGATCTTCGCCGGGAGAGGGCAGCGTATCCCCAGGATCGCAAAGCTCGGGCTCGGAGAGGACAGACAGAGAAAGACAGAGGCTGCAAGAGCAGGAGAGACGAAGACGGGAAGTGGTAAGTCACTTTCAGGCGAGGGGTTATGCAACCCTTGTTTCCTTGTACAATAAAATTCCAAAAAAATTCCACATAATTCCAAAAAAATACAATAATTCCAAAAAACTCCAATAATTCCAAAAAACTCCAATAATTCCAAAAAACTCCAATAATTCCAAAAAAATTGCAATAATTCCAAAAAAACTCCAATAATCCCAAAAAATTCCAATAATGCCAAGAAAATTCCAATAATTTCAAAAAAATCCAATAATGCCAAGAAAAACAATTCCAAATAATTCCAATAATTCCAAAAAATTTCAATAATTCCAAAAAATTTCAATAATTGCAAAAAATTCCAATAATTCCAAAAAATTTGAATGCCAAGAAAATTCAAATAATTCCAAAAAAATTACAATAATTCCAAAAAAATTCCAATAATCCCAAAAAATTCCAATAATGCCAAGAAAATTCCAATAATTTCAAAAAAATCCAATAATGCCAAGAAAAACAATTCCAAATAATTCCAATAA
Organism: Pycnomerus fuliginosus; assembly: GCA_963924575.1. NCBI lineage: Eukaryota > Metazoa > Arthropoda > Insecta > Coleoptera > Zopheridae > Pycnomerus > Pycnomerus fuliginosus. The sequence goes on from OZ004624.1 coordinate 2,898,865, forward strand.
TTCCAAAAAATTTCAATAATGCCAAGAAAATTCCAATAATTCGAAAAAATTCCAATAATTCCAAAAAAATTTCAATAATTCCAAAAAATTTCAATAATTGCAAAAAATTCCAATAATTCCAAAAAATTTGAATGCCAAGAAAATTCAAATAATTCCAAAAAAATTACAATAATTCCAAAAAATTACAATAATTCCAAAAAATTCCAAAACAATTACAGTAATTCCATAAAAATTCCAATAATTCCAAAAAAAATCCAATAATTCCAAAAAATTTCAATAATGCCAAAAAATTTCCAATAATTCCAAAAACTTCCAATAATGCCAAGAAAATTCCTGCAATTCCAAAAAATTCCAATAATTCCAAAAAATTTCAATAATTCCAAAAAATTCCAATAATTACAAAAAAATCCAATAATTCCAAAAAATTTCAATAATGCCAAGAAAATTCCAATAATTCGAAAAAATTTCAATAATTCCAAAAAATTCCAATAATTGCAAAAAGTTCCTATAATTCCAAAAAATTTCCAATAATTCCAAAAAATTCCAATAATTCCAAAAAAATTCCAATAATTCCAAAAAATTTTAATAATTACCCTCTCTGCTTGCAGGCCGCCAACAAAATAGACATGAACTTGCAGAGTGACGTAATGGCCGCCTTCGAGGGCTCATTATAATGACCGCCCGGTGTTGTTCATAGCATGACTTTCAGTGAGAAAAAGAATTTATGTAATTACATGTATTTATATTTGATTTTGTCGTTGAGAGAATTAGGATCACACGGCTCAAAACGCGAAAAAAAGAAGGAAAAAATATTTTGAAGCTTCCAGGTATGCTTTTCGATCTAGTGTATATGTTTTTCTTAAGTCCCGTTACAGCTAGTTTGTAAATAATTAGAACTGTTGAATGTGTACAGAAATCATGATGGGTTTTTTTAGTAAGTAATACTAAGTTTATGATTATTGTAGTATTTATAACACGAAAATATAAAAAAATCGAGCATCCACGCATTTAGTGGCCCTAGAACTTAGTACTTAGCGAATTTCACCCCTTGTGCTTGGGTGCTTGCTTTACAATAACCAATAAAATATATTTTCTATTAGTTGTTTCATTGCTGATGGTTAAAATTTGGTACGTTTCAGTGAGTTTGTGATAAAATGATCTCTCACTAACTGGAAATAACTGACTGGAACGTATTTACAACTTTTAACAGGGCAGCTCTAGTTGTAAAAAAAGTCGTACTAAAATGGGTTTCATGTGGTCTGGTTCTGATTTTAGCAATAACTTTTGTTCAATAGTTTTGTATGTTTTTTATTTGCTGTAAAAATGATTGTAACATAATTAAGTACATGTTAGGGGTAAGATTTACTCTCATTACCAGTCATTTTCTCTTGTATTTAACCCCCAGGGTGAATCACACCGACAAGTTTTGATAATGTTGTGAAACCGTTTGATAAATTATTTAGAAAGTATACCTTTATTTATAGGATTGTACAATTAATGGCTGTTATATTTTTTCATTAATTTTCAAGTAAGTCATGACTAGTGATGTTAGAATAAACATTTATGACAGGATTTGCGCCTGTTTTTTACCCTATGATGGTTGCTTTTAGGGTGCTGTCAAAATTTTGGGGATTTCGTTGCTGACGGTTGGTACTGGCCCTCTAGCGGCACACCTTTAAACCATAAGTACATTAATGAAAAAAAATTATAGTGCCTCGAGGGCTCAAAGGTGATTTTAGTGCCGGAGCAGAATGCGAGGCACTCCTGTTTTAGCTTATTCGCTCGCTCCTCAATCTGTCCGTCGCATAACTTGAGTGCGCATTGAGATATCGACCTGAAACTTGGTAGGCAGCTTCGTCTCCCGAAAAGTAAGGCGGGGGTTGCTTTTGGGCCATACGGACCAAGGGGGTGGGAGTTAGGGGTGAAAACTGAAAGAAATTACAATTTTCGACGTTTGATCGCGAACGCTTGAAGCTAGAGCAAAAGTTTGTAAGGAGGAATTGTCGGCAATGAAAAGATCTACAAAAAAGTCCACGACGGTATATAGCTATCTACGAGGGGTAGCCCACCGGGATCGTTTTTGTTTTAATTTTTGACGAAAATAGCTTCAGTGGCTTATTGTCGGCTATCCGTAACAGATATTTAAATGCTGTCGCGGACTTTTGTAGGTCTATTCGTTGCCGACGTTTCTCCCTCATACGATTTTAATCCATCTTCAAGCGTTTAGACAGCGTTCGCAGTAAAAGCGCGAGAATGCGAGGTTTTTTTCGAGACCGAAAAATTATTAATTGTAATAACTCGAGAACTATACCTAATGGAAATGAAACTTTTGTCCTACGTCACAACTAAAATAATTGCTACCGCTAATACAATTAATACCAGCTGTTACCAGTAAAGGCTACCCGAAAGGTAATTTTTCAAACTATTTTTGTAGGTATTCACATTGAACTCAGAATTCAAAATACGACAACGGGGGAATTTTTTCATCTGTGCGTAAGACAAAAGTTTCATTTCCATTAGGTATAGTGGAGACATTTTACTGCAACTTGATATGCGTTTTTGACGTACAAGTCTGTTGAAGGTCAGGGGATGAAGTTTAGGGGTTGAAAATCACAAAAATACGAAAACTTCTCAAATATTTTGCACATGGAGATCTGAAACCACATATATTTTGACATTATTTGATAAGGGATAGTTTTTTTTTACAAGATGAAACAGAAAGGGGTGCAAATTAGGGGTTGAAACCGCAAGATACTAATTTAACGCCAAAAAATTCATCAATTGATTCACCCTCACGAATTCTTTATCATGAGCATATGCTTCGGCACTACCACTAGGTGCAGATAACATCTGCACCCAAAACCACCAAGTCCAACTCGATATATAAATCATTCACGGTGAATAAACATACACATCGTATTGATATATATCTTCCGTTGGCTTTTATATTGAAACTCAAATACAACTAGTAATTATTATTCATGTAATTTTATCAACTTTTAAAAGACGCTTTCTCGCATCTTGAATATCATTTTGGCATCCTGCAACTTCCAGCCTGATCATTTTTTGTAAACTATTATTTTTTTCCTTCAGTCGTTTAATCGTTTCCTTCAAGTCGTCAAGTTGGTCCTAGAACATAATTTATGTTATATGATTTTTTATAATTATACGAAATGGCTGGGAATAATCTCGTGCACAGTCTTTCTTACCTTCTGCAGCTTAGTCCGATTTTCCATCTCCACATTCTTCTCATGAAGCATCCCATAAAGATCACGATTGTGTTTTTTCAGTCTCATAACAAGTTGGCTCTGTTTTTCAGCATCATCCTTGCTTTTTTGCAAAGTTTGTCTATACCTTAGCTTTATCTCTTGATGATTCCTTTCATTTTCTTCTTTTAAAATTTGGGCGAGTGCAGATTCGCTTGCGTTTGTGATACCAGTTATTTTATTCAAAAAATATTTTTTTAATTTGTTGGATTTGTACAATTCGTCAAAAATTGCTTCTCTCAGGTAATCATTCCTGAAAACAGAGTAGGTTATGCTATAGAAATGTGTCAACCAACATCATTGAAACTAATACTGCACTTGCAAGTGATAATTTTTCAAAATTCGCCAAATTTTGTTTCAATTCCAGCAATTTTTTTCATTTCTCATTTGTTTTATATTGTTATTCTTTTAACTTTTCAACCCTTAAAATTGTTGTTTTTTTCTGTCCATTTTCTACTTTTTACTTCTCTAACAATTTTTTAGCATTTCGCCTGTTTGACACATCTGTGCATCTGCGGAGGCACTACTACTAGGTGCAGATTGATAAAATCTGCACCCGATTCCACCAATAAGACCATACATACTCATTAACGTGATAAACATCTACAGGGATATACATCGCATTGATATACATCTTCCGGGGGCTTTTTTATGTTTGTGGTGCCGAAAATAATACTATATTATTATACAGTGCGTCTCACTTAAGATGAAGACAGTCAAATATTTTGGTTACTTTTAGAACTAGGGATATAAACTTTTGCACCGTCGTAAAAAATTTCCAGAAAATGTGCAAAATCATGTAAAAATATCCAAATTTCCAAAATTTCTGAAAAAAATTATACAAATTTCTCATGCTTGTACATCAAAATTTCCAAGTTGTCAACCCCTCGATCTAACTCCAATGTAGGTTGTAAAACCAGCCTACTACGACCTCGCGAACAGGGCCATTTTTCAATATTTTGCTTCGCGATCCCCATGCGCGAAATTTCAGCCAAATCGGTTCAGAAGCTTGCTGTACGCGATTTTAAAGTCCGACAAAAATCTCAATTTTCTAATTTTTGGTCAAAAGGGCACCGAGGGTGAATACATTTTTAGAAGCAGAATTTGAAGGCCATTTTGGGCCAATTCAAAACTATTGCAAAATTTTGACATTTGTTATGTTTTCTGACTCACCTGTTAGTGAAATTCCCTGCAAAATTTCCTCATACCAACATAAAATTAAAATTTTGACGTTCTGTCACTTCTGTCAAATGAATTACTTAATTACTTACAATCCCATTAGGTAAGAAATGTTCTCCGAATATTGTTTTTCATTTTTCTCAATAGCCCTTTGGAAAGAATCTCGTTCAGTTTGAAATATGCTCAAAAAATCACGAATTTCCAACATTTTCTCATCCAAGGCCACGTTTTTTCCACTATATACCAACTTAAAAAAATGTACAGATCGAGTCAATGTAAATGATTGCAACATCAGAGGTGGTTTTGACAGTTCACTTTGACGTTTAATTTCAAAAAATTCTTTTGTTTACAAAGCCACCCACGACGTTACAATCATTTACAACTACAACTTACTTCATCACGATCCAGAGCCTTCTTTGAGACATATTCGAGTTGTTCAGTTAAGACGCTTGCTCGATTTTCCATCAATTTTTGTTTAAGAATTAAAATTATCTCTTCTTGGTCTCGAATTGTCTTCAAAAGAGAGACGTTTTTTGAAGAAATGTCTTGGAACCTATGGAGATAACCTTAAAATTTGAGGAAAATAAAAAATTTCACCATTTTATTCGTCTTTGCTCCATTAGAAGGAATAATTCACAATTTTCGCATTTGGGGGTCATTTTTACCAATTATTGCAAAAATTCCGAGAAAAATTCGTTGGAAAAGATTGACATAAAACTGACAATTGACGTACGAGTGACAATTGTCAGATGAAAGATTTCTGGCGCTTCGAAGAACGACCGATTGATGACGTCATTGATCCTTTACCAGTCCAATTTTAACTTTTATTCTAACAATAATTGTAAAAGAATGTTTTCTCTCATTGTAGCCGGTTAGTCCGCAGTAATTTCGCTTGTTGTGGGTCGATTGTTTCCAAAATCAAGGGGGGTGGAATTTAAGGGTTGAAACTTGAAATTTCTTCAAGTAATGGTAACATAAAATTACGGGGTTCGATAGATTGCATCTTCGAGAAGGGAAGAGTGAATTTTAGGAGAAATCTATCGAAGTTAGGGGTGGAAACTCGACTTTTTGGTAGATCTTTTCGTAACCAACAATTATTCTTCTATTCATGATTTTGTTATATTTATCTTCAACCATTTACTCAGCGTTCACATTTTACGGTTTTTTTTCGTGGACTGCACGCAACGAATAACCGAAACGTTTTAAATAGAATTAGTGGTTGACTTTTATTCTATTTTTATTTAAATTAAACATTGAGGTTAAAATTCAGCTAGTAAATTCGGGTCAATTCCATGCTACTTTGAATTTTAAAACACTTCCGTGACAAAACACTGTTCTCGTCTTGTGTAGTCAATAGGTCGGACTGAGTGAGTCTGAGGCTCAAGGCCAAAAGAGAGGGCAAGACGTGAGGAAGTTTCGGACGTCGTATCGTCTCAGCTGATCACCTGTCAATTCGGTTCCAAAACATGTAATTTTTGCGCCAGTTTATTTTAATCACGTCATCGACAAAACGGTTCAAAACCAAGAACGAATACGCTGCAACGCTAAAAATCGGCTTTGACCACCGCGTTTTTTTTCAATTCGGTTTCAATCAACGCAGGGATCTTCATTACCGACCTTGTTGTCACTTCACTTGTCAGTTCAATTCAAATAAAAAATCTGTAACGGTCGAATCCGTCATTTTCGTCAAAAGAATATGATTTTCGCCTTTATCGACCATATACATAAGGGTCATTTTTGCATCAAAAAGAACGCGACTTTCGCCTTTATCGACCATGTGCATAAGGATCATTTTTGGAACGAAAAGCAAGCAATTTTCGCCCTTAGGATTTTAATTTTTGAATGTTCTCACGCAATTAGCTGGCGCCATCTGGTGGAGAAGGTAGGAGCTGTTAGATTGCTTAAAAGATTCCCATCTGTAGTTTGCCTCGTTGTTAAAAGAGGTCGCCTCATCGATAATATTTGGCGCCATCTAGTGGAGAAGCGCCAAACTATGTGAGTCGCTTAGTAGTTTGCCATTAATTTTGCAGCAGAGAAACCAAGTGATTTTCCCTTTTATCGACCATACGCATAAGGATTATTTTTGAAACAAAAAGCAAGCAATCTTCCCCCCTATGCTACATGTACATAAGGTTTAATTTTGCATCAAAAAGAATGCGATTTTTGTCTTTATCGACCATGTACGTAAGGGTCATTTTTGCAACAAAAGATTAGCAATTTTTGTCTTTACCGACCATGTACATAAGGGTAATTTTTGCGTCAAAAAGAATATGATTTTCGCCTTTATCGACCATGTGCGTAAGGAGCATTTTTTGAACAACAAGGAAACAATTTTCGCCTTTATGTTAATTTTTGACAAGTGATTTTTTTTCACAATTAGCTGGGGCCACCTGGTGAAAGAGGCGGGAGCTATTCGATCGCTTAAAAGAAAAATTCCTGCCTGTAGTTTGCTACGTTGTCAAAGGACAGCGCCATCTAGTGGAGAAAAGCCAAACTACCACATGTGCTTAATAGTTTGCTATTTTTTTATAGCAGAAAGTGGTAGCCTAGACTACAGTGGCTCTACTTTGAACAGTGACGACAAGAGGGCGATTTCCGCCATTAAGAGGCAAATGTCAACAAGACGTCAATCGTCACCGCACCGCAAAATTTGACGTTTTTGAAGTTGATCGTTCTTGTTTTCATTCAAACATGGAATCACAATCACAGACATGGAATTATTTAAGTGTAATTTTCCTGCATGGAAGCTCTGGGAACTGATTCTCAAGACAGAATCTCTTGGTCAATGTACCCCATCTACCCAGCCTCAAAACGTGTTGGCTCAGGGACTGATTCTTGCAGCTTTGCTGATAAAGACAAGGGCATAACAATGAGTTGTAGGTTGTAGGATATCTATCCTCTAAAAAATTCCCAATCCTTGGGCCTGCCGTATTAATTAATATTGGCAAAGAAGTCTCAGTTAGAGATTCGGATGTAGTTGGACTACTGCTTCCAAAGATGACAAGAAACTTGTTTCGTAATGGCCGATCCTTTACTTGGATTAACCTCCGAAAGTTCGTATCATTGTGTCGAAATGCTTTTGAAAAATGCTACGGGACATACGTACAAATAAAACACATTTTTCATTATAATAACACGTACATCTTCCTGTCCCAAATTTTGATATAGGTACACATCTTTTATTTCCTTTTCATAGATTGTAGTTGACCAAAAGGGAAAGTGTAACGACTGTTAGAAATAAGTATTAAAGGTAGCAGCAAAGTAAAGTCAAACTTGGAAGACACGTTAAAATAAAAAAGTACAATTAGGACAGTCGACAGACTAATAGGTTGCGGTTTAGATTTTTCCGGTCAGAATACGGTTTTTTGCTTCTAATTTGAATTTTAGAAGGACTATCAGCTTGCAATTTGTGTCATTCGTTGCACTTGCACATTTACTTCTGTCGTACGTTGATTAACAAATTATTCTTAAAACTACACTGGTTTTTCAAATGACCACAAATTTCTGATTTCGCGCCAAAAAGACAATGTTTGTGGACATTTGAAAAATCAGTGTAGTTTTAAGAATAATTTGTTAATCAACGTACGACAGAAGTAAATGTGCAACGAATGACACAAATTGCAAGCTGATAGTCCTTCTAAAATTCAAATTAGAAGCAAAAAACCGCTTTCTAACGGGAAACGTCTCAACCGCAACCTTAAAAACTCCATGAATTTTCAGATTATGTTAATGCAATTAAGTAATTTAAACATATTTATTTGAAAGATACAAGACTTTGTCTCCGTAGAATAGGGAATTTTAGAAAGATGCGGGTAAACCTTAAATTTGGGACAGAGGGAGTGATATTTTAACCTCCCCACTCCACTTCACCATTTAAAAAAAAGGGAGGTTACTGCAATCACTAAAATTTTCGAATTCGAGATAAGACCGGATCTATACGTTTTGAGGTCTCAGGAGCCCAAAAAAGTGGTTTTTAAAATGTGTCTGTATGTATGTACGTACGTACGTACGTACGTTCGTAAACACGCCACAGCCCAAACTACTCGACCGATTTGGCTGAAATTTGGTAGGTGTGCATGTGACAACCCAACTTAGATCTGAAAAGCTTTTGGAGCCAATCGTGCAACCAGAAATGCCATTTTGGCACATCAACTTTTAAATGTTAAATGTAAACCCCCATTTTTCACGTCACCATAAGAAAGGCCTTCAGATTCTGCTTCCAAAAATATATTCACTGTCAGTGCCCTTTTGACCAAAAACTAAAAATATCGAAATTTTTACCGGACTTTAAAATCGCGGTACAGCCCAAGCCCCTGAACCGATTTGGCTGAAATTTTGCACATGGGGATTGTATTACATGTCGAGGGGGTGAACAAATTTTGGATTCAATCTGATCACGGAAAGTGCCGTTTTGCACACCAATTTCGAAATCTAAAATTATTCTCTCATTTACCCATCCAAAACAAGTTTTTGAAAGATTTATTGCTACCATTAGAAAGGACCTCAAATTCTGGTTTTAAATGAGATAAAATTTATTGGCATTTAGTACCCTTTGGGTAGAAAAATCGAAATTTTGTAATAACACTGAAACCACGTTATAGCCCAAACTACTGGATCGATTTGTCCGAAATTTGGTACATGAAGGTTAGGTGACCCGTTGAAGAGCTGAAACGCTTTTGGGAGCAATTGGTCCAAGGGCCGTGCCATTTAGGCATATCAACTTTAAAATCTTAAACACAAGTCAGGGAGATCAAAGGCCCACGCGCTGGGGAGGTTCCAGCCGCTTCTCTGCTGCATTTTTTATTTAAAATTTACAGAGCATGCCCAGCAACTGACTTACTAGCATAACATTTATTTTTTTGCTTGAACTTTTTAGAAGAAATCTTTAAGCGAAATACTATAAATCTAGATATAATTTTTTTCTTTAATCCATGACAGGTTGGTATTTCAAATTGAATGTCTTTCATCTTATTAAAGTAAAAATCTTTTAGGTCAATATTTTTTGACTCAACTATAGGGTAATATTTTTTGAAACAACATTCCAATTCTAAAATGAAACAAAATGTTGCTTCATTACAAAAGAACAGGGTATTTTCTCTAAATCTTTTTAACATAGTAAATCTAGTAAAACAATGGTATTGTGGATATTTAGATCCCACTGATGTTACACAATTTTGACAGGTTTTTGTCTGCTTTTGTATGCTGCCTAGTAGATAACCACAAATGTTGTACAAGGAATTTAGTTCACTATTGCTTAAATTCATAATAGGTTCTTCAATAGCTTCAGGAATGTCCACAGGTTCGTAGTTGCATGAATTATATTTTAAGATGTCTAAAAAACCGTCCATGAATTCCCTGTCATCATTTGCATAACTACTGTTGATGGGACTCTTTAAATATTGAGACACAGTAAGCAACTTCAAGTTATTTTTCACTTGAACAGCATTAGGAACAATTTGCTTGCTTCGAAGAACTGAGAAAACATTTTCAAGACAATCTTGGGAAAATCTCCCAGTCAACACAAATTCAAATTTATTATTTTCTATTAATTCTTCGTGTAAGTCTAACACAGCTTGAGTCGTAATTAAAACGCCCTTTTGTGATGGTTTCCATATTTTTTTAACACCCACTTCCATCCTTTTAAATAAATTCATGAAATCCTTTAAAAAAGATATTGTTTCATTATAGACATCCATAATTAAATTTACTCAAAGCAGCAGAAGCATGTCTCGAAGTCAGTAAATAGAACCATCTTTCCACTTGGTCCAAGAACCAAGCTGTTGTAAGCAATTCGGGTTGTTGTAATTCCTCTGCCAGGAATTTTAATGCACTAGACACTGAATGGTTGACCACATTTGTAGAAAGTTGACACTTTCATTTTCTTAAAATGACCCGGTAATAAGTCTTCTTCGTTTAATTTTGGTGCAAGTTGAAAAGTATGGCCCTCTTGATGTTTGATAAGGTCTCCAATGTGACTCAGTAAAACTTGGTTACTTGACAGTCCATGTTTCTCCACCAAATCCTCTGGTATATAAATGATTTTGTTACTAACGAGCATGGCTTGAATATTTTTAAATAAGTGAGGTACATCTGCCATAATGGTTACAGTCTTAGTAGGGTACAGTGGATGTGAGATCTTGCACACAGTATCAATGTGTCTACCTGCCTTAATGCCCCAAGAGGCCCACAGAGCTTGGTTGCACGCTCCCATATCTGAAGTGATATTTATTATGTTTAGATCCAACTCTGTTGCTTTTTCAAAAATCGCTTTGATAATGGGACTAAAAACTGCACCATCGACTGAGTCCCCAGTAAAAAAGTATGCAACAACTTGCTTCCAACGTGCTCTAACACCAGCAAGCATCATTACTAATACATGGGTGGCAATTCCTGCATGACCCGGCAGTGTTACCTCTCCAAAATTTTTATTCAAGGAGGTGTCAAATGTTTTTCCTGACGTAATGCTCATTTCATCCAGTACTAAAGTACAAATTTTATCAGCTGCCTGAAAGCTTTCAACTTTTATCCTTAGAAAAGCAAACACCTCATCCAAAATTCCGGAATCAAATTTCAAACCTTGGAGTCTTCTCTGCAAAGTGCGAATTGATGGTAAAGGCTGCCCTTGCTTAATAAGTTCCTCATATCCACTATTTCCACAACTAAATTTTAATTTTAGAGCTTTTGTAATTGTTCCATTTGACCATTTGAACAATCTCATTGTCTTCTTATGTTTCTTCCTGTTAAGAGCTACGATTTGGTCATGATTAAAAATTTGTTGTAATAGATTATCTGAAGGGTGCATTTCACTTGATTTCTTTCTTAAGTTATTCAATCGCTTCTTACAGTTCCTTAATTTTCTTTTATACACCGTAACTCTCCTTTTCTGTTTCTTATAAATACGCGCATACCTGAGTAATTTTTCACGCAAAGGTTGGGGACAATCCTTATTTGCATCACTTGGTGTCAGATTCACACATTGATGGTCCTCTGGATCAGTTACAGTACTATCAGTATGGTCAGTACTTTGACTAAGTGTACGGTCTTCAGCGGCATCATTTTGACTCATTGACGGAACAGGTAATGGTTTGCTAGATGATGTTTCGGTTCTGATTTGTTCCACATTGTCATTGCCTTCATCCTCTGTCATCAAAGTAGTAGGCTCGGATGGTTGGCCCGCAGTTGCTGTTAATTTAACCCTCAATAAAATTTTGAAACATTTTGCCTCTTTTACCTGGTAACATTTGGAACCTTGGTGATACATGAGTTGCAAATAATGTGGGCACTGCACTAAGTTTTAGTTTGCGAGTTCCATCTTCTCGGGTCGTCTCCCACATTTCAGATGCAAAGTGAACCTGGAAACTGTTGATAGATCGTGTTCAACCCTACAACATACTTACTTCACACAAGCACGAAAAATCTGTTGGGGCCCACTCATCCCTTCTCATTGCGTTCAGCCATTGAATTCGCCTGTTAGGGTCCTTTGGAAATTTTTTCATTAAAAATCCTTTTTGGGTCGAATTAGTGCACCCAACGGCAGCACATCCAGGCATTCTCTTAAGTAACGAGAACTTGAGGCACCCCCTTGTCGTCACTGTTCAAAGTAAAGCCACTGTAGCCTAGACTTTTGATTTGAATTTAAATTTCCCATACCGGAAAAGGCGTGGCTTTCGTTCCATCCTTTTCTATTGGAGAAATAGGTGGATTCCCATTTTCTGCTTGGTTCCTTGTTCTAGTATTACTATGGATGGGCCCTGCCATGCGCTCCTTATGGACATCTTTTGTCCGCTAAACAGAGATCGGTTAGCTCACTCTAAGCTATGTGTCATGCGCGACTTGTCAGCTGTTCGCTGTTCCGAAGTTGTCATCTGGCTCCGTCTTCCATCTTTGATAAGATTATTGTTTGTCATTTGTTCAATAATTTTGTGTTTTCGTCGTTTTAATTAAAAACAAAATGTCAACGTGTGCTCTGTGTGAAGAAAACTATAAGCCAGGCTCTTTTGTTTCATTCCAAAAGTAATTTAGTATACACCAATCCTACTCAAAATTATATAGTTATTATTTCTAAATGTGCTTTGTGGATCTGCATAAGGCCTTTGATAGTGTTCCGAGAGACAGAGTCTGGCAGTCTCTACGCAAAAGAGGAGTTACTGAGCATCTGGTGGAAGCGGTAGAGTCTATGTATGTCAACTGTAGGAACTTTGTGAGGACAGGCAACATGCATTCTAAAGAGTTCCTAACCGTTAAAGGAGTGAGGCAGGGAGGAATTTTGAGTCCCCTATTGTTTATAGCACTGATGGATGAGCTGGCTGGTGAAGTTGGGAAGGAAGTCCGCGGAGCAGCGGTCGGGGTTTGTAGGTTAGAACCAATAACAATAAGGGAACTGATATATGCAGACGATTTAGTACTGCTAGCTGAAAGTGAAACGCTGCTCCAAAAGACTTTGTCTGTGTGGAATAAAATACTGACGGAAAACAGGCTGCGAATCAACGTGAGCAAGACAGAAGCGATGGTGATATCAAAAGACGAGAGAACTTTGAATATTATGCTAGGTGATAACAAGGTAAAACAAGTCGAGAATTTCAAATACCTAGGAGTAAACATAGACCGACACGGGCAATTGGACTCAGAGCTGAACGCTAGGATTAGCAGTGCTACTAAGGCATATTACGCAATGGGGAAATCATTTTTCGGAAAAAAAGAGATCTCAAAGGCAACGAAGATCAAAGTTTTCAAGTCGGTTATTTGGCCAATTTTGACTTACGGTAGTGAATCGTGGATTTTAACGGAAAGGCAAAAAGCTAGAATCCAAGCATGCGAAATGAAAGTGTTGAGAAGGATTGAAGGAATAACTCGGCGAGACAAAATAAGGAACGTGGAAGTGAGAAGAAGGCTCAAGGTCGACTCGGTTTTGAACATAATAGAGAACGGTCAGTTGCGGTGGTTCGGGCATTTGGTGCGAATGTCAGACAACAGATTAGTGAAACGTGTTTGGGAAATGGGTGTGTGTGGAAAAAGATCGAGGGGAAGACCTAGAGTGACGTGGAACACGGGTGTGGTGATATCTCTGTCTAACAGAGGTCTGAACTGGGGAACCGCCAAGACACTGGCCAGAAATAGAAAGGAGTGGAAGAAATTCCATCAGAGGGAGCTTCCAGAGGAAGGCTCCAAACCTCGACACACTGGTGGGGTATAAGAGGTCGAGATTAAGTAAGTAAGTAAGTATTTCTAAATTTTTGATAAATTAAATCACTCGAGCGTTGAGGGTTTGCAGTTGTCTCTGGTTACGCCTAAATCATCTAATAAAAGGCTTTGATTCTCAATTTAAATTATTTTCGCGCTTGAAGCTTTTAAATTGTAGCGCATGGCACATCTTAAAGAAAAGGATAATGATATGGCAGCGTCTTTAAGTATGAGAGCGAAAGTAATACCTGCTTGTCTGTGATATCTTAGAGCCCATCCATAGTAACACCACAGTATAATATAAACAGTAGAACAACCGTTTCCCGCCAATTTTTTTTGCGGATAAAAAACTTGAGAAAATGTGGCTCCATCTGTATGCAAGCAGCCGAATATTGGGTTTTCTTCAATCTGTTTTATTTAAAGCAAGACGTGACTATTTCCATATGTGTCTAAAATAAATTATTGTTCCAGGAACTGATATAATAGGAGCTCGTTACTCTTTCTGTAAACATTCGCAATAAATTATGCTGGCAGATCCTAGCTGAACGAGTGCTTGCCGTACTATCATTGGTTTTACCTACTTATGCACGCCGCACACCGCATTTATGTTTTTGTTTAAAAATATAAACAAACCCACCAAATGCAGAAAAAAGAATATCTGGGTAATTAACAAAACAATGGAAGATTGTAACTGTAATGTTTCAGTTTCGTTTACGAATCTTCCAGCAATTATATAACCCATCAGGGTAGAGCAAAATGTTGCGCTTTTTGAGAGTGGTTAAGAAAAGACATCACTAAATTAATTAAGTAGATAATTTCAAAAAATGCTAATTGTTTCCTACACATTTTGACTTTTGCTAGATACGTGCGGTTTACCGAAACAATGCAACGAATAAAGAAATACCTACCTACCAAGTTCGATGCAATGTTTTTTAGGAAGATGTATATCAATGCGATGTGTATCCCTGTAGATGTTTATCACGTTAATGTGTATGTATAGGGGCGGGTACAGATTTTAGCAATCTGCACTACTAGAGTAGTGCCTCCGCAGACGCACAGATCACAGATGTGTCAAATAGGCGAAATGATAAAAATTGTTGTTACAGAATTAAAAAGTAGAAAATGAACAGAAAAAACACAAAAATTTAGAGGGTTGAAAAGTAAAAAGGATGACAATATAAACCAAATGAGTACCTAAATGAAATGAATTGCCGGAATTAAAACAAGATTTGGCCAAATGAGTTCAATTTTATTACCTACCGACGAAAAACGAACATATGCGAATTTTGCACTTAGGGGGTAAAGGTGGATGAAAAGTCAAGAGGTCTGAGGATTAACCGTGGTTAAGTAAAATTACGCATATAACGTAAATAACACCAAAATAACCCAATTATGTAAATTTAGCGTTTGAAGAGTTGAAATATTACAAAGGGAGATGAAAAAAGTGAAATATGTAAACATCATTCAATTGAGTTTAATTTATTACCGAAATTACACAAAGGACCCTATCGGATGTGCCCCATATTTGGGCCGCTTATGTAGCTGGCCGTAGCTGGCATGACTGTTTCCTAATTTTTTGCTCACAAACTCAGGAAGAACGAAGCTTTCGGTTGAGGGACCTTTTTTGAATCAGTCATGCCAGCTGCTATTGTTCTTTAAGCCTTTAACGTATCCATTTATTACAAAACAATTTTTCTTAAATTATGCCAAAACTTAAAACATCATAATTTTGCGATTCTCACCTAACACTATATGGTTGAATGTTTGAGCGTCTTTCGATCGATTTACAGTGCGACCCAAAAGCTGTTATTTTTCTTTGACCCAAACGTTTTTTCATTTTCGAGGCAATTGTTTTGTATTTTGTGTTAATTTCTTTTATAGCTGAAGATGGAGTAACACTCCGAAACGCGTCCTAAACAGTAAGTAAATTTTGTGGAACGAGACTGTGAAACTACCTTGTGTAATCAAACATCAGTTCCTCTTTGAAAAATGGACCAAGCTTTCAACCAACTTAACACTATGGTTACATTAATTCATGAGGTTCCCACCCAGTGTTTCAAACACTCGTTTATGAAAAAAGTTAAGATTGCCAGCTAAAAGGGGCCCAAAAACTGGGCATATCAGATAGGGTCCTTCTGCCAAATTAGCACTTCGGGGGTTGAAAAATCGTAAAGGGGGATGAAAACTCATGAAAATAAGCCAATTATGTAAATTTGGCTTCTGAGGGTTGAAATATTGCGAAGCGGGTCGAAAAAGTGAAAAAGGCAAGAACACTGCCGTAAATTTGTACACCACTGCCGACTGTGAAGTCCCCCGACTGTCGAATTTGCTCAATTTTTGCAACCACTGCCTAACATTTCCCACTAACACTGCCGAAAATTTGTACACCACTGCCGACTGTGAAATCCCCCCAGCAAGAACAATGTATATGAGTAAAATTTATTACCGAAAAAAGGCAAAACTGAGCGAATTTTTCAAAATTAACGCGCGGGTGTTGAAAAATTGTCACGGGGGATGAAAAATCAAGAGGGCTGAAAATGAACTGTAGTTAAGTAGAACTAGCGAAAATCACACGAAAAAGGAGCGGCCTGGGTAAATTTTGCTTTTTGAGGGTCATCATGAAAGGGGTTGAAGAATTGTGGATGGGTTAAAAGTAATGAAAATGAATTAGAACTATCGAAAAACATGAAAAAATTTCCAGTTTCAACCCTTAAATTTCATCCCCCTTGTTAGATCATAATGAAGATTTGCCCATCCACCTACAGTGGCGCTGTAAATTACCACACCAACTCCAGTCCTGATACGTTGAGCAGTTTTTGAGTTTTCGCATTTTTGAGTTTCGGCATGTTAGGGGGTTGTACCGCCTTTAACGGTCATTTTTCGCCAATGATGAATAAAACTTTTTTTGTACCATCAATAGAAAGCTATCGATCTTTATTAATTTCTACCCTACATTATTCAGTGAAAAATTTGAGTTTCCACCCCTAACTTTCATCCCATTCGAAAAATTTCTCCTAAAATACATACTCTTCCTTTCTCGTAGATGCAGTGTGTAAGATCTTACAGTTTTGCAGAAGATATTGCTTCTCCGTGTCAAATTACAGGGCTTCATGGACGTTCCAACCCCTAAACTCCAACCCCCTATTTCACCACCCCCAAATGCCCTAAAGGAAGTTGTGTTTTCAACTTCACCAGCCTAATTCAATTCGTTGAAAAATTACGGTGGTTTGTAGATTTATGTTTTCAACCCTTCATGATTTCACCCCTTTATGATTTACAGGGGTGAGTTAATTTTTCCGGTGTTACATAACTCCCTCCGTATTTACTGGCTTCAGTTCTTCGTAAATAATTCAATATGGTTTCAGAAAAAATCAATAAAATATATTTATCCGCTTGCAAAGAGTTAGGGGTGGTTTTAGGTTGAAAACTCGTAAGACCTTTTTTCAATAGTTGACCGAAATCTATCGAACCCCGTAATTTTATGCTACCATTTACTTGAAAGAATTTCAAGTTTCAACCCTTAAATTTCATCCCCCCTGTTAGATCTTAGTGAAAATTTGTCCATCCACCTACAATGTCACTGAAAATTGACACACCAAATTCTGCCTTGATACGTTGAGTAGTTTTTGAGTTCTGGTATTTTTGTGTTTTTGCATGTAAGGGGTTTACGCCTGTAGGGGTGGTTTTTCTCAAAATATGAATGACGCCTTTTTTGGATCATTAATGGAAAGCTATCGAATGACGCCAATTTCGACCATTATTATCAAGTGGAATTTCGAGTTGCAACCCCTAATTTCCACCCCATCTGTTCGATTTTACGAAAAT
Source organism: Pycnomerus fuliginosus (assembly GCA_963924575.1). Lineage (NCBI taxonomy): Eukaryota > Metazoa > Arthropoda > Insecta > Coleoptera > Zopheridae > Pycnomerus > Pycnomerus fuliginosus. The sequence goes on from OZ004624.1 coordinate 2,916,315, forward strand.
TTCACCGATATATGTGTGCACGTTGAGTTTCTAAGAGCTGCGTGCAACCCTTGCGGAGCTATCATATTTTTTGTGGTTTTCATCCCCTAAATTTCATCCCCCGAAATTGCCACCCCCTGACTTTCAACAGACTTGAGGGTCGAACGTGCATACCAAATTTCAGCAAGATACCTCTACTAGTTCTCGAGTTATTGCAATTAATAGTTTTTCGGTTTTTTTCCCCTAATTCCCACCCCCTTGGTCCGATATGGCCCAAAAGCAATCCCCGCCTTACTTTTCGGGAGACAAAGTTTCAGCCCGATATCTCAATCCGTTCTCAAGTTATGCGACGGACAGACATGAGGAGCGATCGATACGACGAGCGAGCGAGGGAATATTTTAAAAGAAGGGTGCCTGGCATATTGCTACGGCACTAAAAATCGGTATAAATAGCTAGCAAAAGCCGAGCAAAAAATACCTAAACTATTTTCTAACTGTCCTAGCATTGTTATTGTTGATTATTGTGTACCAAATCAAATTGAGGGACATGAACCGTCATCATCTCGTACAGGTAACGGTGGAGGTTATTCCTACAGTTCATTCGCGAGACTTAGCCCGATGAGCGAGCGGCTGCAGTTATCAACGCCATGACCGTCGTCTGTAACAATCGATGCTTGGTATTTCCACCAAGGCTGGCGGAACCAGGCGGAGAAGCCTATACAAAATTCAACTTTCATTTATGTATTAGGGGTACCCCAGATTAATCCACAACAAAATTCCTTTTTTTAACTTAAGATTGACTTACCCCAATGATGCATTAATTAACAAAATATTGGATCAAGGTGAAATTCAACCATTAATAATTACAGATAGTGACGATGATGAAGGCGACACAAGTGACAGTGATGATATGCAAGTTAATGTAGAGTATAATATGTCATGATCATGTTTATTTATGCTTCAATAATTAAAATTCTGTATTCTGTGTTTAAATTCAATTTCCATTTAACCGCCTTACACCTATAATTGTGTAGTGGAGAGTACAACCGTGCCACAATGACGCTTCAACGAACGTCGAACGTCCACTTTACTTTCTCCCTCAGATAAACGAGTCGGAGTGAGACATAGCGTGCGACAAGATTAGGGCGCTACGCTCAAACTTTGTCGGTCTACGTGCAACAATGCGGACAGAGACGGCTTTCAAGACGTATGTGTTTTATAACCAGTTACGATCGGGCTAAGTCTCGCGAATGAACTGTACATAAGTACATCCCTTCGATGTTTCCCTAATAATTAAAGTTTAGTGTTTAATGAATCAAATTAAAAGTGTAACACTAGATCAATGTGGCGGTCAGTTTTAAACTATCTCTTTCATTTAGTCATTATTTAGCGCATTTATTCGGCAAATTCCTTCAATTTTTATTATTATTGGTATTCTGGCTAAACATTTTAGGAAATATAAGATTATAGACATAAATAATTCTTGATTTATTTACGCATCTAGTGATATATTGCCGGACATTGGTAGCATTGACAGTGGAAAATCTGTCAACGGTGCAAAATCAACAAAAATATCTATTTGTAGTCATTATTTAGCGCATTTATTCCCCAAATTCCTTCAATTTTTATTATTATTGTTATTCTGACTAAAGATTTTAGGAAACATACCTTTAAACATAATTCTCGATCTAGTGATATATCGCCGTCGCCGAACATTGGTAGCATTGCCAGTGGAAAATCTGTCACTCACCTGTCAATCGCCGAATCAACAAAAATATCGATTTTCACCAAAGTTTGACTCCAATCAACGAAACTACCCCTTCCAAGGCTCAAAATCATGATTCTGAGCAAGTTACGACCGGTTTTCACCAAACCCCTTTCAGGTACGTTCAAATATTTTCCGGTTACATAACAGGTTCAAACCTGTTCGCAGGTTTGTGGAGGCCCATGTCCGACCACAACACCCTACCCATACAACCCTCGAGGTTCCAATGGACGAAATTTAAAGACCTCCTCCACTTTTACGTA
>OZ004624.1:4241021-4399699 GCA_963924575.1 Pycnomerus fuliginosus
CAAATTTGAGTGAGTGAATTGCCCCTCGGTTCATTCAAAGGTCCTTTCGGTATTGATCCCTTTGGGGAGGCATTTATGCGGTGTTCCGAAAGGTTCTGTTCAAAGAAACATCAAAAACGTTGTCTTTCTCGATATAAAGGAAACATTTCCCCAAAGGGACCATTGCATGCACTACGGTGTATGTATTGGTCCCTTTGGGACACTCAATTTTCTAAAAAAAGCTCAGTTTAACCTTTTTAAAGCTTTATTGTACCATAGCAGCTTTCATTTGTCCACTTCCGAGATATTTGCAAAGTTAACAAAAACCATCCCTTTGGAGACTTTTTAGCACGTAGTAAAATAGTTTAAGCTACAACTTCGGCCAATTTGCAGACTGAAGTACATTTTGTTTCTATTTTCACTTCGTTCTATCAATACAACACCCAATCCCCGGTCCGTATTTTTGCGCGCGACATTTGAATGCAACAAAGTAAAACAAAAATGAGCTATTACCGCTTTATTAATATAATATGTAAAAACTGCAACCTTACAACTATTAAAACTCTTACAATTAATGATTAGAAACGTTAAAAATATGCTTAGAACACTTAAAAGAGGTAGAGCAAAATATAGCTGCAATTAATTTGGCTTAAAAATGGCAACAGGGGGAATCTTTTTGAGGATTGTAACACCCTTCTTGTAGAAAGCGATTAAATTTAAGTCCCTTACTTAATTAGGAGCCATCATGAGGCATTTATGTGAAGAAACTGGCTTTTCTCGATATTAAAGAAATATTTCCCAAAGGGATCATTGCATATACACTATTGACACTTATTGTCTACGTATCGGTCTCTTTAGGAAACCTAAAACAATTTAGTGCCTTTTTGTGCCCTAGCAACTTTCATCTGCCTTATAGTTCAAAACTAGAGCCCCTAGGATCGTTCAGTGTCAAAAGTAAGCTCGAAAGTAAGAAGACGAATTCCAAAAGTTTTCGGATTGTATAGTGCATTTCCATCTTGAGGATTTTCTACCAGTTTGGGCAAATTTTTAGCTAATTTAGACAGGAGCTTGCAACTGAAAGCTACTGGCACCCGCATTTTTGAAAAAATTCTGCAAAAATGGAATTTTTGGAATTATGAAACTCCCCAAACGGACCTTTCTGAGCATATTTCAGCTAACCGATGAATCAATTACGGGAAATTTTGGAACAAATTATATTTTTTTCAATATTAGAAGGGCTTCTGTATCGCCCGGTCCTCCGCATAGAAGGGGTCTTTAAGGGTTGCAATACCCCTAATTCTGGAAACGGATTAAATTTAAGCCCCTTACTCAATTGGGAACCATGAGGCATTTGTGCTTTTCTCAATATTAGGGCAAGCTTCCTAAAGGGATGATTGCAAATACACCATTGTACATGTATTGGTCCCTTTGGGGAACTCGAGTTTTTTAAGAAAATATAATTTCATGTCATTATTGCTTTCTTGCGCCCCAGCAGCTTTCATCTGTCCCGTACCTGTGTGCTATAAAACTGGAGTCTCTTGCCTAAAAAATTGCTATCATTTTAAGAAAATTTGAAGCCACTAAATCAGACATTATTGAGACCTGCTAGAGGGCGCAATATCCCATATTTTGGAAAAAACTATGCTGAAAAGCAAAATTAGACTTTTCCATGTATATTTTAGTCTACGGATTGATCCGTTTGGGGCACTTCATTTTCTAAAACAAATCAATTTCAGCCTTTTACTGTTTATTTTGTAGCTTAAACCCCTGTCCTAGACAAAACTAGGGCCCAAATTATGCCTTGATACGTTAAGTAGTTTTTGAGTTCTCGTATTTTTGTGTTTCTGCATGTTAGGGGTTGTAGCGCCTATAAGGGTGGTTTTTCTCAAAATATGAATGACACCTTTTTTGAATCATTAATGGAAAGATATCGAATGACGCCAATTTCGACCAATACTTATATTAAGCGGAATTTCGAGTTGCAACCCCTAATTTCCACCCCATCATCTGTTCGATCTTGCGAAAAACACATCTCCCGCAAGATTTCACCGATATATGTGTGTACGTTGAGGTTCCGACAGATGCGTGCAACCCTTGCGGAGTTATCATATTTTTTGTGGTTTCCATCCCCTAAATTTCATCCCCCGAAATTAGCACCCCTTCACCTTCAACAGACTTGAGGGTCGAAAGTGCATATCAAGTTTCAGCAAGTTACCTCCACTAGTTCTCGAGTTATTGCAATTAATAATTTTTCGGTTTTTCACCCCTAACTCCCACCCCCTTGGTCCGATATGGCCCAAAAGCAATTCCCGCCGAGTATTTAGGGAAACACAACTACACACCAAGTTTCAGCTCCTTATCTCAATCCGTTCTCAAGTTATCCGACGGACAGACTAGACGAGCGAGTGATAGAGCGAGCGAGCGAATAATCAAAGACAAGAGTACCTCCGCATTCTGTTACGGCACTAAAAGGTCAACACACACGTATTTTTAAAAAAGTTCTGTAAGGAATTGAATTTTTGAGGTTATGGGGCTCCCCAAAGGGACCTTTCCACATATGCTTCAGTTTACGGATTGGTCCTTTTGGGGAACACAATTTTTTTAACAAAATGTTCATCCCTTTAGTACTTTTCTGAGCCCTAGCAGCTTCCATTTATCCGATGTAGCATTGAACTAGGGCCATAAGGATCTAATTTGGGTAAATTGGAAGAGTTTAGATATTACATTGCAATGGAAAGCAAATAAAATTATTACCAACTATGATGCTGTTAGGAACGTGGTTGTTGTTAGATATGACGTCAGAACTTTGAACTCGGAGCGCCGTCGGTACTACAGTAAACTGTTTCTAGTTTCATGGCGCTAGTTTAGCTAAACGTCAAAAATTTGACAAATTAACCTAACCTCACTTCGAAACGTCAACTGACCTGTCACCCCTAATACATTCCTAAAATCCAGGTTTTTTCCCCAAATAAAAGCAGGAAATCACAAACAAACTTTTCCACATCCCCCAAAAGTACGTATATTCTTCAATTAAAAAACAATTTTAATTAAAATTACAAAATTCCAGATGGCTTCCCTTCGCGAAGTCAAACAAGAGATCAAAGAAGAGCTAACGTCCATCCGTTGCGGCATTTGCGGCTTCGAAACCGAATCAGACGTGCAAGAGCACGTTTGCGCGCCACTCGAAGCCAAATGGTCCGAATGTGACCAACGTGACGTGGAAAAATGGTCCGAATGTGACCAACGTGACGTGGAAAAATGGTCCGAATGTGACCAACGTGACGTCAAAATTGACGTTGAAACCCTCCTCCAGGAGCACGAAAGCCATTACCAACCTGGAGAAGTGCTCACTTGCAACCACTGCAACTATAACACGAATTGTAGCAGCAAATTGAAGCGACACTTCATCAATCGGCACCAAAGTTCAACCGAAATAAAATGGTACAGTTGCCAACAATGCAACTTTAAATGCAAACAAAAGCCCAGTTTACACCGCCACATTAACTCCCAGCATCTGGCTGCGACGGAAATTCAGTGGTTCCAGTGTAAACACTGCGATTTCAAAACCAAGTTCAAGGGCAACTTAAAAAAACACACCACGTGGAACCACTTAACCGCAGACGAAGTCAAGTGGTTCCAGTGCGAGAAATGCGATTATAAATCTCGATCCAACAATTACATGAAAGAACATTTTACGAGAAAACATTTGGACCCGAACCATCGGGAGTGGTTTCATTGCACCAAATGCAAGGTCAAGTTCAAGACCAAGGGTGACTTGAAGCAGCACGTCAGTTGGACCCACGAGATGACCTTGAAATGGTACCGCTGTGAAAAGTGCGACTTTAGGTTCAAGCTGAAGGGTAACTTAAAAATGCACGTTGCGAGGAAACATCCGAGTGGGGATGAAGTCGAGTTTAGTTGCGAAAAATGCGAGTTTAAGTGCAAGACTAAGGGTAGTTTGAAAATGCACGTGATGAGGAGACATGCGGAAGGGGATGAAGTCCAGTGGTTTGAGTGTGACAAGTGTGAGTACAAGTCCAAGTCCAAGGGGTATATGAAGCAGCATTTTACTAGAAGACATTTGGGGGTGGATGAAGTGGAGTGGTTTCGTTGCGAGGGGTGTGATGCGAGGTTCAAGATGAAGGGGGATTTGAAGCATCATTTAAGCAAGAAACACGTGGAAATTGTGAAATGTGAAATAAAAAATTAAATTAAAATTTGGGCGTGAGAGTTGAACAAATATCAAAAACTGTTACAGCGTTAGATTGGCAGTGAAATTAGCTTTCAAATGATGTACCACAAACGGCCGTTTAAAATTTTGAAGTGTGGGTTAGGGGGTGTGAGTTTTGAAATTTCGCCAAGCATGGATTTAAGTGTCCCCTCCAAATAAAAATCCACCTGTTCGAGCGAATTTTCATATTTTATTTGGTTTACTAACTATTTGGGGTGGCTCCTTTTCATTGGAACACTTTGTATATATCAAATGGGGGATGCCACCCCTCATAGCCTCATAGCTTCTTTCATTTCTAACATATAACCATATTTCTTCGACTATATCAGTGGTCCCAAAATGTTTTTATTTCAGTGGCTAGCGCCACGTCACTTTGTTATTTTAAATGGCACCCTGTAGATTTCTTTATCCCATGTATTAGCATTTTTGATTCTCTTTACAATGGTGTGAAAAAATCATACTCGTACATAACAGAAATTTCGAGAAAATGTAAATTGAACGTTGGCCAAAAGTGTGAATCTGGCCCTTTCTCATTTTTTTACCATTTTCCGCCAAATAGGCGCACAGTTATGCGCCAAAATTGTAAATAAGCACGCGAGTTATCATTCTAGAAAAAAAAAACATTTATAAGTTTCAGCATTTTATGTACAAAACTAGATGTAACTTTTATTATACTTTACAATCCATTTTCTAGGTTATTTGTGAAGATCTGTTGCGAGATGCTGGGTCACAGACAATCCAGTATTTCTTGAGACAAAAGAGTACATCACATTATGCTCAAATCTGAATGCGTTAAAAAAGGATGCCAATACGATTCGCGCGCACTTGAAGGCGACCGACAGAGACCGATATTCCTTTCTTTACACCCATTGCATCAAAGAGCAAATTGTAAGACCGCATGCGCGGCGGGAATTTTGCCCCGCCCATTTCTACGAGATTCAAATAGAAATGGGCGGGGCAAAATTCCCGCCGCGCATGCGGTCTTACAATTTGCTCTTTGATGCAATGGGTGTATTATTTCCAATATATAAATAATTTTTTTCTTTAATTTACTTCAACAAAATAACAAATTTGGAATAGTCATTAAATAACTTAATGAATGTTCTTCAATCTGTTAATTTTTTCCGAAGTTAATTTGTCTTCGTAAGGCAAATTTGTGTGAATTTAAAAATACAGGGGATTAAATGAAAGAAAGGTGTATAACTGGTTGCATTTCGTTGAATCCGTGCGCACCCTTAATAGTTCCCAACACTTCCAAAGATGGCAGCACCATCAAACGTCAAATCAGTTGACACAGGTGACATTTCTCTATTATTTACAAAAATTGTAATCAAAAGCAGTGTAAAAACGATTACAATGGCAATAAAACGAGCGTTTTAAACATTCCTCCATTATCAGTAAAACGCACGAAATAATTCACCCCTGTAAATAATTTTTTTCTTTAATTTATTTCAGCAAAATAACAAATTTGGAATAGTGATTAAATAACCTAATGACTGTTCTTCAATCTGTTAATTTTTTCCGAAGTTAAATCGTCTTCGTAAGGCAAATTTGTGTGAAATTAAAAATACAGGGGATTATTTGAAAGAATAATGTATAACTGGTTGCATTTCGTTGAATCATCAATAGTTCCCAACACTTCCAAAGATGGCAGCACCATCAAACGTCAAATCAGTTGACACAAGTGACATTTCTCCATTATTTACAAAAATTGTAATCAAAAGCAGTTTAAAAACGATTACAATGGCAATAAAACGAGCATTTTAAACATTCCTCCATTATCAGTGAAACGCACGCAATAATTCACCCCCGTAAAGAGGTTTCTTCCATTGATTCTGTTGACCATGGAATTTCCACCCCAAAAACAACAATAAAACGGCAAATTTCCCGAAAACACCCTTAAATTGCCCTTCGTGCCATGGAGGATACCCTCAGCGTCAAGTCGAACGAGTCTTTGGCCACTAGTGAAGAATTCGACTTTGTCGGAGGGGCCAACAAGACACCCACTTTGGACATCAAAAATGGAGATTTAAACGGGTTAAAAAGTGCCCTGACAGAGGTCTTGCAGGAAAGCAGCAATGAGGCGAAAAAAATCGGGCATTCGACGTTTTATGGGTCGCTTGTCGAGCCTGGAAAGGACCCCCTCACAGGCGGTGAGAATAATTCATCCCCCGAAGAAAAACAGGACTCCACTAAAGATGACTCGAATGAGGATGAGGAAGCAGGTAGGTTTTGTGTTTAGTTTAAGGTGGCTATGCTTGTTGACAGATTGTTAGCCAATCAGAGGAAAGCTTAGCTGGCTAGATTCATGCGAAAGTTTCAGATGTCGATCAGGATTGCACGATTTTCGCGGGGGTGACGTATTTGGGGGCTGCCGCCATTAACGCCCCCAAGTCAGAAGCCGAGATACAGAGGAATATGGCCATATTGAACGAGCAAAGTGCGGAGCAGGGGATTAAGGTTTCTGTCTCGGTTCCTTGTTCCTCGCAAGGATTTGTTGTGTAAGTTTAAATTTAAGGGTAGGAATTTTAAATTTTGTAATGAATGCCCAAAATGGGGTTGTAGAGAATATGGAAGGGTGGTGAATTTTTCTCTTAGGGGATGTGTTGGGGGTAGGTAGGAGGTAAACATACTAAAAGTCCCCGCACCTACCCCGTCCGCTTCATTGGGGGAGGGGGGTGGAAAGGTCAATTTTTTTTGTTTTTTCGCTTATAACTCGAAAATGTATGCTTTTTAGTGAATTTCGCGTTTTAAAGTTTTTATCATTAAAATTACTGGCGATTGGTTTCATTAGAGTCTTTAATAAAGCAAAATGTAATTTTTATTAGTTTTATTCTATTTTGGAACTTTAAATGAAAGAAAACCTACTTTTCTCGAAGTGTGTAAGTCCTAGAAGTTTGAAATTTGCCCCAATCAATTGTCCTTCAAATTTGAGGAATTAAGATAGGGCACACTTGCGGTCGCAAAAAACTTTTACAAAATGTATGCTTTTTAGTGAATTTCACGTTTTAACGTTTTATCATTAAAATTACTGGCGATTGGTTTCACTAGAGTCTCTAATGAAACAAAATGTAATTTTTATTGGTTTTATTCTATTTTGGAACTTTAAATGAAAGAAAGCCTACTTTTCTCGAAGTGTGTAAGTCCTAGAAGTTTGAAATTTGCCCCAATCGATTCTCATTCAAATTTGTGGAAATAAGATATGTCATACTTGCGGTCGCAAGAAACTTTTACAAAATGTATGCTTTTTAGTGAATTTCGCGTTTTAAAGTTGTTATCATTAAAATTACTGGCAATTGGTTTCGTTAGAGTCTTTAATGAAGCAGAATGTAATTTTTATTAGTTTTATTCTATTTTGGAACTTAAATGAAAGGAAACCTACTTTTCTCGAAGTGTGTAAGTCCTAGAAGATTGAAATTTGCCCCAATCGATTCTCCTTCAAATTGGAGGAAATCAGATAGGTCACACTTGCGGTCGCAAAAAACTTTTACAAAATGTGAAACTGTAGTTTCTACTGAATTTTAAGGTTTTTTCTTAGAAAAACTAATGGCAATGGTTTCACTAGCATCTCTTATAATACAAAATCCAGTTTTAATTAAAACTTGCCATAATTTATTGATTTTATCGAATTTTGCAGTTTTAAACCAATGAAAATCTACTTTTCTCGAAGTGGGTGGTCTTAGAAGTTCGAAGTTTATGCCAATTGATTCTACCTCAAAATAGTAGTTAGAAGGTAAACATATTAAAAGTCCCCGCCTCTACCCCGTCCGCTTCAGGGGGGAGGGGGGTGGAAAGGACCCTTTTTTTGTTTTTTCGCTTATAACTCGAAAATAGTGCGTCGTAGCGAAAAAATCCTTGTATGAAAATGAAAGAATATAAAATTTTCTACAACTCTGCTATTATACATTATTAAGGAAAAAAAAAATGCAGCAGAGAAGCGGCTGGAACCTCCCCATCGCGTGGATCTTTGTATTCTGTGTAGATAGTAGTCAATTCGACAGAATTTTTTTTATGCTTATTGTCTGTGACTAATTTCGCAATTTTCTGACAAATACCGACATCACCTCGGACATCACCCATCACATTTGACAATATGTTCCTTTTAAGGTTAACAGGTACATACATACAGACACATTTTAAAAAGCCAACGAAAGATGTATATCAATGCGATGTGTGTCCCTGTAGATGTTTACCTTGTTAATGTGTATGTAGGGGCGAGCTGAATTTACTGGTGGAGTCGGGTGCAGATTTTATAAATCTGCACCTAGTAGTAGTGCCTCCGCAGACGCACAGTGGTGTTAAAAAGACGAAATTATGAAAATTGGCCGTACATAATTAAACAGTAGAGAGTTAACAAAAGAACATCATATTTGCGAAGTAGGTATGTAGAATTAGCACTAAGGGGGTTGAAAAAGGGAATGAGAAGTCCAAGGTAATGAAATAGTATATTACGTAACGAGAGTTGTAAGAAGCATATTACGCACGTGTGGAAGAAGTTGTACACGAGCCGCGTAGCGGCGAGTGTATAATTCCACAGTGCGTAATTGCCTTACAACTCAAGTTGCGTACGATACTTTTTCTACGACCACACAATAGGTACTTAACTTTTCTCGAAAGTAGGTAATAAAAACTTTTTGAGAGGAATATTTCGGAAATATCCTAGGACAAGTCAACATAATTTTTTTATGTGAATCCAGTGGTATAGTCAGATATTTTTTAGCACTTCCGGTTCAACCGGAAATGACCATAATTTCAATTTTTCAAATGGAATCATACTTTATCTCAACGAATTCCTAATCTACGATTTTATGCAAATTTACTCTGCGTTATTATTTTGGTTCCTGAAACGTTTTTTTCCAGCATTAATAATTCATTCGTGCTTACAATGGAATTACTTTTCTTGAAGTCAACTAAATTAACGATTTATTGTTTCTGGGTACCAAAAACCTGATACCAGTATTCCATATTATGACAATTTCTTTAAAATAACTGCTCAGAGGTTCAAGATAATATGAAGAAATACAACTTACCGGTCCCAAGGCATTTTCGGACAAAAAGGTCCTGCGATATAACCTAACTTTTGCACGGGAGATTTTTAATGATTTTACCTCGGATTTTACTTTGCGGTTGGACTGCTTTTATCCTGGAAGAGGAGTAGTCGATAGGTTTTTAAAATGTCCTAATAAAATAAGGGGAGAATAATAAATTTAACAATAAAATTGAGTGAAAAATGACATTTGACAAATGACAATTGAAAACTGTGCGATTTTCACTCTTTACGCACAGTTTTAGATTTGCGTGCGTAAGGAACGGCTTACTTAGTTTGCATATTGTACAAAATTGGCTATTTACAATAGTGGTCGTAGAAAAATATATTGAAACGTATACTTACCGATATTTTTTATTCTCCATTACGTAACTGCTTTTTGATATTATTGCAACGAACTTGTCAAGCTATTTTTGAAATTGAAAATTTTTGGAACATAGGATAGTTACTTAGGAGGTTAATTATTACATAGGAGGGTAAGAAAAATCTTAATTATATTAATAAGTCGTTTAATGAAAAAAAATACAAAATTCAATAAAATACTTATGTTATTGGCTACAATTTAAACTGTGTAACTGTGTAAAATAAAGAAACTATACTTGTTACCTAAAATCATGTTGCGTACAAACGAGGGAACAAAGAGGATGAGTTGAGTAGGTACATATTATTTATACATAAATTAAGGGCTTGTGTGTAGATACTTAGCTACAATAATTTAAAAAATATGCAATGTGAATAAACCGCAAACGTAAGAGAAATAAATGCAACACTGATCATACCATTGTGGTAATTCGAGGGTTTGTGTGTAAACAGTGATAATTTGTTTATACGCAATGTTAATGAGTCGCAAATGGATAAACCTGAACTGTGATGCTACCTATGTGAGAGAAATAAATGCAACAGTGCTACACTGACCATACCATTGTGGTAATTTGAGGGGGATGAAAAGTTAAGGGGGTGAAAAGTGACTGTAGTAAAGTAGAACTTTCGAAAATTACACTAAAAAGAAGCGGTCTGCGGAAATTTTGCTTTTTGTGGGTTCACATATCGAGGTTAGGGGTGTTAGTAGCCTAAGGATTGGTTTTAGGTTGAAGACTCATAAGACCTTTTTTCAATGATTAACGAAGTCTTTTGAACCCTGTGATTTAATACAACACTTATCTGAAGAAATTTCCAGTTTCAACCCTTAAATTTAACCCCCTTTGTTAGATCGTAATGAAAATTTGCTCATCCACCTACAAGGTCACTGTAGATTAGAACACCAAATCCTGCATTGATACGTCGAACAGTTTTTAAGTTCTGGTATTTTTGTGTTTCCGCATATTAGGGGTTGTAGCGCCTTTGAGGGTGCTTTTTTGCAAAGTATGAATAACACCTTTTTTAAATCATTAACGGTAAGCTATCGAATGACGCTCATTTCGACCAATACTTATAGATCGGAATTGTGGGTTACAACCCCTAATTTCCACCCCCTTGGTCCGATATGGCCCAAAAGCAATCCCTGCCTTACTTTTAGGGCACAAAGCCGTATAGTAAATTTGATCTCGACACCTCATTCAATGTTCTCAAGTTATCCGACGTTTTGTATTTCTGCATGTTAGGGGTTGTAGCGCCTTTAAGGGTGGTTTTTGGTAAAATATGATTAACACCTTTTTTGAATCATTAACGGAAAGCTATCGAATGACGCCAATTTCGACCGATACTTATTAAGCAGCATTTTAAGTTACAACCCCCAATTTCCACCCCCTCCTTCCGATTTTGCGAAAAAAACATCCCCTGTAAGGTTTCATCGAAATATATGTGTATGTTGAGTTTCAGATGGATGCGTGCAACACTTGCGGAGTTATTACTTTTTTTGAGATTTTCATCCCCTAAATTTCATCCCCCAACTAGGGACCCCCTCACGTTCAATAGACTTGAAGGTCGAACATGCGTACCAAGTTTCAGTAAGATACCTTCAGCAGTTCTCGAGTTATAGCAATTAATAGATTTTCAGTTTCAATCCCCTAAGATTTCACCCCTTTATGATTTACAGGGGTGAATTTATTTTTCCGCTGTTACATAACTCTTTGTGTATTTGCTTACTTCGGTTGTTCATAAATAAGTCAATAGAATTTCAGTAAAAATAAATAAAACCTATTTAACCACTGACAAAGCGTTAGGGGTTGTTAGTAGCCTAGGGGTTGATTTTAGGTTGAAAACTCATAAGACTTTTTTCAATGGTTGATAGAAATCTATCGAACCCCGTAATTTTATACTACCATTTACTTGAAGAAATTTCAAGTTTCAACCCCTAAATTTCATCCCCTTTATTGGATGTTAGTAGAAATTCGTCCATCCCCCTCCAGAGTCACTGAAAATTACCGCATCAAATTCCGCGTTGATACGCTGAGTGGTTGTTGAGTTCTCGTATTTTTGTATTTTTGCATGTTAGGGGTTGTAGCGCCTTTAAGGGTGGTTTTTCGTAAAATATGAGTAACACCTTTTTTGAACCATTAACGAAAAGCTATCGAATAACGCCAATTTCGACCAATACTTATTAAGCAAAATTTTGAGTTACAACCCCAAATTTCCACACCCTCAATCCGAGTTTGCGGAAAAAACATCCCCCGTAAGGTTTCATCGAAATATATGTGTATGTTGAGTTTTAGATGGATGCGTGCAACCCTCGCGGAATTATCACATTTTTTGTGATTTTCATCCCCTAAATTTCATCCCCCGAAATTGGCACCCCTCTCACTTTCAACGGACTTGAAGGAAGAACATGCATACCAAGTTTCAGTAAGATAGCTCCAGTAGTTCTCGAGTTATTGCAATTAATAGTTTTTCGGTTTTTCACCCCTAACTCCCACCCCCTTGGTCCGATATGGCCCAAAAGCAATCCCCGCCTTACTTTTTGGGAGGCAAAGCCGTATACCAAGTTTCACGTATACCAAGTTTCAGCTCGATATCTCAATCCGTTCTCAAGTTATCTGACGGACAGACTGAGGAGCGAGCGAGCGAGCGAATAAGCTAAGACAAGAGTACCTCCGCATTCTGCTACGGCACTAAAACCACTTTTTTGGGCTCCTGAGACCTCAAAACGTATAGATCCGGTCTTATCTCGAATTCGAAAATTTTAGTGATTGCAGTAACCTCCCTTTTTTTTTAAAAATTGTCAAAACAAACTTTTGCTTCTAATTCCTCAGTCTTTGGTTTTGCAGAAAAATCGTCAGGAAGAAAGTTTTATAGCGTTAAATTTCCTTCAAGAATATGTAAATACAGGGTGGTTCCTTTTTCACTGCTCATCACAGGCATCTTCTAAACGGTAAGAGGTACGAAGTCGGTTAAATTAGAGAAATATTGCACTATTTAAATTTCACTCGGAGCTTTTATATTATTGACAGCTGTCAATTGAATGGCATAGCCAGAAATTTTTTAGGGCTTCTAGATTTTGAGTAACGGTAGTCAACTTTTTGTTCGCTTACGGTAGCCATTTTGTATTTTAACACCATCAGACACATAAAAAATTAGCTTTTCAAATATGTGATCAAAATGGACTTTTTTGACAGATCGTCAAAATTTTTAAATTTATGTACTTTTTTTTCGTGTGTAGTCAACCCCTTGCTTGCCGACCTAACTAAATACTAAAAAAAACAGTTCATGTTCCAAATCTTAAACAATTCTTCTCCAGGGGGTTAACCGCTTTATCGATTTTGATGTATTTTTTGCCATTTTATACGATTTTAGTGATTTTTAGCAATTTTCAACAATTTTTTTGCAACTAGCCTTTTAGTGTAGTAATTTGCCTTGAGGTTAGCCCCTCGCTTCTCCCCTTCATCAATCTTCGAGAAGTGAATATCTTATGTTTAGGCATATCGCCATCTGTTTTTATCACATTCCTTAGTCACGAAAGGAAAAAGAGCACAAAATGTTTTAAACCAGGACAAAATCATACAAAAAAAAAGGCAGCAGAGAAGCGGCTGGAACCTCCCCAACGCGTGGGTCTTTGATTTCAGGGACTTCTGTTTAAGATTCTAAAGTTGATATGCCTAAATGGCACTTCCCGTTGACTAATTGCTCCCAAAAGCCTTTCAGCTCTTCAACGGGTCACCTCACCTCCATTTACCAAATTTCCGGCAAATCGATCCACTAGTTTGGGCTATAAAGTGGTTTCAGTGTTATTACAAAATTTCGATTTTTCTACCCAAAGGGTTCTAAATGCGAATAAATTTTGTCTCATTTAAAACCAGAAATTGAAGACCTTTCTGATGGTGACCTCGATAGTGACAATAAATCTTTCAAAAACTTGTTTTGGATGGGTAAATTAGAGAATAATTTTAAATTTCGAAATTGGTGTGCCAAAACGGCACTTTCCGTGGGCCGATTGAATCCAAAATTTGTTCACCTCTTCGACGTGTAATACAATCCCCTTGTGCAAAATTTCAGCCAAATCGGTTCAGGGGCTTGGGCTGTACCGCGATTTTAAAGTCCGATAAAAATCAATTTTTTTTTATTTTTGGTCAAAAGGGCACTAAGAATGAATGCATTTTTAGAAGCAGAATTTGAAGGCCTTTCCTATCGTGACGTGAAAAATGGGGGTTTGCATTTAAAATTTAAAAGTTGATGTGCCAAAATGGCATTTCTGGTTGCACGATTGGCTCCAAAAGCTTTTCAGATCTAAGTTGGGTTATCACATGCACACGTACCAAATTTCAGCTAAATCTGTCGAGTAGTTTGGGCTGTGGCGTGTTTACGAACGTACGTACGTACGAACGTACGTACAAACGTACGAACGTACGTACGAACGTACGTACATACATACAGACACATTTTAAAAACCACTTTTTTGGGCTCCTCAGACCTCAAAACGTATAGATCCGGTCTTATCTCAAATTCGAAAATTTTAGTGATTGCAGTAACCTCCCTTTTTTTTTAAATGGTGAAGTGGAGTGGGGAGGTTAAAAAAAGGAGACAGAATATCTTAGCAGCATTTAACACCAAGAAGGCCTTGGAAGCTGAACAGCACGTCGATGCTTTACTGCTAATATTTTCAGCGAAGTAATGTATTCTATTATTAGTGAGATGTAATTCTATGGGTATCGGTGTAAAGTTTCGACGTGCCTTTCCACCTGAAAATTGTGTAAAATTACTCGGAAATTGTAGAATTTATGCAAATTACGAGCGGTTGACCACCTGGATGTTGTGGTGTACGTGCATGAGAAATTCCGAAAATGATTGGAAAATTGGTGTACACATTTTTCGTCGGTGGTCAACCCCTCGTAATATTGTGCAGTCAAGTGTGCAATGCGCACAGCAATGATGTGCAGTCTTGTGCCCATTCTGTGTTGAGCGCCAGATGCTGAAATATTCTTTCCCCTTCCCTTGCGAAGCTCAGTACAGTCGGGGACTATGGAAATGCCCACACCGATTGATGTTTGTCTGACAGGTCAGCAGACATTAAACAGTCGACCAAATCGATTGTCGGGGTGGGGTGGGCGTTTTCAATTTCCCCGACTGCACCTAATAAACAACTAATTACACTTTGTGCGTAGTATTGTTGTGTTGTTTAGCCTGCATCAATATACTTAACAATTTTTTGTCAAAGTATCTGTAGGTATTCAAAAAATTATCAAAAAAATTTAAAAAAGGAAAATTTTATAAAAATACCGAAAAACCGCGAAAAACATATTTTCAAATGTTATTATGGCATTTTTCAGAAACAGTGCAAAAAAGAGTTGCTGACGTTTTCTAAGCACAAACTATGCATTTTCAGTTCAGAACAGACAAGTTAGGACACACGTCGCGTAATTTGAAAAAAATTTGAAAATTTTCATAATTTTTAAAAAATTTCCAGAAAATGTAAAAATATCCAAAATATCCACAATTCCCGAAAAAAATTGTACAAATTTCTCATGCTTGTACACCAAAATTTCCAAGTTGTCAACCCCTCGCCAGAGAATATTCCTTTCCCCGCTTAATCAAAATTTTACCGTATATATACAGATTTTTGAACGATTTTTTCAACAAATCAGGTTTGAACTGCAGAGTACTGCGACGTACGATTGTTGTGCAATGTGTGTAATAATGGTGTAATGTGTGCGATAATTGTGAAATGTGCGCAATGACTGCACAACGTGCACAATAGTGCACAGACACCAAATCGTATACGTTACCTTTACGTTACGTTTGCGTTGCGTTTACTTTACCTTTGCGTTACTTTTACGTTACCTTTGCGTTACCTTTACGTTAACTTAACGTTACCAAAAATCGACTGGATTCAATGTCATTTCCGTAAAAATTGGCTGGTATGAATAAAGTGTTACAGGATGCTCATGCGCTCATGCTTGCATTAATAAAGGATGCAAATATAAGTTTTTCGTGGCCGAGAAAAGGATAGAACTATGAACGAAAGCTTTGTTACCATTTATTCATACCGCGGCCAACATCTCTACAGGTTACATTGGGCGGAACGAATAAAGAGTTTACAAGATACTTAAATTCGCGTTAATAAAGGATAGAAGTACACGCTTTTCTTGCATACGATAGGGACAGAGCCATTGACTTCTTTTGCGTAGGTTATTTTGTAATAAATACATACTGAATTGTAACAGGTTTTTGTATATTATTAATGCAGTTACACAATACATCTTTAAGATATAGGTAATGTGCATATCGAGTGTTAAGAATAACATTAAGTTAACGTAAAGTATGCAAGTGACGTATATTCTAAGCACCATAGCGCAACATAACTTAGCACCGTGCGTTGCGTACGTTAAGAAAAACATAAAACTGGATAAAAGAATCTCTTCTAGGATATCGAGCATTGCGTAAGAATCGTAGAACGCAACATAACATTGGTTTATTAAATCACGTTGAAACTAGATGCTTTACGTAAACATAACGCGCTTACATTTCGCCAAGAATTGCTCCTGGATGGGCGAAGAACAAAACATAATTTAGGTACATATTTTGTGGATGTTAAGTTTACGTAACTGTTAACGTAGCGCTAGTTAACGCAAAAATTTTTGTGCGTGGCGTGTTTTCATTTGATTTCTTACTAGTTCGCGCGAATTTTTCCAAGTTCATTTGGTAACGTGAGGACCGTACCGCAACGTGAATTGCAATTTAGCGCGTAACGTAAAAACATGAAGTTGACGTATTTTCCTTTACGCATATTTCCAGATCCCTTCAAGTTTACGTTAGGACGTCAGCACCGCAATGCAACATAACTTAAAACCGTGCGTTACATATAACCTAAGAAAAACATAAAACTGATCAAAGAGATGTGAATCATGTTACGCTACGGCTCTTACGTCACTAACTAAAGCAACAGTGACGCAAAAGAAAATAGAGCTACGTCACGATCATTCTTAGTACTTAGTGTACTTAAACAGTTTAACGCACGGTTATGTTGAGCCACGGGTGTGGTGCTCACGTGAACTTGAAGAATTGTAGCAATCGGCCTGATTCTGTAACTTGTTGATAACTAGTCAATATGAAATCAATTGCGAAAATTGATTGGAGGAGTAAGCTTTGTTTACGTCGTTTCTTTGGAAACATAAATTTTTATATCAATATTTTTTGCAAGTCAATTGAAATTCAAGCAAGTCCCAAAACCACTTGCTTAAAATGTTGATAAGTTTCTGTAAAATATAAATATCTCTAAGACAACAGCGTAAACAATAGTCACATTGACCAATCCAGTTATCTCAATTGATTTCAATGTTGACAAATATCAACAAATTACAGAATTAGGCCGAATGTGCAGATTTTAACGTAAACTTTTCGTGAATCTTACAACAAGGTTACGTTAACTTTACGTTGACTTTACCGAACCTTTACGTTACCTTTACGTTACCGTTAGTTACTGTTGCGTTAGTGTTACGTTACTGTTACTTTACCATTGCGTTACCTTTACGTTAACTTTACGTTAACTTTTAACATTTAACATTTAACCATTCCACAAAACATCGTTAAGGTATAGGTAATTCCCCGAAAATATTAAATATTGAAAGGATTAGTAGGCACTGACGTATGGAAATACATGGGCATTACGGGTGACTAATTTTGACGAATCCTTTACATTATTTACTTGCACCCGAGTATACATACAGTGCTTTCCAAAAGTAAGGAATAAATTCAAGAACTTTTTCGAGAGGAATATTTCGGAAATATCCTCGAACAATTCTGATATTTTTTTGCACTTCCGGTTTAGCCGGAAATGATCCTAATTTTGTAACATCAAACGGAATCGTACTTTTACCTCAGCAGATTAGGAATCGACGATATTTTATGAGTCAGTTATATGCGTCATGCCTGACCGGAAGAGGATTCACGGCCTTCCTAGATTTCCAGAAACGTGGAATAAATCGGTGAAAAATGGAGATTTTTGAAAAACGCAAAAACGCGTCAACATTGTTTTTTCGATATAAATTCAATTGCGCGATTAGGTACTTTTTTCAAAATTCTTTTTATTTATTTCAAATTTCTCAATGTTCAAACCAAGTTGCAAAAAAAATTAAGTGAACGTAATTGGGCATTTGAATTGGCATCGAATAAACAAAGTTGTCTTGAATTTTTGTTTTCCAAAAATCTCTGTCTTTCACCGATTTTTCCGAAGTTTTCGAAAATCTAGGGTGGCTGTGACTCCACTTTTTTTAATCTCCAGCAATTTTACATAATCTTGTACTAGCACTAGACTGTTGGACTAACGTATGTAATAGATCGGACTAAACTGGACTAAATCGGACTAAACTGGACTAAACTGGACTAAATCGGGCTAAACTGGACTAAATCGGACTAAACTGGACTAAATGGGATCAACCTCTTGACTAAATCGGACTAAACTGGACTAAATCGAACTAAACTGGGACTAAACTGGACTAAATCGGACTAAACTGGACTAAAAATGGGATCAACCTCTTGATTAAATGTTAACAATGCCGAATATTTCAATTTTTGTCAAAAAGGCTCTAAGAGTGAATACATTTTTAGAAGCAGAATTTGAAGGCCTTTCTTATGGTGACGTAAAAAATGGGGGTTTACATTTAAAATTGAAAAGTTGATGTGCGAAAATGGCATTTCCGGTTGCACGATCGGCTTCAAAAGCTTTTCAGGTCTAAGTTAGGTTATCACACGTACCAAATTTTAGCCAAATCGGTTGAGTAGTTTGGGCTGTGGCGTGTTTACGATCGTACGTACCTACATACAGACACATTTTAAAAACCACTTTTTTGGGTTCCTGAGACCTGAAAACGCATAGATCCGGTCTTATCTTGAATTTGAAAATTTTAGTGATTGCAGTAACCTCCCATTTTTTTTCAAATTGTGATGGGGTTGGGGAGGTTAAAACTTGGTGTACTTTCTTGGAATTTTTTTCATAAGTTTAGGCTCATTTTACAACTTACTTCAATTTTCAAATTTTGACGATCTGTCAAAAAAGTCCATTTTGATTACATTTTTGAAAAGCTAATTTTTTGTTTGCCCGATGGTGTTGAAATACAATATGGCTACCATAAGAGAATAAAAAGTTAACTACCGTTACTCAATATCTAGAAGTCCTAAAAAATTTCTGACGATGCCATTCAATTGACAGCTGTCAATAATATAAAAGCTCCAAGTGAAATTTAAATAGTGCAATATTTCTCTAATTTAACCGACTTCGTACCTCTTACCGTTTAGAAGATGCCAGTGGTGAGCAGTGTAAAAGGAACCACCCTGTATATACATATTCTTGAAGGAAATTTAACGCTCTAAAATTTTCTTCCTGACGACTTTTCTGCAAAACCAAACACTGAGGAACTGGAAGCACAAGTTTGTTTTGACAATGGCCGTCTTTTGAGAGCGGATATCTCGAAAACGGTGCATTTGTCCTTAATAATGTATAATAGCAGAGTTGTAGAAAATTTTATAGGCTTTCATTTTCATACAAGGATTTTTTCGCTACGACGCACCATTTTCGAGTTATAAGCGAAAAAACAAAAAGAGGAACTTTTCCACCCCCCTGCCAACCTGAAGCGGACGGGGTAGCGGCGGGGACTTTTAGTATGTTTACCTCCTAACTACCCCCAACATATTCCCGAAGAGAAAAATTCTCACCCCTTCCATGTTCCCTACAACCCCTTCGTTGCCTGGACTATAAGAACAGGCCAGCTGAGTCATTTTTTTTAAAGTGCAAAGTGCAAAGAAAACAAGAAAATTTTGTAGCTACAATTAGTCATTGCTATTCGCAATTTATATTTCATTTTCGCATGTTAAATCTAAACCATTCTAAAACTAAGAACTCATTGTAATGTAACACGATAAAGAACATGGAATTTTGTGTTTAGTATATTTAGTATATTTGCCCACTTTTGATACAAACATCTTGCATATTCGTGGATAGTCAAAGTAAAAGTATTTAACATTACAAAATAATATAATTATTGGAAGCCATAAAAAGCAATATAATTTTAACTTACTAAGGCCGTCGTATTTAAATCCACATTGAAACCGGGCAGCGGTAGGCCCCAACGCATGGTCTTTGCCTCGGACCTCTCTCTCGCACAGGCGAACGTTATACGGGAGACGCTCTCGCGTAGCGAGAGATGTACCATGCGCACCCCTATCTTAATATTATGCTTCGTGCTCCCTCCTAATTGTTAGATATAGCCCCAACAAAAAAATCTACGAATTATACAAAAAATTGAAATAAAACTCGTCCTCCGACGATAAATTCTTGCTTAGTTTAACAGGATTTCATAACAATTTAGGTGAAAAATTGCTAAATGAGCAGATGGGGCTATATCTAACTGTTACTCCCTCCTAATTGTTCGATATAGCCCCAACAATAAAATCAACGAATTATGCGATAAATCGAAATAAAACTGGTCCTCCGACGTTAAATGCTTGCTTAGTTTATCTCATTTAACATGATTTCTTAACAATTTATGTGAAAAATTGCTAATTGAGAAGTTGGGGCTGTATCTAACTGTCACCTCGATCTCACCATCGAATACTTCAACCATAAAGATGAACTAGAATATTTTTTAGACTGCAAACATAACATAAACGATCGAGATACATCTCAACCATCTAAAAAAATTAGCTTACCAACATAACTTCCTCGGTGACTTTTTTTGTAACTTTATTTTCTGACTTTCATTCAGAGAACAGACAAAACTCTTTATTGTACCTTTGAGCGTACTTCTTGGGAATCAATTTACCAGTTGCTTCAATAGATTTCTGCAAAATTTGCTCAGAAATATCATCAGCTTCCATTTTTTCATATTTTAATACCTACTGATGTCAACAAACTTCATGGTTGCTAACGAAATTATAGAAAAGGGCGACTGGGATTTTTAACTTTATTAGAGATTTATAGAAAATATGTTTGAAATTCCTGGCTATGAAGTAAAACGTTGTACGTTATACGTGCGGTAAATTTTTCACAGTACATCTCACTCATACTGTAAAATTTGATTTAACGGACTTATAACGTAAATAACTACTATTTTTAACCTCCCCAACCCCATCACAATTTTAAAAAAATGGGAGGTTACTGCAATCACTAAAATTTTCGAATTTGAGATAGCACCAGATCTTCACGTTTTGAGGTCTCAGGAACCCAAAAAAGGGGTTTTAAAAATGTGTCTGTGTGTATGTACGTACGTACGTACGTACGTTTGTACGTACGTTCGTACGTACGTTCGTTTTTAATCACGCCACAGCCAAAACTACTAGACCGATTTGGGTGAAATTTGGAACATAGGCATCTCGTAACCTAACTTAGATCTGAAAAGCTTTTGGAGCCAATCGTGCAACCGGAAATGCCATTTTGGCACATCAACTTTTAAATTTTAAATGCAAACCCCCATTTTTCACTTCACCATAAGGAAGACCTTCAAATTCTGCTTCTAAAAGTGTATTTCATTCTTAGTGTCCTTCTGACCAAAAATAAAAAAAAAATTGATTTTTATCGGACTTTAAAATCGCGGTACAGCCCAAGCCCCTGAACCGATTTGGCTGAAATTTTGCACATGGGGATTGTATTACACGTCGAAGAGCTGAACAAATTTTGAATTCAATCGACTCACGGAAAGTGCCGTTTTGGCACACCAATTTCCAAATTTAAAATTATTCTCTCATTTGACCATTAAAAACAAGTTTTTGAAAGATTTATTGTCACCATCAGAAAGGTCTTCAAATTCTGGTTCTAAATAGGGCATTTAGCGCTGTTTGGTTCAAAAAATCGAAATTTTATAATAACAGTAAAAATACATTATAGCCCAAATTTCTGAATCGATTTGGCTGAAATTTGGTACATGGAGATCGGGTGACCCGTTGAAGACCTGAAAGGCTTTTGAAAGCAATTGCCCAACGGGAAGTCCCATTTAAGCATATCAACTTAAAATTTTAAATACAAGACCTCCTTTTTTATGTCGCCATTAGAAAGGCGATCAAATTCTGGTTCTAAAAATGTGTTCATAGTTTCTGCCATTTCAGTGGAAAATACAGAAAAAATTCTTTCTCATTAAAAGGGTGCGGGCTGACAGTGGCTGACATAAAGTGGCAGTTATTGTCAAAAAGGTGGCAAAAGATGAACCTTAAAAGAAACATATTGTCAAACGTGATGGGTGATGTCCGAGGTGACGTCGGTATTTGTCAGAAAATTGCGAAATTAGTCAAGGATTAAAAAAATTCTGTTGAATTAACTACTATCTACACAGAATACAAAGATTCACGCGATGGGGAGGTTCCAGCCGCTTCTCTGCTGCATTTTTAAATTTCCATTCAATTTCAGGCTATATGATGCTCTGACGAATTCCGTGATCTCGCGGTACGAAATTCACAGGATTTTGTTTTACGCACGCGGTGCCATAGAGAGTCCGGAGGCGGGATGTTTCGCCTTCACGTGGTCCCACGGTGACACCCAGGAGTCAGCCATTTTCCAGTGCCATGTTTTCAGATGTGATATCGCGGAGGCCGTTTCGAGAGTTTCAGGTTAGTGTTAGTTAGTGTTTTATGTGATGCCTGTTTTTATTAGTTTTATAGTTTAATCAATAGTAGTCTCCCCGTTATAGTGTTGGTGTCATTGTCGTTTCCTTCAATTGAGAGAAACTGATAACAATACTTGACCTGTACGTGCATATAATATTTAGCTATTGATTAATGATTTTTGTTGACAAATTGTTAAATCCGATGCAAACGAGCTGGATAAGCGTGCTGTGGAAAAATAGCGGTGTTGACAATGAGTTGTCATGGCATCTATATACGAATTGACTGTTATTTGAAACGCGCGGGAAGTTTTTTTTTATTTGCTAAACATTTTTTTTCTGCGTTCTGGCCTACCTATGCGTTATAGGGGTCGGTCGTTCAAAATGGCAACGTCGCAATTTTCTCTACTGGGACAAACAATTTCAGTAATTATTTGTTGTGTTTTGAAGGGCCTACAAGTGACCACAATGTGAACTTCATCTTCCGAATAATACAGGCTGTCCGGAAATAACGTCACAATATTTCGTGGGTGATTCTACACCTAAAAGCCTACGGAAGATGTATATCAATGCGATGTATATCTCTGTAGATGTTTATCAAGTTAATGTGTATGTAGGGGCGGCTGGTCTTACTGGTGGAATCGGGTGCAGATTTTATCAATCTACACCTAGTAGTAGTGCCTCCGCAAACGCACAGATGTGTCAAAAAGGCGAAATGTTAAAAAATTATTGTTACAGAATTTAAAAATAGAAAATGAACAGGAATGAGTAAATGAAAAGAATTACCGGAATTAAAACAAAATTTGACGAATTTTGAAAAATTAACACTCGGGGCTGATAAATTGTGAAAGGGGATGAAAAGTCAAGAGGAATGAAAATTAAGTGTGATTAAGTAGAATTATGAATAAAACATGAAAATAACCAAATTATGCAATTAAAACTTTTGGGGGGTTGAAATACGCACTTATACCTACCTATTGCGAAGGAAACTGAAAAATTGTGAAAGGTAAAGTGAATCCCAAATGCGCTCAATTTTATGACCGACGAAAAACGAAATTATGCGAATTTTGCAAAATTAGCACTTAAGGGGTTGAAAAATCGTAAAGGTGGATGAAAAGTCAAAAAGTATGAGGATTAACCGTGGCTAAGTAAAATTACGAAAAATAACACCAAAATAACCCAATTATGTAAATTTAGCATTTGAAGAGCTGAAACATTTCGAGGGGATGAAAAAAGTGAAAAATTTAATCATCATTCAAATGGGTTCAATTTATTACAGAAGAAAAACGAAAATATCCGAATTTGGCAAAATTAACACCTAGGGGGTTGAAAAATTGTAAAGGGGGATGAAACGTCAAACTGGATGAGAATTAATCGTAATTAAGCAGAATTACAGAAAACACGAAAGTAAGCCAATTATGCAAATTTAGCTTTTGGGGGTTGAAATGTTGCGAAGAGGATTGGAAAAGTGAAAAAAATAAACATAATCCAAATGAGTTCAATTCATCACCGAAGGAAAACTAAATTACGTGAATTTTGCAAAATAAACACTTAGGGGGTTGAAAAATTGTAAAGGGGGGATGAAAAGTTAAAGGGGATGAGAATTAATCGTAATTAAGTAGAATTACAGAAAATAACACGAAAATAAGCCAATTATGCAAATTTGACTTTTGGGGGTTGAAACATTGCGAAGGGGTCGAAAAAGTGAAAAAGGAAAGAACAATCCATATGAGTAAAATTCGGTAAAATTTATTACCGAAAAAAGGCAAAACTGCGCGAATTTTACAAAATTAACGCTCGGGGGGGAGAAAATTGTTAAGGGGGATGAAAAATCGAAAGGGGTGAAAATGTACTGTAGTTAAGTAGAACTAGCGAAAATCACACGAAAAAGAAGCGGTCTGGGTAAATTTTGCTCTTTGAAGGTTCACATATCATGAAAGGGGTTGAAAAATTGTGGAAGTTTTAAAAATTAATGAAAATGACTTTGAATTATTAACAAATCAGAGAAAGCAAAAAAAAAAATAAAATCAATTTACTCCGCTTGCTAAGGCTTAGGGGTTGTTAGTAGCGTAGGGGTTGGTTTTAGGTTGAAGACTCTTAAGACTTTTTTCAATGGTTGACCGAAATCTATCGAACCCCATAATTTTATTCCACCACTTACATGAAAAAATTTCCAGTTTCAACCCTTAAATTTCATCCCCCTTGTTAGATATTAATGAAAATTTGCCCATACGCCTACATTGGCGCTGTAAATTACCACATCAAATTCAGCAATCGAATGGAATTAATTTCAACCCTACATTATTCAGTGAAAATTCGAGTTTCCACCCCTAACTTTCATCCCCTTCGATTTTCTCCTAAAATCCACTATTCCTTTCTCGAAGATGCAGTGTGTAATATCTCACAGTTTCGCAGAAGATATTGTCTCTGTGTCAAATTACAGGGTTTCATGGACGTTTCCACCCCTAAACTTGCACCCTCTATTTCACCACCCCCATAAGCCCTAAATGAAGTTGTGTTTTCAATTGCACCACCCTAATCCAATTCGTGGAAAAATTGCGGTGATTTGTAAATTAACGTTTTCATCACCTCATGAATTCACCCCTTTATGATTTACAGGGGTGAGTCTATTTTTCCGGTGTTACATAACTCTTTGCGTATTTACTGACTTCAGTTGTTCATATACAGGGTGAGTCTAGTTGGACAAATCAGTCGCCTAGCGTTTAAGATATTGAAATTGGAAATTCAATTTTTGGATATGTTGTAGCTGATATGGTCCCCTACACATGAGACCCATAAAGAAAGCTCCAGTTTTATTCAAACCGAAATTATTAAATAAAAACGAAGGCTTAAAATTTTTTTTTTTCGATATTGTTGAATTTTTTAAGGTTATTTAGTTAGAGCATCATTTTCTCTTTATGGAAACATAATTTTTTGCAGAAATAAGTTAATAATCTCCGAGAGACAAATTATTTAAATAATAAAGATTTTTAATTATTTCCTAAAGAAAGCCACGCATGCCGTGATTTGAACAACTGAAAGGCAGTCTAGCTTATACTGCAGACTGTACCCAGAACGACAAGTGTCAGTTGGAAATGTCATTTGAGGTCGTTTGTGAAAAAATAATGCAAAACTACGGGTTTCTGCCCTTTTCTTTACAGATAATTAGGTAATTTTTAATGCTTGATGGATGTTTTGCTAAATTCGTCGAATACAAGTGTCTCGGGTTGTCACACTGGAGGGGCCCGATTAGGACAAGTTAAAGTTTACACCCTTCGAGTTGAATTTTCTTGGTTTCGCTTGGCTCACCGCTTCTTTGTCTTTGTTCATTATATCAACACGTTGAGTGTCTTCAACATTTGCTGGAGCCCTCAACATCCGATGATAAATCTTCATTTCGTAAGTGTGAAAAAATTATCAGCAGAAATATTAAATTTTTAATAAAACAACAAAATCACCATATTTGACAGCATGACAGCAATGTAAACTGTTAGCAATTATTGCCAATTGCTTTCTGGCTGACGAGAATAGCTTTTCTTGGTCGAACCATTCGACTCCAATGGCAATGTAACAACCCGAGACACTTGTATTCGGCGAATTTAGCAAAACATCCATCAAGCAATAAAAATTATTATCTGTAAAGTAAAGGGCAAAAACTCGTAGTTTTGCATTATTTTTCCTTTTATTTTTCCACAAACGAAAGCAAATGACGTTTCCAACTGACGCACTTGTCATTCCGGGTACAGTCTGCAGTAGCTAGACTGCATTTCAGTTGTTCAAATCACGGCATGCGTGGCTTTCTTTAGGAAATAATTAAAAATCTTTATTATTTAAATAATTTATCTCTCGGAGATTATTAACTTATTTCTGCAAAAAATTATGTTTCCGTAAAGAGAAAATGATTCTCTAACGAAATAACCTTAAAAAACTCAACAATATCGAAAAAGAATTTTTTAGGCCTTCGTTTTTATTTAATAATTTCGGTTTGAATGAAACTGGAGCTTTCTTTATGGGTCCCATGCGTAGGGGACCATCTCAGCTACAACATATCCAAAAATTGAATTTCCAATTTGAATATCTTAAGCGCTAGAGCGACTGATTTGTCCAACTAGACTCACCCTGTATAAATCAGTAATGTTTCAGAAAAAATAAATAAAATTTATTTATCCGCTTGCAAAGAGTTAGGGGTGGTTAATAGCCTAGGGGTTGGTTTTAGGTTGAAAACTCATAAGACCTCTTTTCAATAGTTGACCGAAATCTATCGAACCCCGTAATTTTATGCTACCATTTACTTGAAGAAATTTCAAGTTTCAACCCTTAAATTTCATCCCCCTTGTTAGATTTTAGTGAAAATTTGTCCATCCACCTACAATGTTACTGAAAATGAACTTACCGAATTCTGCCTTGATACGTTGAGTAGTTTTTGAATTTTCGCATTTTTTGTGTTTCTGCATGTTAGGGGTTGTAGCGCCTATAAGGGTGGTTTTTCTCAAAATATGAATGACACCTTTTTTGAATCATTAATAAAAAGCTATCATCCCCTAAATTTCATCCCCCGAAATTAACACCCCTTCATGTTCAACAGACTTGAGAGTCGAGCGTGCATACCAAGTTTCAGCAAGATACCTCCACTAGTTCTCGAGTTATTGCAATTAATAGTTTTTCGGTTTTTCACCCCTAACTCCCACCCCCGTGGTCCGATATGGCCCAAAAGCAATCCCCGCCCAGAATTTCCGGGTATACACCCGTGTACAAAATTTTAGCTCGATATCTGCTTTCGTTCTCAAGTTATCCGACGGACAGACTAGACGAGCGAGCGAGCGAGCGAATAATCAATGAGAAGAGTACCGTCAAACAGGGTGGCTTGGAACGATTTTGGCGTTTAAATCAATGTAATTTTTCCACCCTATATTTAATCTACATAAAAAAATACGGATAATCATCCATTTGACGTAAGGAACAAAGTCCCATTTAGATAATTAACAATTTTAGCTTCCTACCCCCCTTAAAAAAAATAAAAAGTGCTGTTCCATTTCACCCCGCAAGTGGGGTGAAAAAAAACAAGGCTTTAATAGTATATTACGTAACGAGAGTTGTAAGAAGCATATTACGCACGTGTGGAAGAAGTTGTACACGAGCCGCGTAGCGGCGAGTGTATAATTCCACAGTGCGTAATTGCCTTACAACTCGAGTTGCGTCCGATACTTTTTCTACGACCACACATTGGTACTTAACTTTTCTCGAAAGTAGGTAATAAAAACTTTTTGAGAGGAATATTTCGGAAATATTCTAGGACAAGTCAACATATTTTTTTTTATGTGAATCCAGTGGTATACCTAGTCAGATATTTTTTAGCACTTCCGGTTCAACCGGAAATGACCATAATTTTTATTTTTCAAATATAATCATACTTTATCTCAACGAATTCCTAATCTACGATTTTATGCAAATTTACTCTGCGTTATTATTTTGGTTCCTGAAACGTTTTTTTCCAGCATAAATAATTCATTCGTGCTTACAATGGAATTACTTTTCTTGAAGTCAACTAAATTAACGATTTATTGTTTCTGGGTACCAAAAACCTGATACCAGTATTCTATATTATGAGAATTTCTTTAAAATAACTGCTCAAAGGTTCAAGATAATATGAAGAAATACAACTTACCGGTCCCAAGGTATTTTCGGACAAAAAGGTCCTGCGTATAACCTAACTTTTGCACGGAAGATTTTTAATGATTTTACCTCGGATTTTACTTTGCGGTTGGACTGCTTTTATCCTGGAAGAGGAGTAGTCGATAGGTTTTTAAAATGTCCTAATAAAATAAGGGGAGAATAATGAATTTAACAATAAAATTGAGTGAAAAATGACATTTGACAAATGACAATTGAAAACTGTGCGATTTTCTCTCTTTACGCACAGTTTTAGATTTGCGTGCGTAAGGAACGGCTTACTTAGTTTGCACATTGTACAAAATTGGCTATTTACAATAGTGGTCGTAGAAAAATTAATAATACGTTGCAATTAGCCTAGTTCGGAGGGTTACTTGGAACACCTATATTTTTTTACATTTTTTCCACTTTTTGTTTCATCATTCTAGCTGCTCTTTCAGACAGTAAAACGCCATATGTTCAAAAAATACATTTATTGCGAATAACCTATTAACAGAACACTAAAAGAATTATGAAAAACTTAAAAAAAATGGTAATTCTTTGGGTATAATTCAGAAATTATAGAAAAAATATTCACGAAGTTCATTTTTCGGGAAAGCGTCCCCAGGGGAATCCCATATTTAGACGCCGCCTCCCGGTAAGTAAGGTTTTTAGCCCTGATTTCGCCTAAAGCACGCTCCATCGTCTCGGAATCGTAATCCCTGTAGGCCCTCGCGCCGAGACGACGTTTATATGTTCGCGGCATGGTCGTTCCAAGTCGCCCCTGGAATGTCACGAAAAAATAAATCGACCCCTATACTTTTGACAATAAAGTTTAAGTTGAGGTTAGATACGGTTCCTCAGTCAGAAATGTGCGTACTACTCGAAAAAAATACTAGGAGACCCTCAGATGCTTTCAACATTTACCGACAAGTAGAAGTAGTGACAGTACAAAATTTTAGTCATTTCAACACTTACATTCAAAAATTTTCTCTTCAGCAATGGCAGCTCTCACGACCTAAGAAACACCTCACACAGGTACCTACAAGTTCTAAAAACATTTTAGAGCTTTTCCAAAAGTTTGGATATTGACCGATAGATGACCCTGTAATTTAATTTACAATTGTGACAGTTTGTTCCTAGACACCCCGCTGTTCCAAGCCACCCTGTTTGACGGTACCTCCGCATTCTGGTACGGCACTAAAAATAGGAAGAAAAGTTCACATGAACAGATGTCCAATGCTACAGGCCTTAGAAAGTGTCTCTCAAAAACAGATATTTATTAATTGTTTTTGAAACGGTCGGAGATAGAATATCGAAATTTTGGTTCGGGGGGGAGTTTTGGGGTGATAAATTATCTGGTAGGAACAAAACAGGTGATTGACGACCATAGGCGTGAGAAACAGGGGGGCCTAGGAAAAAATGCCCCATAACTTTTTTTCCCCCAGCTTTCTTGAATTTTTGACTTCAGATAGCAATTCTCCAAACAATTCTACATAAAAAAGGTACTCTGGACACTAGCCCATAGGATCAACCGTTTTAAAGAAAAACGCGATTAAAACACGTCATATGCCCATAGTAAAAATTTATAAATGTAAAAAACAAGTTGGCTTGCTTCACAAATGTCTTTAGTCTGTCGCTAATGACTACAACTTGTTATTTTAGCTCCAACTTTCAAAAAAAGTTTTTCGTTCTACCCCTCTGAATATTATTTTAGCGATTTTAATTTGTACTAAAGTTTAACGTGTGATAACACTTGTCAATCTACAGAAAAGTGCGACGTTGCCAATTACAACTGCCCGCTAACGGTCGAACGAGAGTTTGCGTCACACAGCTAAAAAATTCAGACATCTTGTAAATCTGGTTTCAAGTATAAATTTCCATGTGACATTTAACCTCGCAGCGAAATAAAAATTAAGATAAACCTCGATACGGTCATCGATTTTATCGCGTGTTTTTTGACGCCCTCCCATCAAGAAAACAAAAATAAAAACCCAAATGTGGTTCACAGCCTGCTTCGCGAAGGCCTTTCAGCGAGTACCTCGCTCGATGAGCAGTTCCGTGACGTCAGCGGTGGACATGACGGGTTCGATCACGACCTTGTCCGAGGCCAGAACCCTGATGTACGTCTTCGAGGTGAACCTCGAGATAAGGGAGGACGACGGAAAGGTTCGTGTTCGATGCGACGTTTCGACCCTCGAGTGTCTAGTTTCAGGGCGTTTTTTCGGGGGTGGGGAAGGACAAGGGCGGCTTCAAGCTTAAGGCCAATTTGGAGAAGCAGCTGTGTTTGGCGATCAAACAGGTGTCGGATAATGGGCCCCAGCTGCACATCGAACGGTGTTTCGGGGTGTTGGTGGCACCCGGACGACACGTTAGACACTCGGACATGCAGCTGTTGGAAATGGTAGGCGTTTTTTTCTATTTATGTCGTTAGTTTGGCACTTCTTTATCTTTTTTTCCAATGTTTGACAGTAATGACAGGTCAAATTGACTCTCCGACTAATGACAGTTCAAATTAACTGTCAAATGACAGTACTTTCACTAATAAAGTATTCACAGTTTGTGCCATTTCAGTGGGAAATAGAGAAAAAATCCTTTTTCATTAAAAGGGAGCGGGCTGACAGTGGATGACATAAAGTGGCAGTTATTGTCAAAAAGGTGGCAAAATATCAACCTTAAAAGGAACGTGTTTTTTCTATTTATGGCATTAGTGTCAAACAAAACTGTTTTTCAAGGCATTCCTTTATCTTTTTTTCCAATGTTTGACACTATAATGACAGTTCAAACTGACTCTCTGACTAATGACAGTTCAAATTAACTGTCAAATGACAGTACTTTCACCACAGTATATCGATGATGTTGGTGTTCCCTTCAGTAGGGACAGCTCGTGTCGGCACCTTTGATCTCGTGGAAATATTCTAAAACTGTCATGGCTGCCATGGGTGTTCGTACAGCTACTCTCCGATAGCTGGCGCTGGGCGATTTGAAAATTAGCGCGCAACTTCTCTTTCTTTTTAACCGCCATAGGCGAAAACGTAACAAAATAGCATTTTATAAACGGTACTTGTTACCCTTATAACAATTCCAGGTTTTTTACCAACGTTTTATTAACAAAATACTTCTTTGAGATATTGAAACATTTTCAAAGTGATGAGGTTAACAATTACAAATAAACCATACAATGTGAGAAGCATCATGCTACACCATGCTCCAAAGGATTCTCTAATTGAGGGTCGGCAACAATCAGTTCTCCAGATGGTGGAACTGCAAATTGCGGGAAGTTTTTCATGTGGTGAAAGATTTAGTGTGGGAAGACCATTGTCCACCAAGCGCTTTGCACTTTCCAGTACCTGAACAATTTAATATGACATAAAAAAATCAAAAAAGCAGCTTTGCCGTCCTTACCCCATGACTTAAACAGTTTTTCCGCAAAATGTAGGTGGCATGCTTTATACCTGGATGTATTCAGAGCCGATAGAGGTGTAACATTTAGGAGGTATTCGTATGCGGACAATTTTACCCTTTGCTTGCATCTAAAACTTAATTTATTAATTTATTAGAGAAATCCACAATCATGTGCTAAACTCACCTCTTCTCAAAGACATACCTCGTCAAAGACGTAGGTACCTAGTTTTACACCCTCGTACTGGAACTGGAGACACTGCACTTACAACATTGCGGGCTTTTTTCAGCACAGCCATTCGGACTTATTACGGTGTCGGTGAATTTCAAAGATTGAGATTATTGAGAAGAAGCGACAGCAACGCACATTGTTGTAACAATTATATCCATAGCAATTTTCCAATTATTAGAAAATTTCCAATGATTCAGTTTGTCAGACGCAGACGACTAATGACGAGTGAAGACATGAGCGAGCGCCATCTAGGGGTACAATAGCCAACGAACACCCATGGAGCCTCAAGGTCAACGAAAACAGTTTGCGTTGACAACCGAGCTGTCCCTACTGAAGGGAACACCAACATCATCGATATACTGTGCTTTCACTAATAAAGTAGTCACAGTTTCTGCCATTTCAGTGGGAAATAGAGAAATAGTTCTTTTTCATTAAAAGGGAGCGGGCTGACAGTGGTTGACATAAAGTGGCAGTTATTGTCAAAAAGATGGCAAAATATTAACCTTAAAAGGAACATGTTTTTTCTATTTATGGCATTAGTGTCAAATAAAACTGTTTTTCAAGGCATTCCTTTGTCTTTTTTTCCAATGTTTGACACTAACGACAGTTCAAATTGACTCTCTGACTAATGACAGTTCAAATTAACTGTCAAATGACAGTACTTTCACTAATAAAGTATCCACAGTTTGTGCCATTTCAGTGGGAAATAGAGAAAAAATTCTTTTTCATTAAAAGGGAGCGGGCTGACAGTGGATGACATAAAGTGGCAGTTATTGTCAAAAAGGTGGCAAAATATTAACCTTAAAAGGAACGTGTTTTTTCTATTTATGGCATTAGTGTCAAACAAAACTGTTTTTCAAGGCATTCCTTTATTTTTTTTTCCAATGTTTGACACTAATGACAGTTCAAATCGACTCTCTGATTGATGTCAGCTCAAATTAACTGTCAAATGACAGTACTTTCACTAATAAAGTATTCACAGTTTCTGCCATTTCAGTGGGAAATAGAGAAAAAATTATTTTTCATTAAAAGGGAGCGGGCTGACAGTGGATGACATAAAGTGGCAGTTATTGTCAAAAAGGTGGCAAAATATTAACCTTAAAAGGAACATGTTTTTTCTATTTATGGCATTAGTGCCAAACAAAACTGTTTTTCAAGGCATTCCTTTATCTTTTTTTCCAATGTTTGACACTAATGACAGTTCAAATTGACTCTCTGATTAATGACAGTTCAAATTAACTGTCAAATGACAGTACTTTCACTAATAAAGTATTCACAGTTTCTGCCATTTCAGTGGGAAATAGAGAAAAAATTCTTTTTCATTAAAAGGGAGCGGGCTGACAGTGGATGACATAAAGTGGCAGTTATTGTCAAAAAGGTGGCAAAATATTAACCTTAAAAGGAACGTGTTTTTTCTATTTATGGCATTAGTGCCAAACAAAACTGTTTTTCAAGGCATTCCTTTATCTTTTTTTCCAATGTTTGACACTAATGACAGTTCAAATTGACTCTCTGACTAATGACAGTTCAAATGAACTGTCAAATAATAATAATAATAATAATAATAATATGTATATTGAACCATAGATCACAGTACAGGATATTGGCTTCGTCAACTTAACCTAGTTACAATATAAAATAGAACACAATAAAATTCAATATTCACTAAAAGTTTTCAAATGTAAAAATCGTGACAGTGACAGTACTTTCACTAGCTCCTTGATCTAAGACACAAGTTTTTCTATTGTGTCTCCTCCCCCAACCCCTATTAAAATTTTTCAGAAAGAGCAAGTGCCACCGAACAACCCCTCTGGGGATAAAAACTGCACGATGATTTCGGCCACCTGGGACCCGGCGGAGCCGTCCTTCGAACCCCTAAATGTGGAGACGCCCAAAGACGTGAAGCAGTACATGACGGTCGCCGTCGATCTGGTCATAAGAGGCATCCAGGAGCCAGTTAGG
The DNA here is from genome assembly GCA_963924575.1 of Pycnomerus fuliginosus. Lineage (NCBI taxonomy): Eukaryota > Metazoa > Arthropoda > Insecta > Coleoptera > Zopheridae > Pycnomerus > Pycnomerus fuliginosus. The sequence continues at coordinate 4,274,480 of OZ004624.1, forward strand.
TTCCAAATCGAGACGGCCGTGAGGATTTTCGGGCAGGGCGAGAGGAATTTTTGGTATTTCCACAGGAGGTCGCTGGTGCAGCAGTTCTTCCTCAATCTGAAAGAGGTGGGTACACAATTACTGTAGGGCCGGGTAAATCGATTAATCGATTATAATCGATTAAATAATCGATTAATCGATTAAATAATCGATTAATCGATTAATCGGGGTCGATTAAATTTGATCTTTGATAATTTAATCGATATCACTTAATCGATCTTTCGATTATTCCGATTAATCGATCTTTCGATTATTCCGATTAATCGATCTTTCGATTATTCCGATTAATCGATCATTATGTAATTAGTAGGGCCGGGCAAAATAATCGATTTATCGGGGTCGATTAAATTTGAGAATTTAATCGATTATCGATTAATTTATCTTTCGATTATTCCGATTTCGATTAAAATCGATCTTTCGATTAGGTCTACCAAGGAATTTTCGCCCTTATTATAAAATATTGGTTGGTGTTGATATGAATATCTCACAAATCCTTATCCCGTGCTTTTAAATTTTCTAGAGAGATAAATATGGACCGCTTTTTGCATAAAGAAACCAACCCACAAATTTCAAATTTTTAAACTGAAGTCATAATCACATTATTTGCGCTATAGTTTTTCATCAAAAAAATGTTAACCAAGCCCATCCACATATTTTTGCTAACCTTAATCATTATTTCATCAAAAAGGAAGTTTTTCTTTTTCAAATCACATTTTACCGGTGCAGTCACGGCTACTCAAGATTTTCAGAAGCATCGAAGATCTCAGTGCATCTTTATTTTCTCGATGCAAATACAACTGCGCAATCTAAAAAAATTTTTTTCATTAGTTTTACAATCTGTCGAATTTGCTAAATGAATTTAACTGCTGAATTTATTTATCCAGTTGAATTTGCGTCAAAAAATAATATATTTTTTTATTTTTCAAAAATCTAGATTTTTCACTGATTTCTTCGATGTTTTTCAAAATCTGAGGAAACTGTGACAAGTATGACCGTGCATTCTTAATTGTTTTTCATTTTAACAAATTTTAAGTTGAATCGCCTTAAAAAAGATGCAATAAAGCGAGCATCGAAACGTCAGCTTCTTCACACTTTGTTTTTAGTGCCGTAGCAAAATGCGAGGCACCCTTGTTTTAGCTTATTCGTTCGCTTGCTCGATCGCTCCTCAAGTCTGTCCGTCGGATAACTTGAGAACGAAAGCAGATATCGAGCTGAAATTTTGTACACGGATGTATACCTGGAAAATCTCGGCTGGGATTGCTTTTTTGCCATATCGGACCAAGGGGGTGGAATATGATAACTCCGCACCTTTCACTTTTTTCACTTTTTCACTTTTTTCATCCCCCTTCGCAATATTTCAACTCTTAAAACGCAAAATTTACATAATTGGGTTATTTTGGCGTTATTTTCCCTAATTTTACTTAACCACGGTTAATCCTCATACCTTTTGACTTTTTATCCACCTTTACGATTTTTCAACCCCCTAAGCGCTAATTTTGCAAAATTCGCATAATTTAGTTTCCGCACTTTTTCAGCCCCGAGTGTTAATTTTTCAAAGATCTACAAATTTTATTTTAATTCCGGCAATTCTTTTCGTTTACTCGTTTGTGTTATGTTGTCATTCTTTTCACTGTTCAACCATCAAAATTTTTGTTTTTCCTGTCCATTTTCAATTTTTTAAGAAATAACACCCCGGGACTTTGTACTAACTAACGGGTGTCCCAAGCAAAACCGAACTATTTATTTTTGGTTATAACTTTATTATTATTCTACCGATTTTTCGAAATTTTGCACAGGACGTAGCCAAAAGATGAGGCTTTAAGAATTGACAATTGTTTTCTAGATGGCGCCACTAATAATTTTTTTTTTGCCGTTTTTTGCAAAGCCATTTTTTGATTGGCTGGAGTTCATATCATTTCTGTACCGATCGAAATGAAATTCGTGTTGGATGAAAGCTAATGCTTTCCTCTTCCAAAAGAACTTTATAAAATCTTATTCTGGGCGTTTTATATTTTTTTACAATTTTTTAAGGTCTAATTTTTATGTTGCTACCAATGTTAGAAAAAAGTAATTTCTAATACTTCGCAACTGCAGCAATTGAGTTAAATAACTGTAAAGCAACTTTATTTCGTGAAAGATTTACAGTATCACTAAAGACACGGAAAACTTTGCCAAAGATCGGTAGAGAAATAAATAATAAATTTTAAAGATCCACGTTTTAAGAGCATCACGAGAAAACTGTAAATTATTCAAAAACGTTCAGAATGAAATTTTGTAAAGTTGTTTTGGAAGAGAAAAGCATCAACTTTAACCTTACTCTATTTTTATTTTGAACGGTTCACAGATGATTCAACTCCAGCCAATAAAAAAATGGCCTTGTAATAAATACCAACAAAAAATTAGCTGGTGGTGCCATCTGGAAAACAATGGTTGACTCTAAAAGCCTCATCTTTTGATTACGTCCGGTACAAAATTGGGCAAAATCGGTTCAATAATAACGAAGCTATAGCCAAAAATAAATCGTTCGGTTTTTTCGAAAACTCGCTTAATCGGAAAGATCGATGAATCGATTAATAGAAAAAATCGATTATTTTCAATAATCGATAATCGGTTATACTCGGGCATAATCGCCCAGCCCTAGCAATTAGGTGATAAGATATCGGGGGAATTTTTTTCAAAGCGATAAGCCGATAAAAACATTTATTCGGAGTGTGTTGGCGATCGAGACGGCCGTGATTTGAAATATGCTCAATTGTTTCAAGGTAAAGGTGCATTTTTGTGTTGTCATTTCTTTCGCTTTCAGTATAGAAACACCCCACTATACCGAAACACTTGATTTTCACTGCTGACGCGTTTCGAACACAACGTGCTCATTATCAAGGCATTTTTCCATCGAAGTTGTGCAGTGTTTCTCTTTCTTTCGCTTGTTGATAATATTTCACGTGAACTAATTGTGCCGTAAGTAGTATCAGTTTTTGATCGTAATTTATTTAAAGTATTTTTCCCTTATTTTTCCTATTAATTGCTTAAAACATCGACCGCCAAACGAGAAACAAGAAATTGACAGCTGCAAACTCAAATTTTCTATTTTTGATATACATATAGGCAGTTTATGGACATTTCTAAAGTTATTTCTGTTGGTGCCATTGATGCTTTTCCCCTTTCATGCTCCTATAAATAGAGCTGTCTCTTTCCGATTGCTATTGAAAGCGCATAAGAAAGACAAGGATAGAACTATAATGGCGAAAGGACGTAACTTTATCATTGTTACCAACAAACGCATAAATCTGGTGATTTTGCTGTCTCTTTAAGTATGTACATCCTTTCCTTTTTTATTCAAAATAAACCATTTTTAATTTTTGTCAGAGATTCACTGCTTTAATGGTAAAAACCATTTCGCACTCCCAAAAATCGAGCTATCCCTTTCAGGTTTATATTGGAGGCGTATAAGAAAGACAAGGATAGAACTAGATGGCGGAAAGGCCATTTTTCTGTGTTACCAATAAAGACGTAAATCTGATAATTGACCGTCTTTCGCACTTTAAACAAATCCTATTCTTTTTTATACAAAATTACCATTTTTGTCAGTGATGCAAATCTATCTCTCAACCCACTCTTAACCCTGTTTTAACCCCCTCTCAACCCACTCTCAACCCTCTCTCAACCTTCTCTCAACCCTCTCTCAACCCTCTCTCAACCTTCTCTCAACCCTCTATCAACCCTCTCTCAACCGTCTCTTAACCCTCTCTCCACCCTATCTCAACCATCTCTCAACCCTTTCTAAACCCTCTCTAAACCTTCCCTCAACCCTCTCTCAACCTTTTCTCAATCCTCTCCCCACCCACTCTCAACCCTCCCTCAGCCCTCTTTCAAACCTCTCTTAACCCTCTCTCAACCTGCTCTTCACCATATCTCAACATTCTCAACCCTTTTTTATCCCTCTTTCAACCCTCTCTCCACCCTCTCTCAACCCTCTCTCAACACTCTCTCAACCCGCTCTCAACCTTCTCTAAACCTTCGCTCAACCCTCTCAATCCACTTTCAACCCTCTTTCAAACCTCATTCAACCCTCTCTCAACTGACTCTCAACCCTCAGTCAACCTTCCCTCAACCCTCTCTCAACCTTTCCTCAACCCTCTCTCAACCTTCTCTCAACCCTCTCACAACCCTTTTTCATCCCTCTTTTCAACCCTTACTCCACCCTCTCTCAACCCTCTCTCAACCTGCTCTTCACCATATCTCAACTTTCCCAACCCTCTCTCAACCCTTCTTTATCCCTCTTTCAACCCTCTCTCCACCGTCTCTCAACCCTCTCTCAACACTCTCTCAACCTTCTCTAAACCTTCGCCCAACCCACTCAATCCACTTTCAACCCTCATTCAACCCTCTCTCAACCGACTCTCAACCATATCTCAACCCTCTGTCAACCTTCCCTCAACCCTCTCTCAACCTTCTCTCAACCCTTCCTCAACCCTCTCTCAACCTGCTCTTCACCATATTTCAACTTTCTCAACCCTCTCTGACCGTTTTTTATCCCTCTTTCAACCCTCTCTCAACACTCTCTCAACCCTCTCAATCCACTTTCAACCCTCTTTCAACCCTCATTCAACCCTCTCTCAACCCTCTCTCAACTGACTCTCAACCCTCTCTCAACCTTCTCTCAACCCTCTCACAACCCTTTTTCATCCCTCGTTCAACCCTCTCCACCCTCTCTCAACCTTCTCTCAACCCTATCTGAACCTGCTCTTCACCATATCTCAACTTTCTCAACCCTTTTTTATCGCATCTTTCAACCCTCTCTCCACCCTACCCTCTCTCAACCCTCTCTCAAACCTCTCAAAACCGACTCTCAACTATATCTCAACCCTCTGTCAACCTTCCCTCAACCCTCTCTCAACCTTTCCTCAACCCTCTCTCAACCTTCTCTCTACCCTCTCACAACCCTTTTTCATCCCTGTTTTCAACCCTTACTCCACCCTCTCTCAATCTTCTCTCAACCCTCTCTCAACCTGCTCTTCACCATATCTCAACTTTCCCAACCCTCTCTCAACTCTCATTCAACCCTCTCTCAACCGACTCTCAACCATATCTCAACCCTCTGTCAACCTTCCCTCAACCCTCTCTCAACCTTCTCTCAACCCTTCCTCAACCCTCTCTCAACCTGCTATTCACCATATTTCAACTTTCTCAACCCTCTCTCTGACCGTTTTTTATCCCTCTTTCAACCCTCTCTCCACCCTCTCTCAACCCTCTCTCAACCTTCTCTAAACCTTCGCTCAACCCTCTCAATCCACTTTCAACCCTCTTTCAACCCTCATTCAACCCTCTCTCAACTGACTCAACCCTCTCTCAACCTTCTCTCAACCCTCTCACAACCCTTTTTCATCCCTCTTTCAACCCTCTCTCCACCCTCTCTCAACCTTCTCTCAACCCTCTCTGAACCTGCTCTTCACCATATCTCAACTTTCTCAACCCTTTTTTATCCATCTTTCAACCCTCTCCACCCTCTCTCAACACTCTCAACCGACTCTCAACTATATCTCAACCCTCTGTCAACCTTCCCTCAACCCTCTCTCAACCTTTCCTCAACCCTCTCTCAACCTTCTCACAACCCTTCTTCATCCCTCTTTTCAACCCTTACTCCACCCTCTCTCAATCTTCTCTCAACCCTCTCTCAACCTGCTCTTCACCATATCTCAACTTTCCCAACCCTCTCTCAACCCTTCTTTATCCCTCTTTCAACCCTCTCTCCACCGTCTCTCAACCCTCTCTCAACACTCTCTCTCAACCTTCTCTAAACCTTCGCTCAACCCTCTCAATCCACTTTCAACCCTCATTCAACCCTCTCTCAACCGACTCTCAACCATACCTCAACCCTCTGTCAACCTTCCCTCAACCCTCTCTCAACCTTCTCTCAACCCTTCCTCAACCCTCTCTCAACCTGCTCTTCACCATATTTCAACTTTCTCAACCCTCTCTCTGACCGTTTTTTATCCGTCTTTCAACCTTCTCTCCACCCTCTCTCAACACTCTCTCAACCCTCTCTCAACCTTCTCTAAACCTTCGCTCAACCCTCTCAATCCACTTTCAACCCTCTTTCAACCCTCATGTCGAATTTTGGCACCATCCGACATACAAAAGAATTAGCTTTCCAAAAACGTAACTAGGAAGAATGGAAAAACGTGTTATAGTTTGAGTCGGACGACTTCTAAATAATTTTTTGTTTAAATTTTCAATTGAATTGTACTAAACGTCAAAATATACTCATGTCAAAAAGTTTTATACTTATTTTATAAATTAATCATACAAACGTTAGAATTTTAACGATTTATCGAAAAAGTCCATATACCATGGTGTCAAAATTCAAAATGGCGGTCATAAGAGAATCAAAAGTTGACTGTCATTGCTCTAAATTTAGAAGGCCTAGAAAACTTCCGTAGGTGCCATTTGATTGACAGCTGTCAAAAATATAAAAGTTCCAAGCTTCATTTAAATAGCTTCAATAATTTTTGATTTTTATTTGAAATCGCAATTTTCGAATTTTTCGGAATAACTCATGAACGAATGAAGATATCGAGGAATTCTCTTCAGATTGTTAATCGCAAAGGAATAGCGCATCTTTTCTCTAATTTAACCAACTCCGTATATCTTACGGTTTAGGAGATGCCAATGGCGAGCAGAGAAAAAGGAACCACTGTGTACAGGGTGTCTCTTTTAAACTGTCAGTTAGCGATATTTTGAGCAGCTAAATGAAAATTAACGTACGGGGGTTTCAATTCATCGTCCATCGAATGAGAACATTTTCAGCTCTGACGCACTTCCGGTTATACCGGAAGTGGCCTCCATCTTTGTTATTTTAAATGGGAAGCCTATGTTTTGACTCTGGATTCGGATTGGCCTCTCAATTGTGAGCTTTTAGCACCACCACTTTGCCAACCTAACTGTCATAGTTTTTGACATATGTCAAAATTTGCGTAAAAAAATTGATTTTCAACCTGCAATGGAAAAATTTGTATCTTTTCGATGGTTGACGATTATGGAACCAAGCTTGGAGGGTTGAAAGTACAAGATTTGAGCTTTCTTTTGATGTCTCACTTACTCATGTTGATTTAACGCTATGGCGAAAAATAATTTTTAAAAGGGGCGTAATGATATTGTCCACAACTCAATTTTTTCAAATGCGAGCACCGTAATATTATCTATCCAAAAGATGCAAAATAAAATTCTCTTTACGCTAATATTGGCATTCCCTATACCTATATTTTCAATATTTTTGAAAATTTTTTGAAATAAATGTATTTGTGAAAATTTTAAAAAATTATACCAGCAAGGTTACTGCCCAACGGGAAGTGCCGTTTTGGCTCATCAATTTTAAAATTTAAAATTATACTCTCATTTAGCCAAACAAAACAACTTTTTAAAAATTTTTTTGTCACCGTCAGAAAGGTCTTCAAATTCTGGCTTTAAATAAGTCAAAATTCATTCAGATTTATGCCCTTTGCGAAGGGTTGACAACTTGGAAATTTTGGTGTACAAGCATGAGAAATTTGTATAATTTTTTCAGGAATTTTGGAATATCCGAAATTTCCAAAAAAAATTCCAAAATTTCGGATATTTTTACATGATTTTGCACATTTTCTGAAATTTTTTTACAAGTTATGGAAGTTTTGGTGTACAGATTTTTACCCAGTTGCCAACCCCTCGGCCCTTTGAGTAAAAGACTCGAAATGTAATAACACTAAAAAAAACACATTATAGCCCAAACTACTAAACCGATTTGGCTCAAATTTGGTACATGGAGATTGGGGGTGATCAGTTGACGAGCTGAAAGGCTTTTTCAAGCAGTTGGAGAACGGGAATTGCCATTTAGGCACATCATTTTTAAAATTTTATATACAAGACACGGAATGGGGAGGTTGCAGTCGCTTCTCTGCTGATTTTTTTTTACACAAAATCAACCGTTTTTGTTAGTGATGCAAATCTAGTACGTATTCTTGTTTTGGTACCCTGCAATTTTTCCCATTTCGTACTCCCCAAAAATGGAGCTATCTCTTTCCGGTTTATATTGGAAGCGCATAAAAAAGACGAGAATAGAATTACAAAGGCGGAAAGACGCAATTTTTCTGTGTTACCAATAAAGACGTAAATCTGCTAATTTAGCAGTCTCTCTTGCACTTTAAGCAAATCCTATTCGTTTTTTATACAAAAAAAAAATAGCAACAGAGAAGCGGCTGGAACCTCCCCATCGCGTGGGTCTTTGATTTCCGTGTCCTGTGTTTAAAATTTTAAAGTTGTTTAACTGTTTAAGATAAAAATGTGAAGTACCGTTAACTCGGTTAGAAGCGAATTTAATGAAAATTTTCATGTAAAATCCAAAATCAACAATAGCAAATCGAAAAACTTTAAGAAAAAGCCAACGAAAGTCATACATCAATGCGATGTGTATCCCTGTAGATGTTTATCTTGTTAATGTGTATGTAGGGGCGAGCTGAATTTACTGGTGGAGTCGGGTGCAGATTTATCAATCTGCACCTAGTAGTAGTGCCTCCGCAGACGCACAGTGGTGTTAAAAAGGCAAAATTATGAAAATTGGCCATACATAATTAAATATTACCGAAGAAAGACAAAATTGCACGAATTTGGCCAATCTAACGTTGGAGGGGTTGCAAACTTGTGAAGGGGGATAAAAAATTAAGGGGGTGAAAAGTGACTGTAGTAAAGTGGAACTTTTGAAAATTACACGAACAAGAAGCGGTCGTCATAAATTTTAGTTTTGTCGAATCACATATCACTTACAATGACACTGTAAATTAGAACACCAAAATCTGCATTGATAAGTTGATATTTTTGTGTTTCTGCATATTAGGGGTTGTAGCGCCTTTGAGGGTGGTTTTTTACAAAATATGAATAACACCTTTTTTAAATCATTAACGGTAAGCTATCGAATGACGCTAAATTCGACCAATACTTATAAAGCGGAATTTTAAGTTGCAACCCCTAATTTCCACCCCCTTGGCTGATATGGCCCAAAAACAACCACCGTCTTACTTTTTAGGGCATAAAGCCGTATAGTAAATTTGAGCTCGACACCTCACTCTGTTCTCAAGTTATCCGACGTTTTGTATTTCTTCATATTATTAGGGGTTGTAGAGCCTTTAAGGGTGGTTTTTCGCAATATATGAATGACACCTTGTTTGAATCATTAACGGAAAGCTATCGAATGACACTAATTTCGACCAATACTTATAAAGCGGAATTTTGAGTTACAACCCCTAATTTCCACCCCCTTGGTCCGATATGGCCCAAAAACAACCACCGTCTTACTTTTTAGGGCATAAAGCCGTATAGTAAATTTGAGCTCGACACCTCACTCTGTTCTCAAGTTATTCGACGTTTTGTATTTCTTCATATTAGGGGTTGTAGAGTCTTTAAGGGTGGTTTTTCGCAATATATGAACGACACCTTGCTTGAATCATTAACGGAAAGCTATCGAATGACACTAATTTCGACCAATACTTATAAAGCGGAATTTTGAGTTACAACCCCTAATTTCCACCCCCTTGGTCCGATATGGCCCAAAAACAACCACCGTCTTACTTTTTAGGGCATAAAGCCGTATAGTAAATTTGAGCTCGACACCTCACTCTGTTCTCAAGTTATCCGACGTTTTGTATTTCTTCATATTAGGGGTTGTAGAGCCTTTAAGGGTGGTTTTTCGCAATATATGAATGACACCTTGTTTGAATCATTAACGGAAAGCTATCGAATGACACTAATTTCGACCAACACTTATAAAGCGGAATTTTGAGTTACAACCCCTAATTTCCACCCCCTTGGTCCGATATGGCCCAAAAACAACCACCGTCTTACTTTTTAGGGCATAAAGCCGTATAGTAAATTTGAGCTCGACACCTCACTCTGTTCTCAAGTTATCCGACGTTTTGTATTTCTTCATATTAGGGGTTGTAGAGTCTTTAAGGGTGGTTTTTCGCAATATATGAACGACACCTTGCTTGAATCATTAACGGAAAGCTATCGAATGACACTAATTTCGACCAATACTTATAAAGCGGAATTTTGAGTTACAACCCCTAATTTCCACCCCCTTGGTCCGATATGACCCAAAAGCAATCTCCGCCTTACTTTTTAGTGTATAAAGCCGTATAGTAAATTTGAGCTCGACACCTCACTCTGTTCTCAAGTTATCCGACGTTATGTATTTCTTCATGTTAGGGGTTGTAGAGCCTTTAAGGGTGGTTTTTTGTAAAACATGAATAACACCTTTTTGAATCATTAACGGAAAGCTATCGAATGACACTAATTTCGACCAATACTTATAAAGCGGAATTTTGAGTTACAACCCCTAATTTCCACCCCCTTGGTCCGATATAGCCCAAAAGCAATCCCCGCCTTACTTTTTTGGGCAAGATTCCGTATAGCAAATTTCAGCTCGATACCTCAATCCGTTCTCAAGTTATCCGACGGACAGAGTGAGGAGCGATCGATACGACGAGCGAGCGAGCGAGCGAGCGAATAAGGAAAGACAAGAGTACCTCCGCATTCTGCTACGGCACTAAAATTAAAACACCTACCCCCATTCCACGTACGTAGTTGCATATTAATGAAATATTGTAAAAAAACCAATGAAAATCACTAAATCACATTTGTGTTAAAAAATTACGCGACGCACGCAGACTTTTGCGTCGCGCAGGCCTTTTGCTTCGCGTAACGGCCACACCGTCGACTTTACGAAAAAAGTCAATAGCGACTTTTTTGTAGAACATGAGACAGGCTTCAATTTTGTATACCAGCTCTTTTGTCCAAAAGCCGATATTTTAGGAGATATTGATAATTTTTTCGAAGTTCATATGGATTTTTTTCTACAGTGTGTCTCATTTTAACTGAAACCACCAAATATTTCGGTTAATATCAAAAAGTAATTTTTATTAGTTTTATTCTATTTTGGAACTTTAAATGAAAGAAAACCTACTTTTCTCGAAGTGTGTAAGTCCTAGAAGTTTGAAATTTGCCCCAATCGATTCTCCTTCAAATTGGAGGAAATAAGATAGGTCACACTTGCGGTCGAAAAAAACTTTTACAAAATGTGTGCTTTTTAGTGAATTTCGCGTTTTAAAGTTTTTATCATTAAAATTACTGGCAATTGGTTTCACTAGAGTCTTTAATAAAACAAAATGTAATTTTTATTAGTTTTATTCTATTTTGGAACTTTAAATGAAAGAAAACTCACTTTTCTCGTGGTGTGTAAGTGCTAGAAGTTTGAAATTTGCCCAAATCGATTCTCCTTCAAATTTGAGGAAATAAGATAGGTCACACTTGCGGTCGCAAAAAACTTTTACAAAATGTATGCTTTTTAGTGAATTTCGCGTTTTAAAGTTTTTATCATTAAAATTACTGGCAATTGGTTTCACTAGAGTCTTTAATGAAAAAAATGTAATTTTTATTAGTTTTATTCTATTTTGGAACTTTAAATGAAAGAAAGCCTACTTTTCTAGAAGTGTGTAAGTCCTAGAAGTTTGAAATTTGCCCCAATCGAATCTCCTTCAAATTTGAGGAAATAAGATAGGTCACACTTGCGGTCGCAAAAAACTTTTACAAAATGTATGGCTTGGTAGTAAATTTCGCGTTTTAAAGTTTTTATCATTAAAATTACTGGCAATTGGTTTCACTAGAGTCTTTAATAAAACAAAATGTAATTTTTATTAGTTTTATTCTATTTTGGAACTTTAAATGAAAGAAAACCTACTTTTCTCGAAGTGTGTAAGTCCTAGAATATTGAAATTTGCCCCAATCGATTCTCCCTCAAATTTGAGGAAATAGGATAGGTCACACTTGCGGTCGCAAAAAACTTTTACAAAATGTATGCTTTTTAGTGAATTTCGCGTTTTAAAGTTTTTATCATTAAAATTACTGGCAATTGGTTTCACTAGAGTCTTTAATAAAACAAAATGTAATTTTTATTAGTTTTATTCTATTTTGGAACTTTAAATCAAAGAAAACTTGCTTTTCTCGAAGTGTGTGAGTCCTAGAAGTTTGAAATTTGCACCAATCGATTCTCCTTCAAATTTGAGGAAATAAGATAGGTCACAGTTGCGGCCGCAAAAAACTTTTACAAAATGTATGCTTTTTAGTGAATTTCGCGTTTTAAAGTTTTTATCATTAAAACTACTGGCAATTGGTTTCACTAGAGTCTTTAATAAAACAAAATGTAATTTTTATTAGTTTTATTCTATTTTGGAACTTTAAATGAAAGAAAACTCACTTTTCTCGAAGTGTGTAAGTGCTAGAAGTTTGAAATTTGCCCCAATCGATTCTCCTTCAAATTTGAGGAAATAATATAGGTCACACTTGCGGTCGCAAAAAACTTTTACAAAATGTATGCTTTTTAGTGAATTTTGCGTTTTAAAGTTTTTATCATTAAAATTACTGGAAATTGGTTTCACTAGAGTCTTTAATGAAACAAAATGTAATTTTTATTAGTTTTATTCTATTTTGGAACTTTAAATGAAAGAAAACCTAGTTTTCCCGATGTGTGTAAGTCCTAGAAGTTTGAAATTTGCCCCAATCGATTCTCCTTCAAATTTGGGAAATAAGATAGGTCACACTTGCGGTCGCAAAAGACTTTTACAAAATGTATGCTCTTTAGTGAATTTCGCGTTTTAAAGTTTCTATTATTAAAATTACTGGCAATTGGTTTCACTAGAGTCTTTAATGAAACAAAATGCAATTTTTATTAGTTTTATTTTATTTTGGAACTTTAAATGAAAGAAAACCTACTTTTCTCGATGTGCGTAAGTCCTAGAAGTTTGAAATTTGCCCCAATCGATCCTCCTTCAAATTTGAGGATACAAGATGGGTCACACTTGCGGTCGCAAAAAACTTTTACAAAATGTATGCTTTTTAGTGAATTTCGCGTTTTAACGTTTTTGTCATTAAAATTACTGGCAATTGGTTTCACTGGAGTCTTTAATAAAACAAAATGTAATCTTTATTAGTTTTATTCTATTTTGGAACTTTAAATGAAAGAAAACCTACTTTTCTCGAAGTGTGTAAGTCCTAGAAGTTTGAAATTTGCCCCAATCGATTCTTCTTCAAATTTGAGGAAATAAGATAGGTCACACTTGCGGTCGCAAAAAACTTTTACAAAATGTATGCTATTTAGTGAATTTCGCGTTTTAATGTTTTTATCATTAAAGTTACTGGCAATTGGTTTCACTAGAGTCTTTAATGAAAAAAATGTAATTTTTATTAGTTTTACTCTATTTTGGAACTTTAAATGAAAGAAAACCTACTTTTCTCGAGGTGTGTAAGTCCTAGAAGTTTAAAATTTGCTCCAATCGATTCTCCTTCAAATTTGAGGAAATAAAATGTCACACTTGCGGTCGCAAAAAACTTTTACAAAATGTATGCTTTTTAGTGAATTTCGCGTTTTAAAGTTTTTATCATTAAAATTACTGGCAATTGGTTTCACTAGAGTCTTTAATGAAACAGAATGTGATTTTTATTAATTTTATTCTATTTGGGAACTTTAAATGAAAGAAAACCTACTTTTCTCGAAGTGTGTAAGTCCTAGAAGTTTGAAATTTGCCCCAATCGATTCTCCTTCAAATTTGAGGAAATAAGATAGGTCACACTTGCGGTCGCAAAAAACTTTTACAAAATGTATGCTTTTTAGTGAATTTCGCGTTTTAAAGTTTTTATCATTAAAATTACTGGCGATTGGTTTCACTAGTCTTTAATGAAACAAAATGTAATTTTTTGTTAGTTTTATTCTATTTTGGAACTTTAAATGAAAGAAAACCTACTTTTCTAGATGTGTATAAGTCCTAGAAGTTTGAAATTTGCCCCAATCGATTCTCCTTCAAATTTGAGGAAATAGGATAGGTCACACTTGCGGTCGCAAAAAACTTTTACAAAATGTATGCTTTTTAGTGAATTTCGCGTTTTAAAGTTTTTGTCATTAAAATTACTGGCAATTGGTTTCACTGGAGTCTTTAATAAAACAAAATGTAATCTTTATTAGTTTTATTCTATTTTGGAACTTTAAATGAAAGAAAACCTACTTTTCTCGAAGTGTGTAAGTCCTAGAAGTTTGAAATTTGCCCCAATCGATTCTTCTTCAAATTTGAGGAAATAAGATAGGTCACACTTGCGGTCGCAAAAAACTTTTACAAAATGTATGCTATTTAGTGAATGAGTGAATGAGCATGTCTAAGAATACAAAAAAGGGAGGCGTGATTATACAATGTTCAGCAGAGAAGGATGTTGCTATTGTCCAAGAAAAAATTCAAGAAACTATTGGAACAAATTATGATGTCACAAAACCGCAACTGTACAGAAATAGAATTAAAATGAATGGAATACACGAGGATGAACATGTAGAAACAGATGAGGTGCTAATTGAAAAAATCGTGAGTCAAAATAAACTAGAAGTTGACAAATCAGAAATAAAAATCAAGTATAAAAGCAAAATTAGAAAAAGATTTTTTAATATGGTCATAGAAGTAAATGAGTATACATACAAAAAGCTCATTGTAAATGAGAGGATAAATATTGGATGGAACAGATGTGATTATACTGAAGATTTTGGAGTGTTTCGTTGTTATAAATGTCAGAGTTATGGCCATATGCAGAAAGAATGTAATCGCAATGAGGTTTGTCCAAGAGTAATGTCCAAAAATGCATAAACTGCTGTACAGCAAATGAGAAATTGAATTTAAATTTAAGTACCAGTCATTCAGTTTGGAGCAAAGAATGTACAACGCTGAAAAGGATTTTTGAGTCCCAAATGAAGAAATACTATAGCTGGCATCCTTCTGCTGGTGGCATATAGCAATCCAAGGACAAAATGGGTAAAGAAGCATTTGTAATCTATATGAATTGCCAAGGTTACCTGAATAATAAAGATCAAATTGTACATTTTATTGAAAATACAAATCCTGCAATTTTTTGTCTATGTGAGAGTCATGTAGTTAAAGACATCTCCGTAGTTGAGTTACAGATACATGGATACAAATTGGAACAGTGTTGCTCTGACAATCCTAGAACGGGAGGGGTAATGATCTTCATACGGAAAGGTATCTCACACAAACTGTTAAAATGTCAGCAGATAGGACAAAATATTTGGATATTAAATGTGGAAATTGTTGTGAAGAAAGAAAAATTTTATCTAACAACTGTATACCGTTCGCCAAACAAGGATGAGGCCGTATTTCTACAGTATTTTGAAAATTTTTTGGATGAGATAGGAAATCAATCTTCTCAAAATATCATATTGGGCGATTTCAACTTCGATTGGTTTAATGATGCATTTTATACAAAAAAATACAAAGACATTGTTTACCAACATGGACTTGCTCAAATTATTCGAGAACCAACTCGTGTTACTGCTACTACTTCGACGTTAATCGATCATGTAATCACTAATGAAAAAACCCTGTGGTGTTCAGTTCTTCAAGTGCCAAGAATTAGTGACCATTTCATTATAAGACTAGATCTTATAACACATTGTGTGCAAAAACAGAAACGGAACATGGACATAGAAGTGAGAAATTTCAAAAATTATGAGAGTGAAGCTTATCAGACATTACTGATGGAGAACGACAGATGGAACAATGAAGTGGATACAAATACAATGGCTGACAACCTAGTCGATGGACTGATTAAATCATTGGATCAAATATGCCCAAAAATTATTAGAACAATTGACCTTCATTCTCGAACAACGAAATGGTTTAAAAGTGACATTCTTGAATACATTAAGCTTAGAGACAACAAACACAAAGCAGCAATGATCACCAATGATCCAAATCTGTGGCAGGAATATAAAACATTAAGAAACCTGGTGGTAAATAAGGTTAGAGAAGCAAAAGATGACTACTTTAGAGACATAATTGATGGTAATCAACATAATCCGAGGGAAATGTGGAAAAATTTAAAAACTCTAATAACAGAAAAACCAACATTACCTGATAAAATTTTGTTTCGAAATGAACCTCAAGAAACATCTGCTGCTATAAGTGAGAATTTCAATCTATATTTTATTGAAAGCATCGATGAAATTGTTATGAACATTGAGAGGCAATCAGATCTGCTACCAAATGTTTCTGATCTAACAAAGAGTATTTCCATAGAGAAGAAAATAGGCAAATTTTCCACTTTTAAGAAGATAGACATGACCAGTCTGAAGAAGCAAGTTAAAGGAATGAAGAACACCGGCAGTGGAGATAATTCTGGAATAACGACGAAAATCTTAACAGATGCTTTTCAAGTAATTGGAAATAGGTTCTTGGATGTGCTCAACTGTTCACTACAGGAGGGTATTTTTCCGGACAATTGGAAGACATCAACAGTGATACCAGTTCCTAAAGTGCAAAAAACTGTGAAGTGCGAAGAGTTCCGTCCTATAAATAAAGTTCCAGTTTATGAAAAATTACTGGAAACAGTTGTGAAAGGTCAGTTATTGGAACATTGTGATAGGTATATCATAATAAGCGAAGTGCAATCCGGATTTGTAGAGAATCATTCATGTGAGTCGACAATTCTTTGTGTTACCGACCAGTGGCTGAGTGCTATTGAAAATAAAAAAATTGTCATTGCGGTATTTTTGGACTTTAAACGAGCTTTCGAAACTATGAATAGAGCGAAACTCCTTCAAAAACTGCAACTATATGGGTTGACCGGCAAGGTACTACAATGGTTTGACAGTTATCTGACCAACAGGCAACAACGAGTTAAATATAACAATGTATTCTCTTCTGCAATACAAGTGAAACATGGTGTTCCACAGGGAACAGTGTTGGGACCATTACTTTTTATATTGTATATTAACGATCTTGTAAAATGTGTTAAATACAGTACTATACACCTGTTTGCGGACGACACTATGATTTATATACCGGGTGTATCATTTTCCGCGCCGTATAGGAGATTAACATGGGAAAACGAATTTCATTTTTTCCTTGCTCCAGGAGCAGATTTAAATCAATGCTAGCTTATCCAGTGGATAGACCCGACTGGCCGGTATCCTGAAAAAAAAGATCACCTGCTAGTGCCCTTTGGTTACTTAGCAGGAATTTTTGAAAAATTGGATTTTAAATCGACGCGCGCATTACTTCGTGTACTTTCGGTGTCCTTCGAAGCTTTACGTAAATTGTCAGCCAGGGCCGAATCTGCGATTTTTGACCTAATTGTTGACATTAAGAAAGCCGTGGCTTGAAACAATTTTTTTAAATCTGGAGCAAATCGTTCTTTTTTGCCTTCTTGCTGACGCAGAATTAGTGTACCTACAAGCGGCAGCCGACAAGGGTTCGGTCAGGCTTACTTGGCGACCTAACCTCAAAAATTTACTTGGTCAAATAAATTACTTTGAATTGCAATTATGAGGTAAGCTCTTACTCGGTGCTAGCGTTTAATTAATCAATTGTTCTACTTTAGGTGGCAATATTGTTAGTGGTAGAACGAACAAGACTCAGAAGGCATTCTCGGGTTTAGCAAGGATCTCCCATCGTAAACTGTCTATCTCTTACGTTACCTTTTTGTGTTAAAAGGTTTTGTAAGTGAAGACACAGGTAGGAGTTAAGTGTTTTCGTGGAGAGAACATTTTGTATTCACTTAATTTGTTGTAGGTAGTTAGAAGAAGTTTGGTAATGTTCAAGAACCCCGTTTGGTTAATGATTGCTTCTTCATAATGGTGATGGTTTGGGTCTTGGACTTGTTACCTTTGTCAGAATCTTTTGAAAAGGATAAACTAAGTATCCTTAATTAACATATGGGTGCATGCTACTAACATCCCCTGAAAGATGTCTACGTTACTTTAAAAGTAGCTGCTGACAACATAGGTACTGGTAATTAACTTGGAACTTGAGACTGTTGTACATCATGCTGTATTTATTGTTATTTTACAAATCCCTCATTCTGCCGCAGGTAACATTTTGTAGGACGCTATTATATAACCTTCCAGCTTATAAAATCAAGGAACTACAAGTTGTACAAAATCGATGTTTTAGATCAATTTTAAAATGTAATAAATATACACCAGTCCTTAGTATGTTAGAAGTTTTAAATGTATTGTCTGTGAATCAACAAGTTGTTTTCAACACTTTTATTATTGTACATAAAATCAAATGCAATCTGTTACCCGAATATTTAAAACGTAGAATATCATTTATATCAGAGCGACATAATTATAAACTAAGAAATACAACAGATTTTAATGTAGAATTTTGCAAGTCTTCGAAAAAATTTAATTCAATTTTCTATAAGGGCTTATCTGAATACAATAAGTTACCAATAAACATAAAAACCTCTGATAACTTAAATACGTTTAAACGTCTCCTGAGATTATATGTGATAGATAAAGTACCTGCTGTTTTATGATGTTTTATTGATGTTTTTGTTGTTTTTCTTCTGTTCTTTTTACCAGTGTACATCTCGCCGTCTCTGTATTGTAATAGCTATTGCTAATAAAGATTATTATTATTATTATTATTAATTTCGCATTTTAAAGTTTTTATCATTAAAATTACTGGCAATTGGTTTCACTAGAGTCTTTAATGAAAAAAATGTAATTTTTATTAGTTTTATTCTATTTTGGAACTTTAAATGAAAGAAAACCTACTTTTCTCGAGGTGTGTAAGTCCTAGAAGTTTAAAATTTGCTCCAATCGATTCTCTTTCAAATTTGAGGAAATAAAATGTCACACTTGCGGTCGCAAAAAACTTTTACAAAATGTATGCTTTTTAGTGAATTTCGCGTTTTAAAGTTTTTATCATTAAAATTACTGGCAATTGGTTTCACTAGAGTCTTTAATGAAAAAAATGTAATTTTTATTAGTTTTATTCTATTTTGGAACTTTAAATGAAAGAAAACCTACTTTTCTAGAAGTGTGTAAGTCCTAGAAGTTTGAAATTTGCCCCAATCGAATCTCCTTCAAATTTGAGGAAATAAGATAGGTCACACTTGCGGTCGCAAAAAACTTTTACAAAATGTATGGCTTGGTAGTAAATTTCGCGTTTTAAAGTTTTTATCATTAAAATTACTGGCAATTGGTTTCACTAGAGTCTTTAATAAAACAAAATGTAATTTTTATTAGTTTTATTCTATTTTGGAACTTTAAATGAAAGAAAACCTACTTTTCTCGAAGTGTGTAAGTCCTAGAAGATTGAAATTTGCCCCAATCGATTCTCCCTCAAATTTGAGGAAATAGGATAGGTCACACTTGCGGTCGCAAAAAACTTTTACAAAATGTATGCTTTTTAGTGAATTTCGCGTTTTAAAGTTTTTATCATTAAAATTACTGGCAATTGGTTTCACTAGAGTCTTTAATAAAACAAAATGTAATTTTTATTAGTTTTATTCTATTTTGGAACTTTAAATGAAAGAAAACCTACTTTTCTCGAAGTGTGTAAGTCCTAGAAGATTGAAATTTGCCCCAATCGATTCTCCCTCAAATTTGAGGAAATAGGATAGGTCACACTTGCGGTCGCAAAAAACTTTTACAAAATGTATGCTTTTTAGTGAATTTCGCGTTTTAAAGTTTTTATCATTAAAATTACTGGCAATTGGTTTCACTAGAGTCTTTAATAAAACAAAATGTAATTTTTATTAGTTTTATTCTATTTTGAAACTTTAAATGAAAGAAAACCTACTTTTCTCGAAGTGTGTAAGTCCTAGAAGTTTGAAATTTGCCCTAGTCGATTCTCCTTCAAATTTGAGGAAATAAGATAGGTCACACTTGCGGTCGCAAAAAACTTTTACAAAATGTATGGCTTGGTAGTAAATTTCGCGTTTCAAAGTTTTTATCATTAAAATTACTGGCAATTGGTTTCACTAGAGTCTTTAATAAAACAAAATGTAATTTTTATTAGTTTATCTATTTTGGAACTTTAAATGAAAGAAAACCTACTTTTCTCGAAGTGTGTAAGTCCTAGAAGATTGAAATTTGCCCCAATCGATTCTCCCTCAAATTTGAGGAAATAGGATAGGTCACACTTGCGGTCGCAAAAAACTTTTACAAAATGTATGCTTTTTAGTGAATTTCGCGTTTTAAAGTTTTTATCATTAAAATTACTGGCAGTTGGTTTCATTAGAGCCTTTAATAAAACAAAATGTAATTTTTATTAGTTTTATTCTATTTTGGAACTTTAAATCAAAGAAAACCTGCTTTTCTCGAAGTGTGTGAGTCCTAGAAGTTTGAAATTTGCACCAATCGATTCTCCTTCAAATTTGAGGAAATAAGATAGGTCACAGTTGCGGCCGCAAAAAACTTTTACAAAATGTATGCTTTTTAGTGAATTTCGCGTTTTAAAGTTTTTATCATTAAAACTACTGGCAATTGGTTTCACTAGAGTCTTTAATAAATCAAAATGTAATTTTTATTAATTTTATACTATTTTGGAACTTTAAATCAAAGAAAACCTACTTTTCTCGAAGTGTGTAAGTCCTAGAAGTTTGAAATTTGCCCCAATCGATTCTTCTTCAAATTGGAGGAAATAAGATAGGTCACACTTGCGGTCGCAAAAAACTTTTACAAAATGTATGCTTTTTAGTGAATTTCGCGTTTTAAAGCTTTTATCATTAAAATTACTGGCAATTGGTTTCACTAGAGTCTTTAATGAAAAAAATGTAATTTTTATTAGTTTTATTCTATTTTGTAACTTTAAACGAAAGAAAACCTACTTTTCTCGAAGTGTGTAAGTTCTGGAAGTTTGAAATTTGCCCCAGTCGATTCTCCTTCGAATTTGAGGAAATAAGATATGTCACACTTGCGGTCGCAAGAAACTTTTACAAAATGTGAGCTCTAGTGAATTTCGCGTTTTAAAGTTTCTATCATTAAAATTACTGGCAATTGGTTTCAGTAGAGTCTTTAATGAAACAAAACTAATTTTTATTAGTTTTATTCTATTTTGGAACTGTAAATGAAAGAAAACCTACTTTTCTCGAAGTGTTAAGTCCTAGAGGTTTGAAATTTGCCCCAATCGATTCTCCTCCAAATTTGAGGAAATAAGATAGGTCACACTTGCGGTCGCAAAAAACTTTTACAAAATGTATGCTCTTCAGTGAATTTCGCGTTTTAAAGTTTTTATCATTAAAATTACAGGCAATTGCTTTCACTAGAGTCTTTAATGAAACAAAATGTAATTTTTTGTTAGTTTTATTCTACTTTGGAACTTTAAATGAAAGAAAACCTACTTTTCTCGATGTGTATAAGTCCTAGAAGTTTGAAATTTGCCCCAATCGATTCTCCTTCAAATTGGAGGAAACAAGATAGGTCACACTTGCGGTCGCAAAAAACTTTTACAAAATGTATGCTTTTTAGTGAATTTCGCGTTTTAAAGTTTTTATCATTAAAATTACTGGCGATTGGTTTCACTCGAGTCTTTAATGAAATAAAATGTAATTTTTTATTAGTTTTATTCTATTTTGGAACTTTAAATGAAAGAAAATCTACTTTTCTTGAAGTGTGTAAGTCCTAGACGTTTGAAATTTGCCCCAATCGATTCTCCTTCAAATTTGAGGAAATAGGATAGGTGACACTTGCGGTCGCAAAAAACTTTTACAAAATGTATGCTTTTTAGTGAATTTCGCATTTTAAAGTTTTTATCATTAAAATTACTGGCAATTGGTTTCACTAGAGTCTTTACTGAAACAAAATGTAATTTTTATTAGTTTTATTCTGTTTTGGAACTTTAAACGAAGTAAAACCTACTTTTCTCGAAGTGTGTAAGTCCTAGAAGTTTGAAATTTGCCCCGATCGATTCTCCTTCAAAATTGACTAAATAAGATAGGTCACACTTGCGGTCGCAAAAAACTTTTAGAAAATGTAAAAATGTGTAGTTTCTACTGAATTTTAAGGTTTTTTCTTGAAAAAACTAGTGGCAATAGTTTCACTAGCATCTCTTAGAATACAAAATCCAGTTTTAATTAAAACTTGCCATCATTTATTGATTTTATCGAATTTTGCAGTTTTAAACCAATGAAAATCTACTTTTCTCGAAGTGAGTGGCCCTTAGAAGTTCGAAGTTTATGCCAATTGATTCTCCCTCAAAATTGAGGAAGCAAGATGGGTCACACTTCAGATCGCTAACGGTTTTAAAAAAATCACCTTCCACTGTATACCTCTTGCTGAAATTGAATTTTCGATTTTTCACGTGAAAAATTAGTGGCAGTTAAGTCTTTTTAGAGCCTCCTGACAGTACGAAATACGCACCCCCCCCTCCACACCTTAGCTGGCCCACAACCAAGGGGCTCCTTCATATTGATCAGCCCCCGGGCCCCACTATTGGGGAGATCATTTTTTAGACCATGGCCAGCGGAACCAGAGAAGGTCAACAGACGCGAATTAACGCCCAAAGGAGACAATAGTGAACACATAAGTATATTGCACGTTAATACTCAATCCCTATCCAATAAAGTGGATAGTCTAGCTTATGTCCTGCATGACAGTAAGTACAATATTATTTGCATCTCAGAACATTGGTTGACGAAGAACCAAATACAATATGTTAATCTAGGTCAACGCTTTCGGCTAGCGAGTTATTTTTGCAGAGATCAGCACAAGCATGGGGGGGTTGCTATCTTCGTAAAGGATACGGTGGAATATATGCCTACAGACGTCAGTGAATTCTGTATAGAGTCGCAGGCCGAATTCTGTGCCATAACGCTAAAAAAGCAGAAAATCCTCATCGTAACAATTTACCGAACATGTCTAGGTACGCCTCATATTTTCCTTGGTCAGCTTGAACAGCTTCTAGCAGGAAATTTCCAAAAATTTCAACACGTCATATTGATAGGCGATTTTAATATTAACTTTTTAATCGAGTCCGAAATACATATGGAATTAAAAAATATTCTAAACACATTTAATATGAAAATTACAGTCACTGATGTCACGAGGGTGGGCAAAAAAACTGCAACTTGTATTGACAACATAATTACAAATATTAATGAAAAACAATTCACATCAGGAGTTGTAAAAGTCAATTTGTCCGACCACCATGGCGTTTTTCTAGACCTGATTGCAAAGACAAATACACAAATATCACACAAATGGGTAAGGTCCGTAACCAAAAAAAAGCTCGATGAATTTGTATTAGCTCTTCAAGACGTTGATTGGGACATCTTTAAGAGAGATGGCGAAACAGCTGAATCCCTATGCAAAATGCTAACGGAAACATATACAAAACATATAAACATATATTTCCCTCTGACGAAAATTAGACAAAACAGTAGTCGTGCTCCTAATGTAAACTGGGTTAACGACGAAGTAAAAGCTCTAAAAAACACGGTAAGAGCACTAGAAACCGTTTACGAGGTAACAAAAGACCAAAAAGACAAAGAAGCCTTGAAAGTTATGAAAAGAAATTTTCACGAAAAAATTATTGAGGCAAAAAAAAATGAACATGCCGAATTTTTGTTGAGACCGGGAAACATGTGCAAGCAGGCATGGGCAATCGTCAACTCCGAAAGAAAAGTAAGTGCAAAAGCTAAGCCTGATACTTCATTAAAGGCAAACGATTTCATAATGTTCTTCTCACAAATCGCTAGAGAAATAGTAACCTCCCTACCAGTTACAAACGAAACACCCAGCAACCTTATAAAAAACGTAAAAGTGACTCATTCATCGAGCTTTTTCTTCAACCCGGTCACGCCCTCGGATGTTGAGGGTGCCATCAAACACCTTAAAAACACAAATAGTTTTGACATATACAATATCAACGCGAAAATTGTTAAAAATACACTTAATCTCTTAAGGGAACCCTTAACAGACATTTTTAACAAATGCCTGGAAGAGGGTAAGTTCCCAGACGTGTTTAAAACAACCAGAGTTGTGCCGATCTACAAGAAGGGGGACCAAAATACCACTGATAGTTACAGACCCATTGCGCTTATTCCTGTGTTGGGTAAAATCTTTGAAATAATCATAAAAAATCAGCTAACACAATATTTCGATAAATTCTCACTGCTCAATTCAGATCAGTACGGATTCAGAAAGCAACGGTCTACTATAGATGCAGTCTCCAAAGTATTGTCGGACGCGGTTGAGGCGCTTGAGGGGGGGCAGCATGTGTCCCTGATGCTTTGTGATCTCAGCAAGGCCTTCGACTGCGTTTCGCACAAAATCCTATTACAAAAACTACAGTATTATGGCATCAGGGGGACAGCCTGCGACTTCCTTCAGTCGTATCTGAGTGGTCGTCAACAATGTGTTGATTTAGAAAATGAGAGATCGAGCTTCGAGCCTTCGCTACACGGAGTGCCCCAGGGCTCAGTGCTGGGGCCGTTCCTGTTCATTGTCTACGTAAACGACATATTTAATAACGTAGCACCAGCAAAAGTGAGAATGTATGCTGATGACTCCACACTTGTAAATAGTCACGCTGATCTTGAGCACTTGAATAATTTAGTTAAAGCAACTGAACAACGAGCAGAAATGTGGTATGCCGCAAACGAGTTAAAATTGAATAAATCCAAATCACAACAACTAATTCTCTCAAACAGATTAAGCCACGGGGTGGGCAAAAACAGTGTCAATGTACTGGGTATTTGCGTGGATGGCCGACTGGGATGGTCACAACACATAGAACAATTATGTAACAAGCTATCTGGACTAATTTTCCTGCTTAGAGGTTTAAAACCAGTTATAGACGGGAAAGTACTGATAATGGCGTATTTCGGCCTGTTCCACTCTCATCTCTCGTATGGGATCAGACTGTGGGGAAATGCTAGTACGGCCCACAAAGTATTTATCATGCAAAAAAGAGTCGTAAGAATAATTGCGGGAGCTCAATACAGGGATCACTGCCGTCCTTTATTCAAGACACTTGGGATTATGCCCGTTCCTTGCATGTTCATCTATTATACCCTAATAGAAGTTCATCAAAATGTTGATAAATATCAAAAACAATCCGATTTTCATGAGTACGATACGAGGTTTAGCAACCAGCTAACCATTCTTAGGCACAGATTAACAAGCTCAAAAAAAAACTCACCTAACGTCACGCTATATAACAAGCTGGACGGACATTATAAAAAATTACCACTAAGAAATTTCAAAATAAAAATCAAACAACTGTTGCTGGACAAATGCTATTATTCTGTGGAGGAATTTTTAAACAATAAATTACGTGCCATATAGATATGTTTCATTAAGCCAATTCTTATACGTTTTAGTGTGGTGTAAAATGTGTTTCAGTGATTGTTATCATTATATTATGTATGTTAGTCGACTTCTACAATGTATGTACATGTATACGATGTAGCAATAAAGTATCTATCTATCTATCTATCTATTGCTTAATCCGGCCCTGTATATCTTGTTAACTATCGTCGATAGTTGCATCAGAAGAACAAAAGGCGATAAATCACTTGACACTTGACACGATTACCAACCGCAGCGAAAAACGACGAAAAATCGTACTCGGAGAAACGATAACGCAGATAACGCCAACAATTATTGTCATAGTCGATCCACAGTTAATGACCCCCCGTTCGATCCGCGTAAACGATTTACGTTATTTTTTTCCGTGATTGTAATTTTGTAATTAAAAAAAAAATTGTGGGGCAGATCGTCTCCGGGGACCTGAACGACATCTACTACGAAGTGTTGAACATGGAAACTTCCGGAGAACTGGACAAGAATTTACTCAACTTGAACCTGAACCTGTCCAGTCTGATCCAGTCGCCCAGTATCACGTCCATCGATACCATCACGCCGAAGGAGGAATACGCTTCAGGTATGGTTTTTGGTTTTTTTTATGGCGCGGTGGTGAACTCGGTAACGGTTTCATAAGGGGTGAAATGGTTAAAATTCGTGCTGGAGGGATGCAAAATTGTAAATAAGATCCTTAACTTTTCACCGCTTATGAAACGATTGCCGGAGGTGGTAGTTTCGTATAAGGTGAAACGCTAAAATACATACTATGTTTTGTGAATTTTCCCATAGAACTGACAATAATAGATTACGGAAAAGTGTCAATTTACAGAGAAAAGTATAAGTTTACAGAAAAAGTCTAATTTTACAGAAAAAGTGTAAGTTTACAGAAAAAGTGTAAAACGGAAAAAGTGTAAATTTACAGAAAAAGTGTAATTTACAGAAATATTGTAATTTTACAGAAAAAAGTGTAAGTTTACAGAAAAACTGTAAATTTACAGAAAGAAGTGTTTTACAGAAAAAGTGTAAATTTGCAGAAAAAAGTAAGTTTACAGAAAAAGTGTAATTTACAGAAAAAAATGTTTTACAGAAAAAGTGTAAATTTACAGAAAAAGTCTAAATTTACAGAAAGAAGTGTAATTTACAGAAAGAAGTGTAAATTTATAGAAAAAAGTGTAAATTTACAGAAAAAGTGTAATTTACAGAAAAAGTGTAATTTACAGAAAAAGTGTAATTTACAGAAAAAGTGTGATTTACAGAAAAAAGTGTAAGTTTACAGAAAAAAGTGTAAGTTTACAGAAAAAGTAAATTTACAGAAAGAAGTGTAAATTTACAGAAAAAGTGTAAATTTGCAGAAAAAAGTAGGTTTACAGAAAAAGTGTAATTTACAGAAAAAAGTGCAAGTTTACTGAAAATCTGTAAATTTACAGAAAAGTGTAAATTTACAGGAAAAAGTGTAAATTTACAGAAAGAAGTGTAATTTACAGAAAGAAGTGTAAATTTATAGAAAAAATTTTGGTTTTTTATGCCACGGTAGTGAACTCGGTTTCATAAGGGGTGAAATGCTTAAAATTCGTGCTGGAGAGACAAAATTGGCATCGTTGGAAAGCTAATCGTTCCGGCAATACGAGTCCAGTGTCGGAGCAGCGAAAATTCGTACAAAATTGTAATAAGATCGCTTATGAAACAATTACTAGAGGTAACAGTTTCGTATACGGTGAAACGCTAAAATACATACTACATTTTGTGAATTTTTCCATAAAACTGACAATAATAGATTACGGAAATGTGTAAAACGGAAAAAAGTGTAAGTTTACAGAAAAAGTGTAATTTACGGAAAGAAGTGTAAATTTACAGAAAAAGTATAAATTTACAGGAAAAAGTGTAAATTTACAGTCGATGCGCGTGGATTCCCCGATGCGCGTGGATATTTAGACTGCTCGCTTTCGGCTTTTAGCTGTTTTAACCCACTGTCAACATTCTCTCAACCCTCTCTCAACCTTCTCTCAACCTACTCTTCACCCTATCTCAACTTTCTCTCAACCCTCTCGCAACCTTGTTTTTCTTAAAGTATTTTACTGTTTTTAGATTAAGGTTGTTTTTTGGTTCTTCTCTCAACCCTCTCTCAACCCTTTTTCATCGCTCTTTCAACCTTCTCTCAATCCTCCCTCAACACTCTCTCAACCCTCAACCTTCTCTCAACCCTTTCTCAACCCTCCCACAACCCTCTCTTCACCCACTTTCAACTCTCCCTCAATCCTCTTTCAACCCTCTCTCAACCATCTCTCAACCCTCTCTCAACCTTTTCTCAACTCTCTCCCCACCCACTCTCAACCCTCCCTCAGCCCTCTTTCAAACCTCTCTTAACCCTCTCTCAACCTGCTCTTCACCATATCTCAACTTTCTCAACCCTTTTTTTATCCCTCTTTCAACCCTTTCTCCACCCTCTCTCAACCCTCTCTCAACATTTTCTCAACCCTCTCTCAACCATCTCTCAACCCTCTCTCTGCCTTCTCTCAACTCTCTCTCAACCTTCTTTCAACCCTCTCTCAACAATCTGTCTTTCGTTTTTTAGTGCCGGAGCAAAATGCGAGGCACTATAGTTTTAGTGAATTCGCTCGCTCGCTCGCTCGGCCGGCCGTCCGTCTACTCTGTCCATCGCATAACTTGAGAACGAAAGCAGATATCGAGCTGAAATTTTGTACACGGGTGTATACCCGGAAAATCTCGGCGGGGAAAAACCGAAAAACTATTAACTGCAATAAGTCGAGAACTAGTGGACGTATCTTTCTGAAACTTGGTCTGTTGAAAGTGAAAGGGTGCTAATTTCGGGGGATGAAAACCACAAAAAATATGATAACTCCGTAAGGGTTGCACGCAGCTGTCGGAAACTCAACGTAGACACATATATCGGTGAAATCTTGCGGGGGATGCCTTTTTCGTAAAATCGAACAGATCGGGTAGAAATTAGGGGTTGCAACTCGAAATTCCGCCTAATAAGTATTGGTCGAAATTGACGTCATTCGATAGCTTTCCATTAATGATTCAAAAAAGGTATCATTCATATTTTGAGAAAAACCACCCTTATAGGCGCTACAACCCCTAACATGCAGAAACACAAAAATACTAGAACTCAAAAACTACTCAACGTATCAAGGCAAAATTTGGTGTATGAATTTCCAGTGACATTGTAGGCGGATGGACAAATTTTCAATAATATCTAATAAGGGGGATGAAATTTAAGGGTTGAAACATGAAATTTCTTCAAGTAAATGGTAGCCTAAAATTACGGGGTTCGATAGATTTCGGTCAACTATTGAAAAAAGGTCTTATGAGTTTTCAACCTAAAACCAACCCCTAGGCTATTAACCACCCCTAACTCTTTGCAAGCGGATAAGTATATTTTATTAATTTTTTCTGAAAACTTATTGATTTATTTATGAACAACCGAAGTAAGCAAATACACAAAGAGTTATGTAACACCGGAAAAATAAACTCACCCCTGTAAATCATAAAGGGGTGAAACCATGATGGGTTGAAAACATGAATGTATAAATCACCTTAATTTTTCAACGAATTGGGTTAAGGTGGTGAAATTGAAAACACAAAAAAGGTCTTATTCATAATTCGCGAAAAACGACCCTTAAAAGCCTTACAACCCCCTAACCTGCCGAAACACAAAAATGCGAGAACTCAAAAACTGCTCAACGTATCAGGGCTGAATTTGATGTGGTAATTTACAGCACCACTGTAGGCGGATGGGCAAATTTCCATTAATATCTAACAAGGGGGATGAAATTTAAGGGTTGAAACTAGAAATTTTTTCATGTAAGTGGTGGAATAAAATTATGGGGTTCGATAGATTTCGGTCAACCATTGAAAAAAAGTCTTATGAGTCTTCAACCTAAAACCAACCCCTACGCTACTAACAACCCTTAAGCCCTAGCAAGCGGAGTAAACACTTTTTATTTTTTTTTTGCTTTCTTCTGATTTGTTAATAATTCAAAGTCATTTTCATTAATTTTTAACCCATCCACAATTTTTCAACCCCTTTCATGATATGTGAACCCTCAAAGAGCAAAATTTACCCAGACCGCTTCTTTTTCGTGTGATTTTCAACCCATCCACAATTTTTCAACCCCTTTCATGATATGTGAACCCTCAAAGAGCAAAATTTACCCAGACCGCTTCTTTTTCGTGTGATTTTCGCTAGTTCTACTTAACTACAGTTCATTTTCACCCTTTTTGATTTTCCATCCCCCTTAACAATTTTTCACCCCCCCGAGCGTTAATTTTGTAAAATTCGCGGAGTTTTGCCTTTTTTCGGTAATAAATTTTACCGAATTTTACTCATATGGATTGTTCTTGCCTTTTTCACTTGTTCGACCCCTTCGCAATGTTTCAACCCCCAAAAGTCAAATTTGCATAATTGGTTTATTTTCGTGTTATTTTCTGTAATTCTATTTAATTACGATTAATTCTCATCCCCTTTAACTTTTCATCCCCCTTTACAATTTTTCAACCCCCAAAGCGTTTATTTTGCAAAATTCACGTAATTTAGTTTTTCTTCGGTAATAAATTGAACTCATTTGGATTATGTTTATCTTTTTCACTCTTCCAACCCCCTTCACAACATTTCAACCCCCAAAAGCTAAATTTACATAATTGGCTTACTTTCGTGTTATTTTCAGTAATTCTGCTTAATTAAGGTTAATTTTCATCCCTTTTGACTTTTCATCCCCCTGTACGATTTTTCAACCCCCTAAGTGCTAATTTGGCAAAATTTGCGTAATTTCGTTTTTCTTCTGTAATAAATGAACTCAATTGGATGATGATTAAATTTTTCACTTTTTTCATCCCCTTCGCAATGTTTCAGCTCTTCAAACACTAAATTTACATAATTGGGTTATTTTGGTGTCGCTTTCCGTAATTTTACTTAGCCACGGTTAATCCTCATCTTTTTTGACTTTTCATCCACCTTTACGATTTTTCAACCCCCTAAGTGCTAATTTTGCAAAATTCGCATAATTTCGTTTTTCGTCGGTCATAAAATTGAACGCATTTGGGATTCAGTTTACCTTTTACAATTTTTCAGTTTCCTTCGCAGTAGGTAGGTATAAGTGCGTATTTCAACCCCCACAAACGTTTTAATTGCATAATTTGGTTATTTTCGTGTTTTATTTCGTAATTCAACTTAATCACACTTCATTTTCATTCCTCTTGACTTTTCATCCCCTTTCACAATTTTTCAGCCCCGAGTGTTAATTTTTCAAAATTCGCCAAATTTTGTTTTAATTCCGGTAATTCTTTTCATTTACTCAGTCCTGTTCATTTTCTATTTTTAAATTTTGTAAAAACATTTTTTTTACATTTCACCTTTTTGACACATCTGTGCGTTTGCGGAGGCACTACTACTAGGTGCAGATTGATAAAATCTGCACCCGATTCCACCAGTAAGACCAGCCGACCCTACATACACATTAACTTGATAAACGTCTACCGAGATATACATCGCATTGATATACATCTTCCGTTGGCTTTTAGTGCCGTAGCAGAATGCGGAGGTACTCTTGTCTTAGCTTATTCGCTCGCTCGCTCGCTCGCTCGCTCGCTGGCTCCTCAGTCTGTCCGTCGGATAACTTGAGAACGGATTGAGATATCGAGCTGAAACTTGGTAGGCAGCTTCGTCTCCCGAAAAGTAAGGCGGGGATTGCTTTTGGGCCATATCGGACCAAGGGGGTGGGAACTAGGGGTGAAAAACCGAAAAACTATGAATTGCAATAACTCAAGAACTAGTGGAAGTATCCTTCTGAAACTTGGTATGTACGTTCGACCCTCAAGTCTGTTGAAGGTAAAGGGGTGCGAATTTCGGGGGATGAAATTTAGGGGATGAAAACCACAAAAAATATGATAACTCCGCAAGGGTAGCACGCAGCTGTCGGAAACTCGACGTACACACATATATCGGTGAAATCTTGCCGGGGATGCGTTTTTCGCAAAATCGAACAGATGGGGTGGAAATTAGGGGTTGCAACTCGAAATTTCGTTTAATAAGTATTGGTCGAAATTGACGTCATTCGATAGCTTTCCATTAATGATTCAAAAAAGGTGTTATTCATATTTTGAGAAAAACCACCCTTATAGGCGCTACAACCCCTAACATGCCGAAACACAAAAATACGAGAACTCAAAAACTACTCAACGTATCAAGGCAGAATTTGGTGTGTTAATTTTCAGTGACATTGTAGGTGGATGGACAAATTTTCAATAAGATCTAACAAGGGGGATGAAATTTAAGGGTTGAAACTTGAAATTTCTTCAGTAAAAGATAGCATAGAATTACGGGGTTCGACAGATTTCGGTCAACTATTGAAAAAAGGTCTTATGAGTTTTCAACTTTAAACCAACCCCTAGGCTATTAACCACCCCTAACTCTTTGCAAGCGGATAATTATATTTTATTTATTTTCTCTGAAATCCTATTGATTTATTTATGAACAACTGAAGTCAGTAAATACGCAAGGAGTTATGTCACACCGGAAAAATAAACTCACCCCTGTAAATCATAAAGGGGTGACATCATGAGGTGTTGAAAACATGAATCAACAAATCACCTGAATTTTTCAACGAATTGGGTTAGGATGGTGAAAATGAAAACACAACTTCCTTTAGGGCACGTGGGGGTGGTGAAATAGGGGGTTGGAGTTTAGGGGTTGAAACATTCATAAAGCCCTGTAATATGACACAGAGAAGCAATATCTTCTGCGAAACTGTGATATCTTACACACTGCATCTTCGAGAAGGGAAGAGTGAATTTTAGGAGAAATTTATCGAAGGGGATGAAAGTTAGGGGTGGAAACTCGAATTTTTACTGAATAATGTAGGGTTGAAATTAATACCATTTGATAGATTTCTGTTGATGGTACAAAAAAGGTCTTATTCATCATTCGCGAAAAACCACCCTTAAAGGCGGTTCAACCCCCTAACATGCCGAAACACAAAAATGCGAGAACTCAAAAACTGCTCAACGTATCAGGGCTGGATTTGGTGTGGTAATTTACAGCGACGCTGTAGGTGGATGGGTAGATTTTCATTATGATTTAACAAGGGGGATGAAATTTAAGGGTTGAAACTTGAAATTTTTTCATGTAAGTGGTGGAATAAAATTAGAGGGTTCGATAGATTTCTGTTAATTCTTGAAAAAAGTCTTATGAGTCTTCAACCTAAAACCAACCCCTGCGCTACTGACTACCCCTAAGCCCTAGCAAGCGGAGTAAATACATTTTATTTATTTTTTTTTGTTTTCTTCTGATTTGTTAATAATTCAAAGTCATTTTCATTAATTTTTAACCCATCCACAATTTTTCAACCCCTTTCATGATATGTGAACCCTCAAAGAGCAAAATTTACCCAGACCGCTTCTTCTTCGTGTGATTTTCGCTAGTTCTACTTAACTATAGTACATTTTCACCTCTTTTGATTTTTCATCCCCCTTAACAATTTTTCTCCCCCCCGAGCGTTAATTTTGTAAAATTCGCGCAGTTTTGCCTTTTTTCGGTAATAAATTTTACCGAATTTTACTCATATGGATTGTTCTTGCCTTTTTCACTTTTTCGACCCCTTCGCAATGTTTCAACCCCCAAAAGTCAAATTTGCATAATTGGCTTATTTTCGTGTTATTTTCTGTAATTCTACTTAATTACGATTAATTCTCATCCCCTTTAACTTTTCATCCCCCTTTACAATTTTTCAACCCCCTTTTAAGGTTAATCTTTTGCCACCTTTTTGACAATAACTGCCAATTTATGTCACCCACTGTCAGCCCGCTCCCTTTTAATGAGAAAGAATGTTTCCTCTATTTTCCACTGAAATGGCAGAAACTGTGAATACATTTTTAGAACCAGAATTTGATCGCCTTTCTAATGGCGACATAAAAAATGAGGTCTTGTATTTAAAATTTTAAGTTGATATGCTTAAATAGGACTTCCCGTAAGCCAATTGCTTTCAAAAGCCTTTCAGGTCTTCAACGGGTCACCCGATCTCCATGTACCAAATTTCAGCCAAATCGATTCAGTAATTTGGGCTATAATGTATTTTTACTGTTATTATAAAATTTCGCTTTTTTGAACAATAAAAAAGAGCTAAATGCGAATTAATTTTGTCCTACTTAAAACCAGAATTTGAGGACCTTTCTGATGGTGACAATAAATCTTTCAAAAACTTGTTTTTAATGATTAAATGAGGGAATAATTTTAAATTTGGAAATTGGTGTGCCAAAACGGCATTTTCCGTGGGCCGATTGAATCCAAAATTTGTTCAGCTCTTCGACGTGCAATACAATCCTCATGTGCAAAATTTCAGCCAAATCGGTTCAGGGGCTTGGGCTGTACCGCGACTTTAAAGTCGGATAAAAATCAATTTTTTTTTGTCTAAAGGGCACTAAGAATCAATACACTTTTAGAAGCAGAATTTGAAGGTCTTTCTTATGGTGACGTGAAAAATGGGAGTTTACATTTAGAATTTAAAAGTTGATGTGCCAAAATGGCATTTCCGGTTGCACGATTGGCTCCAAAAGCTTTTCAGATCTAAGTTAGGTTACGAGATGCCTATGTTCCAAATTTCAGCTAAATCGGTCTAGTAGTTTTGGCTGTGGCGTGATTACAAACGAACGTACGAACGTACGTACGTACATACACACAGACACATTTTAAAAACCACTTTTTTGAGTTCCTGAGACCCCAAAACGTGAATATCTGGTGTTATCTCGAATTCGAAAATTTTAGTGATTGCAGTAACCTCCCATTTTTAACCTCCCCAATCCACTTCACCACTTATAAAAAAGGGAGGTTACTGCAATCACTAAAATTTTCGAATTTGAGATAGCACCAGATCTTCACGTTTCGAGGTCTCAGGAACCCAAAAAAGTGGTTTAAAAAATGTGTCTGTGTGTATGTGCGTACGTACGTACGTGCGTACGTTTGTAAACACGCCACAGCCAAAACTACTAGACCGATTTGCCTGAATTTTGGTGCGTAGGCATCTCATAACCCAACTTAGATCTGAAAAGCTTTTGGAGCCAATCGTGCAACTAGAAATGCCATTTTGGCACATCAACTTTTAAATTTTAAATGCAAACCCCCATTTTTCATGACACTATAGGAAAGGCCTTCAAATTCTGCTTCTAAAAATATATTCACTCTCAGTGCCCTTTTGACCAAAAATTAAAAAAAAAATGTTTTTTATCGGACTTTCAAATCGCGGTACAGCCCAAGCCCCTGAACCGATTTGGCTGAAATTTTGCACATGAGGATTGTATTGCACGTCGAAGAGCTGAACAAATTTTGGATTCAATCGGCCCACGGAAAATGCCGTTTTGGCACACCAATTTCCAAATTTAAAATTATTCACTCATTTAACCATCCAAAACAAGTTTTTGAAAGATTTATTGTCACCATCAGAAAGGTCTTCAAATTCTGGTTTTAAATAAGACAAAATTCGTTCGCATTTAGTGCTCTTTGGGTCAAAAAATCGAAATTTTGTAATAACACTAAAAATACATTATAGCTCAAATTAGTGAATCGATTTGGCTGAAATTTGCTACATGGAGATTGGGTGACCCGTTGAAGACCTGAAAGGCTTTTGGAAGCAATTGGTCCACAGGAAGTGCCATTTAAGCATATCAACTTTAAATTTTAAATACAAGGCCTCCTTTTTTACGTCGCCATTAGAAAGACGATCAAATTCTGGTTCTAAAAATGTATTCACAGTTTCTGCTATTTCTGTGGAAAATAGAGAAAAAAATCTTTTTCATTAAAAGGGACCAGGCTACTGACAGTGGATGACATAAAGTATATAAATAAATATAAAGTATATTATTGTCAAAAGGGTGGCAAATTGTTAACCTTAAAAGGAACATATTGTCAAATGTGATGGGTGATGTCCGAAGTGATGTCGGTATTTGTCAGAAAATTACGAAATTAGTCATAGATGATAAGCACAAAAAAAATTCTGTTGAATTGACTACCATCTACACAGAATACAAAGATCCACGCGATGGGGAGGTTCCAGCCGCTTCTCTGCTGCATTTTTTTAAAATTGTGATGGGGTTGGGGAGGTTAATACAAATACATTGAAAATGTATTTAACTACTTTTAAATACTCAGGGACAAAAAAAATAAAGCTTGCATCAGGACGAATACTTGAAAGGGGTGTACAGTTTCAGACGCCTTAACAAGATTTATTTTTGTTTTTTATTAACCTCCTAATAAAGTCGGCGATAGATACCTAAAGTAATACTCAGTGTTATTAAAAATACTTTTTTCTTCAAACGTCAAAAATAGTGCACTTTAATGACATTTTTGATAATGTTAAACTGACATTTCTATGCCATGGCGACGAAGTGTCTTTTTACTCCGGCGGCGGAAAAAAATTTTGTCTGCCGCCGGAGTAAAAATAAAATTTAACAAAGCAATACTTTCATTGCTTATCCTCATATAAAACATTCCCTAGCCTTTTAAAGAACAAGAAAGTCAATTTTATTTTTCATTTACAAACTTTAAGTTAAAAGTACAGTTGCTAATACAATCATTTTGGAAATTAAAGCCACTGGATGTTAACGTTGAGCTCACATCGGCGCTTATCGAAGAATCTCTTCTCATTGAAGCTTCGGCTGCCGCATACAATGGAGCGTCCATTCTGCTGCTAACCGGGACGTTTGGAATTGGTGACAAAATTTTCATTGCAGTATCGTTTTTGTTTGTAAGAGATTCCTCAATGTAGCCTTCAGCAACATTGCTAGATCGCCAGCCACCATGCCGCTTTAAAGACGTGATGTCGCCTCCCCCATCTACAAGCAATGTAGCCGAAGTTCTTCTTAGGCAGTGCCCCGTATATTCATTTGGATTCGGCAATTTCAAATAAGACGCTACTTCTTTGGGTACGGCGCCAATTTTGTGTATCCCCATCACTGATCGAGTGCACTTTCCATTCGCATATTTCAAGAAAAATCGTTGTTCGTCGAATCCATTTGGTCGCAAAGAAGCATATTTTTTGAAAATGTTTATAAACATCTCTCCGACAATTGTAAATTATCTTGGCTTATTCGTTTTACTATCAGGAATCTTTATGAGAAGTAAGGATCCTAAGTTTTCTATATCGTCAATCTTCATTTTAACCATTTCATCGCATCGACATGCCCCGGATATGCCAATTAGCAGAACAATCTGAATAAAACAATTATTATGGAATTTTATAATACAGGTAGGTAGGTATACTCAAACCTTCATTCCCAAATACTGTTTATCGTCAGCTTCACACAGAAATTTTTCGAACTGCGCCTTCGTGAAAACTTTTGATTTTTTCGGGATATAGCCTACGCTTTGCTTCTTTAAAAACGCACGCAGTTTCACGTATTTACTAATATCCAATCCGTTTTTGATATTCAGCATTGATTTGATCATGGAATAGTGTGACCACATTGTAGAGCACTTCATCTTCATTTCCTTGGCCAGTTCCAAAAAATATGCCAACAGGACATTTTCGGAGTAATTAGTGACGTTTTTCTTCTCAGTCCACTTTATGAATCTTCGGTAAGCTGCCTCGTAAATGCTGCTCGATTTCGTCGGCACTAAATCATCTACGGCTGTTTTGGCGGCTTCAGCTACCTCCGGTGGCGTACATTGCATAAATTCATCAAATGTCAACTCCGACATAATAAAATCTATAAAGAACAACATCGTTTCAAACAAGAAAACTACTGGAAGTAAGAATACTTACAAATTGCCAGCAAATTTAAGAAATATGAACAATTTTTCAAACTTCAGGGGCAATTTTGTTTATAACATTGAAAGTTTGAAACCATGGTAACCGCATCCCAGGGCAAACTACTCTTATAGATTTTCGAAATAATTCAATCAAAAAATTAACTTTTCATGAATTTCATGCGTTTGAAGAAAAAATAGCATATGCTATTCGGAGTAAAAATGTCTTTGTGTGGCGCAGCTGGATTTGTCTGCCTCGCTGCGCTCGTCAGACAAACATCCAGCTTTGCCACACAAAGTATCATTTTTACTCCTAATAACATAATATACTATTTTTCAAGTATTTAAATGCTAAAAATGTGTTTCAAATCCTTTTTAAATAAATTTTCTGCAAATGTAGTTAAATACAAATACAAATACATTGAAAATATATTTAAATACTTTTAACTCAACCCTTTTTCATCCCTCTTTCAACATTCTCTCAACCATCGATGTGGGGTGGGTTATCTGCTCAAAAGCCAGTAGAACCAAAAATACCTCGTAATTCTCTCAACCCTTCCACAACCATCTCTCAACCATCTCTTAACCCACTCTTAACCCTGTTTTAACCCACTCTCAACCCTGTTTTAACCCACTCTCAACATTCTCTCAACCCTCTCTCAACCTTCTCTCAACCCTCTCCCTACCCTTTTTCATCGCTCTTTCAACCCTCTCTCAACATTTTCTCAACCCTCTCACAGCCATCTCTCACCCCACTCTTAAGCATATTTTAACTCACTCTCAACAATCCCTCAACCCTCTCTCAACCCCCCTACAACCCTCAACCTTCTCTCAACCCTCTCTCAACCCTCTCCCTCAACCCTTTCTCAACCCTCCCTCAACCCTCAAACAACCCTCTCTTCACCCACTTTCAACTCTCTCTCAATCCTCCCTCAACCCTCTTTCAACCCTCTCTCAACCCTCTCTCAACCTTCTCTCAACCCTCTCTCAACAATCTGTCAACCCTCTTTCCTCCATCTGTCAACATTCTCTCAACCCTCCCTCAACCATCTCTCAACCCTCTCTCAACCGTCTCTAACGTTGAACGTCATGACCATTTCAACACATCTTTAAGAGCTTCAAGTAAAAACGCAAATATAACGTTATAAATGCAACGTTTGTTCAACGTACAAAAGTCTCTGTTCGTTATAAATAAGTCGTGATTTGGTGGACGTCATGTCTTACACGACTAAAAAACCTTAATATTATAACGTTTATGCAACGTCCACAATTACACAACCTATAGTTGTTGACGCATCATCAACGTGTTTTGTACGTTATTATATCGACGTTATTTTAACGAGCAAGTTTTAACTTCCAAAAAACGTCATATTTACGTAGACGTTGCCAAATGTACCAAAAGTAAACGTGACTTTCACGTCGAGAGAATGTCGTGTCGCGACTCACCAAAAATTCAACGCGTTTTTTTCAACCACCCTAACGTGATTTCGACGTTAAAAAACGTGTCCGTTGGGCCCTATTCGTGGAAAGAAATTTTAAATTTTTTTTGACTGGTTAGCCAATTTTTATGTTTTTTCCTTCCTTTCTCTCTTCTGCTTTTTCTATATCTGTCTTTGTATATCTCTTTCTTTTACTGTTATCCTAAAACTCGCTTGGCTGTCTGATCGCTTTTTGTATTTCGAAGGGGAAGAAAAACTCCTCGGCAAAAAAATACCTAAACTTCCAAAATGCAACCTGTACGGACTTATTGTATTTTGGGTATTCAGACGCAGATGACTACTCGCTTTCGGCTCCGCCGAGTAAAATAAGGGACTGAGTATTTAATAAAGTACTTAAATACTCCATAAAATACTTAAGCGTTTGACATAGTACTTAATTAAAATAAAAGACTGAGTATTTAGTAAGGTACTGAAGTACTTTCAGAACTTAAGTACTTGACACAGTACTCAAGTATCTACTTGTTATTGAGTACTCTTATAAAGGTAAAAGATAAAAGATGCAGTACCGAACTCGATACTTAAGTACTCGATACTTAATTACTCGATACTTAAGTACTCGGAACTTAAGTACTTGATGCCACGTGGTTTAAAATACCAAGTACAAATACTTCTCTCGAAAAAATTATTCAAGTACCAGTATCAAGTACTTTTAAGAAGTACCCAGTACCAGTATCGAGTTTTGAAAGTACTTAAGTACCGTTATTTTAAGTACCAAAAGTAATCAGTACTGTACTTGATAGGTACCGTAAAGTGGGGTGGCTTTGGCATTCTGCGTGAGATTGCCCACTTTTTAGAATTTGTTAGTGGCGCTCTGTACAATTTTAATGTTTATTATTTGGCAGTTTAAAATATCGTAGCATATAGGTCAAACCTTCCTCTTACCTCCAGTATAGCTTTTTTCGAAATCAAGTGCTTGGTTATTGCAAAAAAATATATTTTTCAGACTACAAAAATTCTACCAAAATTGTTGATGCAGAGATTCCTTTACACTTCGGAGTACCTCCACATACCAAACTTAGTTGAATAAAACACCAAAAACTTTGAATTAACGTAAAAAACTGTATTTTTGCTCAACTGGTTCATGATGTTTTTTCTCTCGCTGGTTGCTAACGCCGTTGCTATATAAAATCAATCCAACGCTATCTTGGTTGATGCACAGCAGCGATGTTTTACATTTTTAGATAACAATACTGAACATTTCTGCCCCCCTTGAAAGGGTGCTCTTTCAAAGAAATATAATATTAGTAAGATATATCCAAAACGTGATAATAGTCAATTAACATAAAAAATAAACACACAACACAACACTTAAATGTCAACAAAAACTCGAATTTAATCGTAAATAGGAAGAATGCACACGCGTTGTACACTTCTCTTGATTAGAGTTCCATTGGCAATTCTAATTTGCACAACTCGAACAACGTTGTCTTTACCGGGAAATAATTTCACCACTCGACCCAATGGCCACTTAAACGGTGGTGAAGTATCGTCCTGTATAAGCACTAAAGAGTCAATTTTTAGCAAATCTGGACAATTTTCGGACCATTTCGTTTTTCGCTGTAGCTCTGGCACATATTCAACTTGCCATCTTTTCCAGAAATGTTCAACGATGAGTTGTTGCCTTTGAAAGAATGAGAGTCGGTTTTCCTGTATATGACTCAGGGTTGGAGAAGGCAACGAAACGAGAGGTCTCCCTATCAAAAAATGCCCTGGTGTTAGGGGTAGGTAATCATTCGGATCATTTGACATCGGCGTTAAGGGTTTAGAGTTCAATACTGCTTCTATCTGAGTTAGAACCGTGTAGAAGTCTTCAAAATTTAATCTAGTGTCCCCCAAGACACGTCTTAAATGGTTTTTCGTCGATTTGATTCCTGCTTCCCATAGTCCTCCCATATGTGGGGATCGGGGTGGGATAAATTCCCAAGTGATGCCTTCTTTAGAGAGAACATCAACGATTTCGTGTGTTGAATTTTGAAGAAATGAATATAGTTCTTGTATTTCACGATTCGCCCCAACAAAGTTTGTACCGTTATCGCTGGAGAAGGTATTTGGTTTTCCCCGGCGGGAGATGAATCGTCTTAGAACAGCAATAAATGCATCAGTTGACAATTCCGTCACTAACTCCAAATGAATAGCTTTGGAGGTAAAGCATATAAAAAGACAAATATAAGCCTTAATTAATTTTGAATTTCGAAGTATTCTGTCTTTGATTAAAATGGGGCCGGCGTAATCTACACCGACGTGAGAAAATGGGAAAGAGTGTTGAAGACGATCTTTAGGTAGATTGCCCATTATGTGCTTCATGGGTTTAGGATTAGCCCTAAAACATCTAACGCATGTATGGACTACCTTACGTGCCACATCTCTACCCCGCAATGGCCAATATTTCTCTCGAATCTGAGCCAACAGTTGTTGTGGGCCACAATGCATTAACTTATTGTGCTCTATCTGCATTAAAAAATAAGTAATGGGATGATTGCTTGGCAATAGAATAGGGTGCTTTTTATCTTCTGAAAATTCAGAATTGTTCAAACGGCCACCCACGCGAAGGATATTTTGGTCGTCTAAAAAAGGAGATAAAGCTTGAATTTTGCTGATTTTCTGTTTCTTTTTACTGTTTCTTAGATCTGAGATTTCATTTTTGAAACATTCCGATTGACAAATTTTGACCAAAGTCATGAGTGAGTCATCCACTTCGGAAGCAGTTAAGGGACCAAATTTGCGTGGTAGTTTTTTCTTAACACATTGACAGTTATACATGAATCTGCGCATGTAGGCAATGATCCTTTGTAATTTCCATATTGATGAATACTTTGTGAACAATGAGGCGACATTCCCTTGCAAAAATAGAACCTTAACCTTTTTTAGTTCCAAGATTTCTACTTCTGAATTTGTATTCTTTATTGGCCACTCTGCCTTATCAGTACAGAGCCAGTTGGGTCCATTAAACCACAAATCAGATTCCAACAAATTACTCGGATACATACCGCGCGAAATTAAATCCGCTGGATTATCTTCAGATTTCACATGTTTCCAGCATTTGATATCAAATTTATCTTGAATGAATGCTACTCTGTTTCCTACAAATGTTTTTAATGAATGCGAAGAAGTATTCAGCCATGCAATTACAATAGTGGAATCCGACCAAAGATGCAAGTTGTCATCTCCAATTGTCATATTCAGAGCTAATAGAGTTTGTTCCATTAGTTGAGTGAGCAATACAGCTGCACATAATTCAAGTCTCGGAATTGTGACAACTTTTAGGGGACTGACACGAGATTTGGAGCATAATAATTTAGTACAAATTTGACCAAATTTGTCTATAGTTCGGACGTAAATGCAAGCACCATATGCAGTTTCCGATGCATCTGCAAATCCGTGAATGTCTATGCTAGCCAACTCTGGTACTAAAACAAAACGAGGTATTGCAAAGTCGGATAATTTAGGTAATTCGGCGCAAAATTTAAGCCACTGATTGTGCAATTCATGTGGTACTGGATCATCCCAACCTAATCCATCCTTCCACAATTGTTGAATTAGAATTTTTCCTATAATTATGACAGGACTTAGAAGACCCAGAGGATCAAAAATCTGTGACAATGTCGATAAAATGACTCGTTTGGTAAGAATAGATTTAGTTCTCTTTGGCTGCTTGATAGAATACTCAATATTGTCGAGATGAGCATCCCAACACACACCTAAAGTCCTCGATTCATTGCTGTCTCCAAATTGTACAGTTTTAGAGGTTTCTGAATGCTCAACTGACTGAAATTGTTTTAAAACATTAGGATTATTAGATAACCATTTTCTCAGATGGAAACCAGCTGCCAATAATATTTCTGAAAGCAATTTATGTGTTTCGGCTGCATCGTCAACAGTGTTTGAACCTGAGATTAAGTCGTCAACGTAGAAATTTGATTTGATTATTTCAGAAATTTTAGGGTGCATATCTTGATTGTCTATAGCAACTTGAGAAAGGCTGCGTATAGCAAGAAAAGGTGCTGAGCTAGTACCGTATGTTACCGTATTGAGCTCATAGACATTTATGGCTTCCAGTGGATTTGATCTCCAAAATATCCTTTGATATGCTCTATCATCTTGATGAACTAGCACTTGCCTATACATTTTTTCTATATCTGCCTTTACAACAATTTCATAGGTTCTGAACCGCAAAAGTATAGAGAACAGATTATTCTGTATAGTTGGACCGACTTGTT
The DNA here is from genome assembly GCA_963924575.1 of Pycnomerus fuliginosus. Taxonomy (NCBI): domain Eukaryota; kingdom Metazoa; phylum Arthropoda; class Insecta; order Coleoptera; family Zopheridae; genus Pycnomerus; species Pycnomerus fuliginosus. The sequence continues at coordinate 4,317,164 of OZ004624.1, forward strand.
GGGTTTGATTTAAAGAAACACCCGTTGATGTTTTCATTGACGCATCGAAGACGACTCTGAGTTTTGTGGTTGAACTTGTCTCTTTGAAGACAGGATGATGAGGAATGTAGTAGGAATGTGGATTATGATGTAAATTATCATCATCAATTTTTGACATATGTCCCAATTGCTCGTACTCATCCATGAATTTGACGTATTCATTCTTTAAATCTTGATTTTTAGAAAGTTTACGTTCTAACAATAGAAAACGATTTAATGCTTGTTGACGAGATTCACCGAGTTGATCTAAGTTATCCTTGAATGGAATTTTTACCACAAAACGGCCATCTGGATTTCTAGCATAAGTCTGTTTGAAATGTGTTTCACATGAATTCTCGAATTTCGATTTACCGGCTTCGAATGGAAGGCTTTCAACTTCCCAAAACTTTTCAATTTGTCTTTCAAAAGAGTTAGAGTCAACGAAATTTGACACTGACGTAAAATTACATTGTGTGCGAATATGAGGCACATTTCCTGCGATTATCCATCCTAACAATGTTTGTTGTAATACCGGCTTATTGTTGCCTAACTTGATCTGATCGGAGCAAAGCAGTTGCCAAAATATATTTGAACCAAGTAATATGTCAGTGGGACCTACAGTATTGAAATTGGGATCCGCTAACTGTATATCTTGTGGAATGTTCAGAAGAGCCTTGTCGAACGAAGCAGCGGGCAAAGAATCAGTAATCTGAGGTAATACAAGACATTGCAATTGAGATTCGAAATTACTAATACATGATTTGATCACAATATTTGATTGATGTTTGATATTAGAAACTGCATGATTTATTCCAATAATTGTTGAATTGATAGGTATTTTTTGTAAACCTAAACGCTCACAAAGTTCTTGTGTAATAATACTGGATTGCGAACCAGAGTCCAATAATGCGCGACATTGATTGAATTTACCATTTCTATCTTTGATAAACAAAATGGCGGTAGACAATAAAACTTGAGAAGCAATGATGGATTGTGCTGAACAATTGTTGGTGACTACTTGCGTTGGCGATGTTGGTGCTGTAGACATCTCTGGTGCAGACTCCTCAGATAACGAATTGGATGCAATGTCAGGGTTCTCTTGACATGTGGCTAAATTATTTGAATTACTGACTGTTTGGCTTTCCAAATGAAGCATTGTATTATGTCTTTTGTGACACTTTGTACATGACGATGACTTGCATTGTCTGGCGAAATGGTTTGACCGAAAACAATTTATGCAAAGCCTTAATCGTTTGACTTCTGAGATGCGTGAACTTATTGGAAGTGCTTTAAATGCCTCACAGGAATAAAGAGCATGTGAATCCTGACACAAAGGACAAGTACGATTGTTAAAATCTTGGTTGGAACCATTCTGACCTACATGACAAAGTTCCCTTTTGACCAATTTTTGAGAAGATTTAACGGTTGCGTCTTTATTCGAGTCTTTAGTGGTTTGCGTTTCCAATATTATGCATCGTAAATTCAAAAATTCAGTAAGGTCTGCAATCGTAGGTAATTCCCCTTTGATTTTGTATTCCGCGAAAGCAAGTTTTGTACTCGAATCTAATTTGTTCAACACAATATGTAACACCAATGCGTCCCAGCTGTCAACTGGTTGGCCAAGATTTTTCAGAGCTCTCAGATTCTTATTCAAATTGTCAGTTAATTCGCGTAAAGATGTGGCAGATTCCTTTGTGACAGTCTTCAAATTAAATATAGCTTGGACATAACTGTTGATAATGAGTTTTTTGTTATCGAATCTTTCTACTAAAAGGCCCCATGCTAATGCATAATTATCATTACTGGGAATTATGTTGTCTATTACTTTATATGCGTTACCCTTCAAAGTAGATTGTAAGTACAAAAACTTTTGAATATTAGAAATTGATTGATTGTTATGAACCAAAGCAACGAATGCATCTTTATAACCGACCCAAGTAGTGAATTCTCCGCCAAAATGCGGCAAGTTAATTACAGGAAGCTTTATTTGTGTATTTTGAAAATTATTGTTTATAAAGTTTGCATCACAATTTACACCTTGACCAAAATCAACGGTACCAACCTGTCTGGGTTGCAAATGGTGGAAATCAACGATAAATTGTTTTGCTACAGACAATAATCTAAAAAAGCGATCACCGAAATCGTTAATGCTTTCAAATTCACTGGCAGATTCATCATTAGCTAGTGCGTCGAGTTTCAGAATTAATTCTTCAAATCTGGTGTAGAAAGTTTCCACACGCGTAAGACGTGATTCTAACTCAGTTACGACATTTTTGTTCAAGTTTTCCCTTTGAATACCATTCAAATATGCTTCAAAATGGTCTAATTGATTGATGATTGATCTAAGTTGGGCGGCAACTTCAGACCTTAATTCTCTGTTTTTCTTCATACTCGGCGGTGCCATGATAAACTTGTTGCGAATGATACGATAATAATAAGGTAATCTGACCTTAAATTGGATGTGTGTGTCTTCAGAAAGATCTTCAAGATCCTCTTCTATGCTGTTTTGTGCGTGATGATGCAAAGTTGCGATACGACGATATCATCCGGCTGTCGAAGGACCATTTATGTTGATGCAGAGATTCCTTTACACTTCGGAGTACCTCCACATACCAAACTTAGTTGAATAAAACACCAAAAACTTTGAATTAACGTAAAAAACTGTATTTTTGCTCAACTGGTTCATGATGTTTTTTCTCTCGCTGGTTGCTAACGCCGTTGCTATATAAAATCAATCCAACGCTATCTTGGTTGATGCACAGCAGCGATGTTTTACATTTTTAGATAACAATACTGAACAAAAATTGAAAGTCAAAAAACTTCTTCTGCCCCCGTTAGGTAAGTGACTGGAGTGGAAATTCTTCACCGCCCTTGTGATTGTACATCTTTCCCCTTGCAGTACCACACAAATCTAATGGGGGTAAATCACCCCCCTGGCTCCTAGAGGGTGGCCAAACTTAGAACGACATTTTTACAGGTTGGGAGGCCGCCCTAGGAGCCAGGGGGGTGATTTACCTCCACTAAATTTGGGTGGTACTGCAAGGGGAAAGATGCACAATCACAAGGGCTGTGTAGAATTTCCACTCCAGTCACTTATTTAGTGAAGTTGAGACAGAAGTTGGGAATGAAATTTGAGAGAAAGGACCCCGCACTTTTCTTATGGAAATTGGGTTTGGGTCAGATTCTTTTCAAAAAAATATATGTTGTAGAGCACGACTCCCTGAGTAATTGTTACCATTGCGCCAACTTTGTGGACCTCACCGTTTCTTAGATATAGAGGTTTGAAAATGAGAGGGTGGTAATGCATAAAGTTAAAACGAATGTGAAGGCCGCTGTGTTGGCCATGGTCAACGTTACATATTGTCGTAACATTAAGCGGGGCATCATTTAAAACTCATTGAAGATGGCCATTGTTGGTATTTCTTCAGTATATTCAATGCTATTTTAACACCTTCTGGGCTGTAGTTAATTTGGGTCAGATTTCTTTTATTTTTTAATATATCATGCCTGTATACATCTAGTTTCTGGAGAATTTTTCAAAAGTTTTGTCGTCCTTACCTCTTCAAGTAATTAAGGCGTAGAGTGAAGGTATGACCTACATACAAAGTGTGGGACTTTTTTAGTGGTACGCGTATTGAAATTAAGAAAGGAAATATTTTTGAAATTGCTATCATAATATATTACTTCTTATTAAACCATGTCCAAGCATAGAAGTGTTTGAAAACGGTGAAACTTTGCTTAGTTGAAGATTTTCTACAGGCACAACAAATGTAGAATTTGCACCCTACTCCTTCGAAGAGGTAAGGGCGAAGTAACTTTTGAAAAATCATCGGGAGACTACATGCATTGAGGTGTCATATAATAAAAAATAAAAGAAATCTGACCCAAATTAACGACAGCCCAGAAGGTGTTAAAATAGCATTGAATATACTCAAGAAATAACAAGAATGACGATCTTCAATGACTTTCAAAAGATGTCCTGCTTATTGTTCTGACAATATGCAGCGTTGACCATGGCGAAAACAGCGGATTTCACATTCGTTTTAACTCTGTGCCTTACCACCCTATCATCTTCAACCCTCCATATGTGAGAAACGGTGAGGTCCACAAAGTTGGCGCAACAGTGACAATTACTCAGGGAGTCGTGCTCTACAACATATATTTTTTTGAAAAAAATCTGACCCAAACCCAATTTCCATAAGAAAAGTGCGGGGTCCTTTGTTTATTTTTTATATGAAGATTGCCTATTTTTATAAATAAAGTATCTTTTTGACGTTCAATAGGATATAATAATATTAATAATAATTTTTTAACTTGTCATTTGAAATAACACAATAAAGTAAGTACTATATAATTATAATTGGCATAATGACAAGGCACGAAAAGCAAACAGCTTGTGTTGTGCTTTGGTTGTGATGATGAGTAATTAATAAATTAATTAACAAAATTTATGAACAAAATAATAAAATAATTTCCAGCTATTCTTAGTCCCTCCACATTTTTTTTTAATGAATTTTTCTTATTTATACTTATTTATTAAACCTACAAGTCCCTCCACCCGTTTTTTTATTTTTAATTTTTTTTTGTGATTTTTTTTTATTTATACCTATTTATTAAACCTACAAGTCCCTCCACCCTTTTTTTATTTATTTTTAATTTTTTTTTACTTATATTTTTTTTTCAATTTTTTTTCTAATATATTTTTTTTTTCGTTTTTTTTTTACTTAATTTTTTTATTTATACCTATTTATTAAACCTACAAGTCCCTCCACCCTTTTTTATTTATTATTAATTTTTTTTACATATTTTCTTTATCACTTTTTTTTAATTAATTTTTTTTTTGGTTTTTTTTAGTTTATTTTTCTATTTACACCTATTTATTAAACTTACAATATGTTTTTTTATTTTTTTTTAATATTTGAGGTTAATTTTATTTAATTTTGAGGGTTGATATTGCGTTTATCACACAAAATATGAGCTACAATAGTTTTATACCCTACAAAATTGGCAAAAATGCTAAAAAAAAATTTTTTGTGGCCAATCTTAAACCCAACACGGTTTAAATTGATTTAACATGCAAAATGAACACGTGGCCAATTTGACCCCCACTTGCGAGGTAACATTGGCCACCCTTATTTTTTTGGAATATCAAATTGAACAAATTAAAATTCGCATAGCACGGTCTGAAAGTACGCATCGAGACCCCTATATGCACAAAATTTGGAATAAATCGACCAACTGTGCCAAAAGTTACAGCCTTTTAAACTTGAAAAGTGGCCAATTCGACCCACTTTACGGTACCTAATTGTCAGTTTCTTTGAGTTGTCCTCTTTTTATATTCCAATGGTCCTGGTTGACATTTGACGTTTTGAGAAAAAATTTACGTCACAATTGAAAATTGAACAAAAATTATGTAATTTGGGCATCAATAATGCTATTTTCAACCCTTTGCTGGAGGTAAGCTAACACGAAATCAGTTAAAATTCGCTTATAAATAAGGTATTTTGGCGTTTCACCGCATACAGGGTGTCCGGAAATAACGTCACAATACTTCGGGGGGTGGTTCTACCCCTAAAAACAGGAAGAAAAGTTTATGTGAGCAGATGTCCGAAAGTGCCTCTTGAGGGCGCTACAGCCCTTGGAAAGTGTTTCTCAAAAACGGATATTTATTATCTTCGAAACGGTTGGAGATACAACATCGAAATTTTGGTTCTAGGGTAGTTTTGGGGTTACAAATTATCCGGTAGGAACAAAACAAGTGATTGACGACCATAGACGTGCGAAACGGGGGGGCCCAGGAAAAAATGCCACAACTTTTTTTTCCCCCGCTTTCTTGAATTTTTGACTTCAGATAACAATTCTCCAAACAATTCTACGTAAAAAAGGTACTCTTGATACTGGGCCGTAGGATCAACCGTTTTAAGGAAAAACGCGATTGAAAGACGTCGTGGAAATTTATAAATGTAAAAAACAAGTTTTTCTTGCGTGACAAATGTCTTTCCTCGGTCACTAATGACTACAACTTGTTATTCTAGCTTCAACTTTGAAAAGAAAAGTTCTTAGAAACTTTTCTCCCTTATTTTAAGGGTAGAATCACCCCCCGAAATATTGCACGTTATTTCCTGACACCCTCTATGAAACAATTACCCTGAACTCGGTTGTCCTTGCAGATGGGGATGAACCGTTGCTCAGTGGCACTGGGTTAGTGTCAAAAGATTGCTCCGAGGATGTCCTTGACAGTTGGAATGACGTTTTGATTAAATGGAAGTCAACGAAACAACCCCCCAAGCAACTTACGGCTTTGGTTAGGTTGGGTATACCTGAGTCGTTGAGGGGGGAGGTTTGGCAACGCCTTGCCGGCGTTGACGAGGACATGGATCTCATGGAAAATTACAGGCTGCTGATAGCGAAGGTAATAGAAGTTTGGGGAAATGTTAATTCTTTTTTTTCGTTTTTTTTTGAAAATTGCAGGAAAGCAGCTGTGAAAACGTCATACAGAGAGATATAGCGAGGACGTTTCCGGCCAATGATTTCTTCAAGGAGGCAGGGGGTGTGGGTCAGGACACCTTGTATAAGGTGATCAAGGCCTACGCCGTTTATGACACGGAAGTGGGGTATTGTCAGGGGTTGAGTTTTTTGGCCGCCACGCTGCTGTTGCATGTAAGTCTAACGTAGTGATTGTTTTTTTTTTAACTTTATTTACCAGAACAAATATTATACAATACATGAGAAAAAAGTGTAAATAGACGTGTGAAATTTGCACCAGTCGATTCTCCGTCAAATTTGAGGAAGTAAGATGGGTCACACTTGGGACCGCCAACAACTTTGAAAAAATGTGTACCTACTTTCTTTTTTTTTTTCGAAAAATGACGACATTTAGTTTCCTTGGAGTCTCTGATAATGCAAAATAAGATTTTGATTAAAACTCGCCGTTTTCTATTTTTTTTATTGGATTTTGAAAGCTTGCAATTATATAAAACTGCTTTTTTAGAAGTGGGTGATCCTCAGAAGCTTGAAATTTGCACTAATCGATTCTCCTTCAAATTTGAGGAAGTAAGATGGGTCACACTTGGGACCGCCAACAACTTTGAAAAAATGTGTACTTTCTTGGTTTTTTTTTGGAAAAATTACGACAATTAGTTTCCTTAGAGTCTCTGATAATGCAAAATAAGATTTTAATTAAAACTCTCCGTTTTCTATTGTTTTTATTGGATTTTGAAGGCTTAAAATTATATAAAGCTGCTTTTTTAGAAGTGGGTGATCCCCAGAAGTTTGAAATTTGCACTAATCGATTCTCCTTCAAATTTGAGGAAGTAAGATGGGTCACACTTGGGACCGCCAACAACTTTGAAAAAATGTGTACTTTCTTGTTTTTTTTTTTTTGGAAAAATGACCACAGTTAGTTTCCTTAGAGTCTCTGATAATGCAAAATAAGATTTTAATTAAAACTCGCCGTTTTCTATTGTTTTTATTAAATTTTAAAGGCTTAATATTATATAAAGCTGCTTTTTTAGAAGTGGGTGATTTCCAGAAGTTTGAAATTTGCACTAATCGATTCTCCTTCAAATTTGAGGAAGTAAGATGGGTCACACTTGGGACCGCCAACAACTTTGAAAAAATGTGTACTTTCTTGGTTTTTTTTTGGGAAAATAAAGACAATTAGTTTCCTTAGAGTCTCTGACAATGCAAAATAAGATTTTAATTAAAACTCGCCGTTTTCTATTGTTTTTATTGGATTTTGAAGGCTTAAAATTACATAAAGCTGCTTTTTTAGAAGTGGGCGATCTCCAGAAGTTTGAAATTTGCACTAATCGATTCTCCTTCAAATTTGAGGAAGTAAGATGGGTCACACTTGCGACCGCCAACAGCTTTGAAAAAATGTGTACTCTCTTGTTTTTTTTTTGGAAAAATGACGACAATTAGTTTCCTTAGAGTCTCTGATATTGCAAAATAAGATTTTAATTGAAACTCGGCCGGCTTTTATTGTTTTTATTGGATTTTGAAGGCTTAAAATTATATAAAGCTGCTTTTTTAGAAGTGATCCCCAGAAGTTTGAAATTTGCACTAATCGATTCTCCTTCAAATTTGAGGTAGTAAGATGGGTCACACTTGGGACCGCCAACAACTTTGAAAAAATGTGTACTTTCTTGTTTTTTTTTTGGAAAAATGGCAACAATTAGTTTCCTTAGAGTCTCTGATAATGCAGAATAAGATTTTAATTAAAACGCGCCGTTTTCTATTGTTTTTATTGGATTTTGAAGGCTTAAAATTGTATAAAGCTCCTTTTTTAGAAGTGGGTGATCTCCAGAAGTTTTAAATTTGCACTAATCGATTCTCTTTCAAATTTGAGGTAGTAAGATGGGTCACACTTGGGACCGCCAACAACTTTGAAAAAATGTGTACTTTCTTGTTTTTTTTTTGGAAAAATGGCAACAATTAGTTTCCTTAGAGTCTCTGATAATGCAAAATAAGATTTTAATTAAAACTCGCCGTTTTCTATTGTTTTTATTGAATTTTCAAGGCTTAAAATTACATAAAGCTGCTTTTTTAGAAGTGGGTGATCCCCAGAAGTTTGAAATTTGCACTAATCGATTCTCCTTCAAATTTGACGAAGTAAGATGGGTCACACTTGGGGTCGCCAACAACTTAAAAAAATTTACCTTTTCATTGCTTATTTCTAGTAAATTTCGCATTTTAAGTTTTTTGCGAGAAAAATTAGTGGCAATTAGTTTTTCTCGAGTCTACCAATACAAAATACGGCTTCGTTTTAAGGCCAGTTTCCATTAAACATTCTCAAGTCGTTCTTAAAACCTTTATAAAACCCACTGACACGGTATATTATTTGACAGATGCCCGAAGAGCAAGCCTTCTGCGTTTTAGTCAAACTTATGTACGGGTACGGCCTTCGCGACTTATACAAAGACGGCTTCGACAATCTCTACCTCCGGCTCTACCAACTGAACCGTCTCATGGAGGAACAGTTGGCACCCCTGTGGCACCATTTCAAGGCCCACCACATCGAAACTCACATGTTCGCCTCCCAATGGTTCCTCACTCTCTTCACTGCCAGATTCCCCCTCTATTTCGTCTTTCACATAATCGATGTTTTTTTGTTACAAGGTATCGATACGCTTTTCCAAGTCGCCTTAGCCCTCTTGATGGTAAGTTCACCCCCAACCCCCACCCCCCGTCCACCCCCTTTCACGTACGTCACTTTTCCTTCCAGTTGTGCAAAAAGGATCTCCTCCAATTGGATTTCGAGGGTATTTTGAAGTATTTTCGCGTCTCCCTACCGAAGAAATGTCGCACGGAGGAGTCGGCCAAGCACCTGATCAAGTTGGCGTGCAATATCAAGGTCAAGAAGCTGCGCAAGTACGAGGCCGACTTCATTGCACTCAAAGGTGAGGTGATGACTCTTGTCGGTCTTAAAAACTAGATTTCCAAGGCCATCGTGTACTGTTTGACAGGTGTTTGACGTTGATGACAGTCGAAATGTCATTAACTGTCATTTGTGTCAAACGTAAAAAACGTAAAGTACGCAGGCGCCCTGACATCCAACTCGTCTAGAAAACAGATGTTTGACACTAATGACAGTTCCAGTGATCGCTAACTGTCATTTGTGTCAAATATTTGCTAAAGAGTTAAGGGAGGCTTTGGAAAACGTGCTTGACACTAATGAGTGAGAATTATCTGTCATTAATGAAAGTAATCGGGTAAGGGGAAGATAAAGGGAGGCTTTGGAGAACATGCTTGACAGTAATGACAGTTCGAGTGAGAATTATCTGTCATTGGTGAAAGTAATCGGGTAAGGGGAGGCTTTAGAAAACAGGTGTTTGACACTAATGACAGTTTCGGTGAGAATTAACTGTCATTTGTGTCAAACATCTGTTAAAGAGTGAAGGGAGGCTTTGGAAAACATGCCTGACACTAATGAGTGAGAATTATCTGTCATTCATGAAAGTAATCGGGTAAGGGGAAGGTAAAAGGAGGCTTTGGAGAACATGCTTGACACTAATGACAGTTTCGGTGAGAATTAACTGTCATTTGTGTCAAACATCTGTTAAAGAGTGAAGGGAGGCTTTGGAAAACATGCCTGACACTAATGAGTGAGAATTATCTGTCATTCATGAAAGTAATCGGGTAAGGGGAAGGTAAAAGGAGGCTTTGGAGAACATGCTTGACAGTAATGACAGTTCGAGTGAGAATTATCTGTCATTGGTGAAAGTAATCGGGTAAGAGGAAGCTTTAGAAAACAGGTGTCTGACACTAATGACAGTTTCAGTGAGAATTAACTGTCATTTGTGTCAAACATCTGTTAAAGAGTGAAGGGAGGCTTTGGAAAACATGCTTGACACTAATGAGTGAGAATTATCTGTCATTAATGAAAGTAATCGGGTAAGTGGAAGGTAAAGGGAGGCTTTGGAGAACATGTTTGACAGTAATGACAGTTCGAGTGAGAATTATCTGTCATTGGTGAAAGTAATCGGGTAAGGGGAGGCTTTAGAAAACAGGTGTTTGACACTAATGACAGTTTCAGTGAGAATTAACTGTCATTTGTGTCAAACATCTGTTAAAGAGTGAAGGGAGGCTTTGGAAAACATGCCTGACACTAATGAGTGAGAATTATCTGTCATTCATGAAAGTAATCGGGTAAGGGGAAGGTAAAAGGAGGCTTTGGAGAACATGCTTGACAGTAATGACAGTTCGAGTGAGAATTATCTGTCATTGGTGAAAGTAATCGGGTAAGAGGAGGCTTTAGAAAACAGGTGTCTGACACTAATGACAGTTTCAGTGAGAATTAACTGTCATTTGTGTCAAACATCTGTTAAAGAGTGAAGGGAGGCTTTGGAAAACATGCTTGACACTAATGAGTGAGAATTATCTGTCATTAATGAAAGTAATCGGGTAAGTGGAAAGTAAAGGGAGAACATGTTTGACAGTAATGACAGTTCGAGTGAGAATTATCTGTCATTGGTGAGAGTAATCGGGTAAGGGGAGGCTTTAAAAAACAGGTGTTTGACACTAATGACAGTTTCAGTGAGAATTGACTGTCATTTGTGTCAAACATCTGTTAAAGAGTAACGGGAGGCTTTGTAAAACGTGCTTGACACTAATGAACTAGAATTTTCTGTCATTAATGAAAGTAATCGGGTCAGGGGCGACTTTTGAAAACAGGACTTTTGACTTTTATCTCAAGACCTTGACTTTTATCTCAAGATCTTGACTTTTATCCCAAGCGAGCTTATGGGTGAAAAACAGAAAAAATTATTAATTGCAGTAACTCGATAAGTAGTGGAGATACCCTACTGAAACTTGCTATGCGCTTTTGACATACAAATTTGTTAAAGGTGACTGGACGTTAATTTTGGGGGATGAAATTTTGGCGTTGAAAATCACAAAAATATGAAAACTTCCCAAGTATGTTGCACGTCTGATAACTGGCACGCACGCACACTCCCACACAATCATCATATTTCGATAATGTCTGCGAGATTGGACAGATGAAGTGGAAATTAGGGGTTGAGACCCGAAATTTCAACTAAGCATTTCTTGAAGAAATTCGATAACTTTCCATCAATCGTACAAAAAAAATGACTGGGAGGAATTTAACCCTTGACCTTTCTACAACCGGAAGATAGGTATTAATTAAACGCAAAAAATGTAATCATCTGAAACTGACACCCCCGCACGACTTGTTGGTACAAAGCACAATAAAAAGTAAACTGCAAAAATTCAATGATGCAATGATTTCAATGAGTCACGCATGCGCAAAATCGGAATTCTTGAGATAAAAATCAAGGTCTTGAGATAAAGTCAAGATCTTGAGATAAAGTCAAGATTTTGAGATAAAAGTTAAGATCTTGAGATAAAAGTAAAGAACTTGAGATAAAACTCAAGATCTTGAGATAAAAGTCCAGATCTTGAGATAAAAGTCAAGAATTCAAAAATCGAAAAGGAAAGTACGAAAGCACTGGAGGGCCGCACGAGTTTCAAGATTTGAGATATTTTCTTGAGAGCTTGAGAAATTTTCTTAAGAGCTTGGAAATATTTTCTTATGGGCTTGAGATACTTTTCTTAAGCGCTTGAGATATTTTGTTAAGCGCTTGAGATATTTTTACAACAGCGTGAACCAAGAGATTAATACGAAAGCACTTAAGGGCCACACAAGTTTCAAGATTTAAGATAATTTTCTCAAGGGCTTGAGATATTTTCATAATTCCTATTGAATCAAGAGATTGAAGCGCTAATAAGTTTCAGAATGATGTAAATCGTCGATTTGTTCACTTTCCTCCAGCTCTATCTCTAACACTATCTCTTGCTTTGCCTCTTACTCTACTTCTAACTCTAGCTCTGATTTTAACTCTAGCTTTGACTTTAACTCTAACTCTAACTCTATGTATAACTCTACCTCTACCTCTAGCTCTACTTCTGACTATTATAGCTCTATTTCTATCTCTAACTCTATTTCTAGTTCTATCTCTACCTCTAGCTCTAATTCTACCTCTAACTCTACATTTAGCTCTACTTCTATCTCTAGCTCTACTATAGCTTTGGTCTAGCTAGAGTTAGAGCTAGAGATAGAAGTAGAGCTAAATGTAGAGTTAGAGGTAGAATTAGAGCTCTACTATAGCTTTGGTGGAGCTAGAGTTAGAGCTAGAATTATTAGTAGCGGTAGAGCTATAGCCACTAGAGGTAAAAGTAGTGTCAGAGCCAGAGCTAAAAAAGAGCTAGAGGTAAAGTTAGAGGTAAGTTAGAGGTACAGGTAGAGGTAGAGTTAGAGGAGCTAGAGCTAGAGAAACAATTAAATTAGAGGTAGAGTTAAAGCTAGTGTTAGTTATTACAGTTACAGTTAGAGCTAGAGCTACGCTACAGCTAGAGTTATAGTTGCAGTTAAGTTAGAGTTCCAGTTACAGTTAGAGATGGTTAACCAGTTTGATATCCAATCAAATCATCTGGGATGTTAAAATGGACGTATCTGATTGGATATCTGACATAACCGCTGGTTAACCATCGATTGTAACGTCGGCCCATAGAGTTACAAAGTACAGCTAGAGGTATAGGTGAAAGTAGAGTTAGACTTAGAGCTGGAGGTAGAGCTACAGTTAGTGCTAGAGATGGTGTTAGAGGTAGTTAGAGCTAGAGGTGTATTTAGAGTTACAGTTAACCTTTGGAGATAGAGCTAGAGGTAAAGTTAATAAGTTACAGTTAGATTTAGAGTTTCAGTCAAAGTTAGAGCTAGAAGTAGAGGTAGAAGTACAGTTAGATGTTGACCTAGCTCTAACTCTAACTACTCTACCCTTACCTCTCACTAGAAGTAAGACTTAGAGGTGTGGAGCTAAAGGTAGAGTTAGAGCTAAGGGTAGAGCTAGAGTTAAAGTTGGAGATAGAACCAGAGCAAAAGTTTATACAATAAAAGTGAGCAAAACGGTGAAACACAACCTGGGAAATATTTAGCGCTTAATTCTCTTGGTTCAAGGGGTTGTAAAAATATGTCAAGTTCTTAAGAAAATATCTCAAACGCTTAAGAAAAGTATCTCAAGCCTTTAAGAAACTATCTCAAGCGCTTAAGAAACTTATCTCAAATCTTGAAACTCGTGTGGCCCTCTAGTGCTTTCGTAGAAAAGACTACCGACATTAATTGGTGTCAAAAACTTTTTTCCACCCTTAACTTTTTAACAAGTGTTTGACACTAATGACATTTCAAGTGAAAGTAATCGGAGGCTCTGGAAAACGGATGTTTGATACTGATTAATTTAACAGAAAATTTATATAACAGAAAAACAGCAAAAGAATTCTGATACAAATGAACAAGCCAATACCTGTAGAACCTGTACTTTAGCAAGCCTAAACTTGCAGCTGGAACATAAAATTGTAGTGAAATACTGAAAATATGGACTAAAAAGACTTTTTTTCATGAAATTATTAATCCTAAATATTTCAAAGATTCAACATGTTTTCCAAAACCCCGCTTTACCCTTAGACACTAATGACAGTTTAATTGTATTTTTGTGTAGTTTGAAAAAGTCTCAATTCGCCCCTTGACAGGTGTTTGACAGTAATCGGGCCAGGGGAGGCTTTGAAACCCAGGTGATTGACATATCAACGACATTTAAACTGTCATCGAACTGTCAGATGTTTGACACTAACGACAGTCGATCAACTGTCAAACGCGTGTTTTCCAAGGCCTCCCTCGATGTTTCTCTGAGGAGTTTTCACATGGTAAAGTCAGTGTGGCTGTGTGTTACCTCCTCCAGACGGATGGGAAATTATCATGTTGGGTTCAGAGGCGGCGGACAATGCCGAAAGCGAGGCGAACGAAGTCGAACAGTTACGATTGAACGTCGGGCGGTACGAGGAGGAGCGAAAGCTGATGATGGACGAGATTGGTCAGCTGAAGGAAATGCTCAAGAGGGAGGTGGATCAGGCCGAAACAGAAAAAAAAAACAGTTTGACAATCATCAACGACTACAAACTGGTCAGGCAGAGGTTGGACACCCAACTGCACGCCGTCAAAACCGAATTGGATAATCTCAAGGTAAGTTTTTTGTTAAACGGTCGAGGGGTAATTCGCTGCTGACTAAAATTTTTACCCTTATTTCTTAAATTGCAGGTATTACTCAAATAATTCCCTGCAATACACTTGTAATACCTTGCAATTCCTTCACAATACCCAATAATTCTTCATATTTCCTTCATAATTCCACACTTAGGTGAAATTTCGAGTTTCAACACCTAATTTGCACCCCTTTCTGTTTCATCTTGCAGAAAAAAAGCCGACGGAAGATGTGTATCAATGCGATGTGAATCCCTGTAGATGTTAATCAAGTGTTATAAGTTAATCGGGTGCACCTAGTAGTAGCGCCTCCGCAAACGCACAGATGTGTCAAAAAGGCGAAATGTTAAAAAATTGTTGTTACAAAATTTAAAAATAGAAAATGAACAGGAATGAGTAAATGAAAAGAATTACCGGAATTAAAACAAAATTTGGCGAATTTTGAAAAATTAACACTCGGGGCTGAAAAATTGTGAAAGGGGATGAAAAGTCAAGAGGAATGAAAATTAAGTGTGATTAAGTCGAATTACGAAATAAAACACGAAAATAAGCGAATTATGCAATTCAAACTTTTGTGGGGTTTGAAATACGCACTTTACCTACCTATTGCGAAGGAAACTGAAAAATTGTAAAAGGTAAACTGAATCCCAAATGCGCTCAATTTTTTAGTGCCGTAGCAGAATGCGGAGGTACTCTTGTCTTAGCTTATTCGCTCGCTCGATCGCTCCTCAGTCTGTCCGTCGGATAACTTGAGAACGGATTGAGATATCGAGCTGAAACTTGGTAGGCAGCTTCGTCTCCCGAAAAGTAAGGCGGGGATTGCTTTTGGGCCATATCGGACCAAGGGGGTGGGAGCTAGGGGTGAAAAACCGAAAAACTACTAATTGCAATAACTCGAGAACTAGTGGAGATATCTTGCTGAAAATTAGTATGCACGTTCGACCTTCAAGTCTGTTGAAAGTGAGGGGGTGCCAATTTCGGGGGATGAAATTTAGGGGATGAAAACCACAAAAAATATGATAACTCCGCAAGGGTTGCACGCAGCTGTCGGAAACTCAACGTACACACATATATCGGTGAAATCTTGTGGGGGATGCGTTTTTTCGTAAAATCGAACAAATGGGGTGGAAGTTAGGGGTAGCAACTCGAAATTCCGCTTAATAAGTACTAGTCGAAATTGGCGTCATTCGATAGCTTTCCATTGATTATTCAAAAAAGGTGTCATTCATATTTTGCGAAGAACCGCCCTTATAGGCGCTACAACCCCTAACATGCAGAAACACAAAAATACGAGAACTCAAAAACTACTCAACGTATCAAGGCAGAATTTGGTTTGTGAATTTCCAGTGACATTATAGGTGGATGGACAAATTTTCAAAAATATCTAACAAAGGGGATGAAATTTAAGGGTTGAAACTTGAAATTTCTTCAAGTAAATGGTAGCCTAAAATTACGGGGTTCGATAGATTTCGGTCAACTATTGAAAAAAGGTCTTATGAGTTTTCAATCTAAAACCAACCCCTGGGCCATTAACCACCCCTAACTCTTTGCAAGTCGATAATTATATTTTATTTATTTTTTCTGAAACCCTATTGGTTTATTTATGAACAACTGAAGTCAGTAAATACGCAAGGAGTTATGTCACACCGGAAAAATAAACTCACCCCTGTAAATCATAAAGGGGTGAAATCATGAGGTGTTGAAAACATGAATCTACAAATTACCTTAATTTTTAAACGAATTGGGTTAGGGAGGTGAAATTGAAAACATAACTTCCTTTAGGGCATGTGGGGGTGGTGAAATAAGGGGTTGGAGTTTAGGGGTTGAAACGTCCATAAAGCCCTGTAATTTGACACAGAGAAGCAATATCTTCTGCGAAACTGTGACATCTTACACACTGCATCTTCGAGAAGGGAAGATCGAATTTTAGGAGAAAATTATCGAAGGGGATGAAAGTTAGGGGTGGAAACTCGAATTTTCAATGAAGAATGTATAGTTGAAAATATTACCATTCGATAGCTTTCTATTGATGGTACAAAAAAGGTCTTATTCATCATTAGCGAAAAACGACCCTTAAAGGCGGTACAATCCCCTAACATGCCGAAACAAAAAAATGCGAAAACTCAAAAACTGCTCAACGTATCAGGGCTAAATTTGATGTGGTAATTTACAGCGCCACTGTAGGCGGATGGGCAAATTTTCATTAATATCTAACAAGGGGGATGAAATTTAAGGGTTGAAACTGGAAATTTTTTCATGTAAGTGGTGGAATAAAATTATGGGGTTCAATAGATTTCGGTCAACCATTGAAAAAAGTCTTATGAGTCTTCATCCTAAAACCAACCCCTACGCTACTAACAACCCCTAAGCCCTAGCAAGCGGAGTAAATATATTTCATTTATTTTTTTTTGCTTTCTTCTAATTTGTTATTAATTTAAAGTGATTTTCATTAATTTTTGACCCATCCACAATTTTTCAACCCCTTTCATGATATGTGAACCCTCAAAGAGCAAAATTTACCCAGACCGCTTCTTTTTCGGGTGATTTCCGCTGGTTAATTTTGTAAAATTCGCGCAGTTTTGCCTTATGAATTGTTCTTGCCTTTTTCACTTTTTCGACCCCTTCGCAATGTTTCAACCCCCAAAAGTCAAATTTGCATAATTGGCTTATTTTCGTGTTATTTTCTGTAATTCTACTTAATTACGATTAATTCTCATCCCTTTTAACTTTTCATCCCCCTTTACAATTTTTCAACCCCCTAAGTGTTTATTTTGCAAAATTCACATAATTTAGTTTTCCTTCGGTAATAAATTGAACTCAATTGGATTACGTTTATCTTTTTCACTTTTCCAACCCCCTTCGCAACATTTCAACCCCCAAAATCTAAATTTGCATAATTGGTTTACTTTCGTGTTATTTTCTGTAATTCTGCTTAATTACGATTAATTCTCATCCACTTTGACGTTTCATCCCCCTTTACAATTTTTCAACCCCCTAGGTGTTAGTTTTGCCAAATTCGGATATTTTCGTTTTTCTTCTGTAATAAATTGAACCCATTTGGATGATGATTAAATTTTTCACTTTTTTCATCCCCCTTCGCAATGTTCCAAGTCTTCAAATGCTAAATTTACATAATTGGGTTAATTTGGTGTTATTTTCCGTAATTTTACTTAGCCACGGTTAATCCTGATACCTTTTGATTTTTCATCCACCTTTACGATTTTTCAACCCCCTAAGTGCTAATTTTGCAAAATTCGCATAATTTCGTTTTTCGACGGTTATAAAATTGAACGCATTTGGGTTTCAGTTTACCTTTTACAATTTTTCAGTTTCCTTCGCAATAGGTAGGTATAAGTGCTTATTTCAACCCCCACAAAAGTTTTAATTGCATAATTTTGTTATTTTAGTGTTTTATTTCGTAATTCTACTTAATCCACACTTCATTTTCATTCCTCTTGACTTTTCATCACCTTTTTTCATTACCTTGGACTTCTCATTCCCTTTTTCAACCCCCTTAGTGCTAATTCTACATACCTACTTCGCAAATATGATGTTTTTTTGTTAACTCTCTACTGTTTAATTATGTACGGCCAATTTTCATAATTTCGTCTTTTTAACACCACTGTGCGTCTGCGGAGGCACTACTACTAGGTGCAGATTTATAAAATCTGCACCCGACTCCACCAGTAAATTCAGCTCGCCCCTACATACACATTAACAAGGTAAACATCTACAGGGACACACATCGCATTGATATACATCTTTCGTTGGCTTTTTATTACCGACGAAAAACGAAATTATGCGAATTTTGCAAAATTAGCACTTAGGGGGTTGAAAAATCGTAAAGGTGGATGAAAAGTCAAAAAGTATGAGGATTAACCGTGGCTAAGTAAAATTACGGAAAATAACACCAAAACAACCCAGTTATGTAAATTTTGCGTTTGAAGAGTTGAAACATTGCGAGGGGGGATGAAAAAAGTGAAAAATTTAATCATCATCCAAATGGGTTCAATTTATTACCGAAGAAAAACGAAAATATCCGAATTTGGCAAAATTAACACCTAGGGGGTTGAAAAATTGTAAATGGGGATGAAACGTGAAGTGGATGAGAATTAATCGTAATTAAGCAGAATTTAGTTCAGGATAATTAGGAAAAATAGTGGAATTAATTCCAATAGTTTTGAAAAATCGCGATACATAATTAAAATAGTCCGTGATATAACATACTAAAAGTCCCCGACTGTAGGTTTTACGCTCCGGTCCTTAGTGTCACGAAATGGAGCGCGCCGACGGTTTTTCACTTTTATTTCGATAACTATTAATAATATCGATTTCATAGTAATAACAAAAATTAAAGCTTATTTAATTTCGCATAAAAAGGAGCCATTGTTTGGCAAATATTCAACTTAAAACATATTTTTTTTGTTGGGCCTCGGTGTTTGGGGGTTTTGCATTGAACGTCATCTGAAATTGTGGGCTCAGATTCTGATTGAGCGCCAAAAGTTTATGCATTATACCACATTTAATAATTTCAGTATGAACGGTTTCGGAAATATAGAGGGTGCCCCATTTGAAGGGGCGTAGCTCCCTTAGGAAGCATTTTCGGCAAATGTTTATGTGAACTTTTCTTCATAAAAATACCTGAGTCTAATTACGGCACAATAATTTCATATACGAAAAAAAGTCACTCCATATTTTTTGTAGAGAATTTTATAAATTATAAGCTTCAAATTCTATTACCACTACAATAACGATAGCGTCAACGGTTTTAAAGATAAAAGCAAAAGACTACTCGTGCGCTGAAGGCTCAAGCGCACCACCCCCGATTGGGGACTTTTTCTACATTTATCAGCAAGCCACACAGAATAAGTATGTCAAATTTCAAAACTATTGGATTTAATTCCCCTATCCAACAATATTTTGTCTAAATACCCTGAACTAATTACAGAAAATAACACGAAAGTAAGTCAATTATGCAAATTTATTTTTTGGGGGTTGCGAAGTGGGTTGGAAAAGTGAAAAAGATAAACATAATCCAAATGAGTTCAATTTATTACCGAAGGAAAACTAAATTACGTGAATTTTGCAAAATAAACACTTAGGGGGTTGAAAAATTGTAAAGGGGGATGAAAAGTAAAAAGGGATGAGAATTAATCGTAATGAAGTAGAATTGCAGAAAATAACACGAAAATAAGCCAATTATGCAAATTTGACTTTTGGGGGTTGAAACATTGCGAAGGGGTCGAAAAAGTGAAAATGCCAAGAACAATCCATATGAGTAAAATTCGGTAAAATTTATTATCGAAAAAGGGCAAAACTGCGCAAATTTTACAAAATTAACGCTCGGGGGGGTGAAAAATTGTTAGGGGGGATGAAAAATCAAAAGGGATGAAAATGTACTGTAGTTAAGTAGAACTAGCGAAAATCACACGAAAAAGAAGCGGTCTGGGTAAATTTTGCTCTTTGAGAGTTCACATATCATGAAAAGAGTTGAAAAATTGTGGATGGGTTAAAAATTAATGAAAATGACTTTGAATTATTAACAAATCAGAAGAAAGCAAAAAAATAAAATAAAATGTATTTACTCCGCTTGCTAGGGCTTAGGGATAGCGTAGGGGTTGGTTTTAGGTTGAAGACTCATAAATCTTTTTCAAATGTTGGCCGAAATCTATCGAACCCCATAATTTTATTCCACCACTTACATGAAAAAATTTCCAGTTTCAACCCTTAAATTTCATCCCCCTTTTTATATATTAATGAAAATTTGCCCATCCGCCTACAGTGGCGCTGTAAATTACCACATCAAATTCAGCCCTGATACGTTGAGCAGTTTTTGAGTTCTCGCATTTTTGTGTTTCGGCATGTCAAGGGGTTGTACCGCCTTTAAGGGTCGTTTTTCGCGAATGATGAATAAGAATTTTTTTGTACCATCAATAGAAAGCTATCGAAAGGCATTAATTTCAGCTATACATTATTCATTGAAAATTCGAGTTTCCACCCCTAACTTTCATCCCCTTCGATAATTTTCTCCTAAAATTCACTCTTCCCTTCTCGAAGATGCAGTGTGTAAAATGTCACAGTTTCGCAGAAGATATTGCTTCTCTGTCAAATTACAGGGTTTTATGGACGTTTCACCCATAAACTCCAACCCCCTATTTCACCACCTCCTCATGCCCTAAAGGAAGTTGTGTTTTCAATTTCACCACCCTAACCCAATTCGTTGAAAAATTCCGGTGATTTGTAGATTCATGTTTTCAACACTTCATGATTTCACCCCTTTATGATTTACAGGGGTGAGTTTATTTTTCCGGTGTGACCTAACTCCTTGCGTATTTACTGACTTCAGTAGTTCATAAATAAATCAATGGGTTTCAGAAAAAATAAATAAAATATAATTATCCGCTTGCAAAGAGTTAGGGGTGGTTAATGGCCTAGGGGTTGGTTTTAGATTGAAAACTCATAAGACCTTTTTTCAATAGTTGACCGAAATCTATCCAACCCCCTAATTTTAATCTACCATTTACTTGAAGAAATTTCAAGTTTCAACCCTTAAATTTCATCCCCTTTGTTAGATATTATTGAAAATTTGTCCATCCACCTATAATGTCACTGGAAATTCACACACCAAATTCTGCCTTGATTCGTTGAGTAGTTTTTGAGTTCTCGTATTTTTGTGTTTCTGCATGTTAGGGGTTGTAGCGCCTATAAGGGTGGTTTTTCTCAAAATATGAATGACACCTTTTTTGAATCATCAATGGAAAGCTATCGAATGGCGCTAATTTCGACCAACACTTATTAAGCGGAATTTCGAGTTGCAACCCCTAATTTCCACCCCATCTGTTCGATTTTGCGAAAAACGCATCCCCGGCAAGATTTCACCGATATATGTGTGTACGTTGAGTTTCCGACAGCTGCGTATAACCCTTGCGGAGTTATTGTGGTTTTCATCCCCTAAATTTCATCCCCCGAAATTAGCACCCCTTCAGCTTCAACAGACTTGAGGGTCGAACGTACATGCCAAGTTTCAGAAAGATACGTCCACTAGTTCTCGAGTTATTGCAATTAATAGTTTTTCGGTTTTTCACCCCTAACTCCAACCCCCGTGGCCCGATATAGCCCAAAAGCAATCCCCGCTGAGATTTTCCGGTATAAAATTTTAGCTCGATATCTGCTTTCGTTCTCAAGTTATCCGACGGACAGACTTGAGGAGCGATCGAGCGAGCGAGCGAGCGAATAAGCTAAACCAAGAGTGCCTCGCATTTTGCTCCGGCACTAAAATTACTCATCAATCAACAACGTTGGACCTGGGGGGGATTTCACAGTCGGCAGTGGTCTACAAATTTCGAGGGGGTTGCCACGAGAGGAATTTATTGTCCCTCACAGAGGAATTTTTTGAAATTTACAGAGGAATTTGAATGCCTTTTTGAGGAAATTGTGGAATTTGCAAAGTAAAGTGGGGAGTTTATGAGGAATTTAATGGAATTTGTGAGAAATTTTCAACCATGCTCTGATTGACAGGATCGAGAAGCCAAACAAAAATTTAAAAATTCGTAAGCCTCTTTCGTTCTCGCGTGTTTGTTAACGGCCGAGGTCACAGCCACCCTAGATTTTCAAAAACATCCAAGAAATCGGTCAAAAATTAAGATTGTTGAAAATCACAAAAACAGGTCTACTTTATTTTTTAAAGATGTATCTATAATTTAATGAAATAAAAACATAAAAGAAAATGTAACTGCACAGGACGTGTTTTTGCGGTTTTTTTAAATCGCAATTTTTCACCGATTTCTTCGAAGATTTTGAAAATCTAGGGCGGCCGTGACTGTACTTCCGGTTTCAAGACATTTCCGAGGAATTTTGTTGTATTTTCGAAGAATTTTTTGGCATTTTTGAGGATTTTTTTTGGCATTTTTGAGGAATTTCTTGGCATTTTTGAGGAATTTTTTGGAATTTTTGAACTTCGAGGAATTTTGGCATTTTGTGGCAATTGAGAGCAATTTTTTGGAAATAAAAGGCATGTTTCTATTGGAGGAATTTTTTTGTACCTCAAATCGGACCGTGGCAACCCCCTCGACAAATTTTCGGCAGTGTTCGTGGAAAATGTTGGGCAGTGGTTGCAAAAATTGAGAAAATTCGACAGTTGTCTGTGAATTTTTGGGCTTCCCAGTCGGCGGGGGTGTACAAATTTACAGCAATGCCCTGAAAATTCGGCAGGGGTGTACAAATTTTTGGGGTGTGAAATGCCCCCCAGCTGGACCCAAAGTGTGACATACCATTTGGCACTAAAAAACACCCCAAATTACCGAACGACGCTATTTTCAAAAAATAGAACCAACACCAACCAAGAAACGTAAAATTTCCCTTTAAAAATCAAGTGGACGAAGCTCAAAATTTCAAATAAAAATAAAAATTTCATACCGGGTGAGAACCATTTATACAGAGTGGTCGTTTTATCTTGAGACTGGCAAATATCTCGAAAAGGAAGCATTTTAGAAAAAAATGTTTTGTATAAAAGTTTTATGACTTCGAGGGGGAAAATAGATGGCATCATCGCCATTTTGATTCAAGGTAATTTTCAAGGTCAAATGAAGGTCAACTTGATTTTTTTAAATGGAAACCTGTATTTTTTATTACAGATTCTTATTCCCCGTAAAAGAACAAACAACTCTCATCTAAACTATTTTTGGATCCGATGGATGTAAATTTTAACCTTTTTCGAAATCCCTAGACATTCCCTAGTAACAGCGGCGAGACAAAACAAATGAACAGCCGTTGTAACTTAGCAACGATGAATTCTAGATAAATAAGCCACAAAAATTGTTGTAGATTCTGTTTTTGCAATGCCGCTGTTGCTAGGGAAGGCAATGGATTTCGAAGAAGATTAAAATTTTCATTTAAATACCCTGACAAACTATCCATCGGATCCAAAAATAGTTTAGATGAGAGTTATTTGTTATTTTACGTGGAATAAGAATCTGTAATAAAAAATGTAGGTTTCCATTTAAAAAAATTAAGTTGACCTTCATTTGACCTTGAAAATGACCTTGAACGAAAATGGCGTCGATGCCAACTATTTTCCCCCTCGAAGTCATAAAACTTTTATACAAAACATTTTTTTCTAAAATGCTTCCTTTCCGAGATATTTGCCAGTCTCAAGATAAAACGACCACCCTGTATATATTGGGATCTCTGAAATTATAAGCGATAGAAGTTCTGTTAAATTACAAAAAAGTTGCTCTTTTTGGCGGTGATTAAGAATCTGGCAATTATTCTTCGATATCTCGATTCGTTCCTGAGTTATTCCGAAAAAACCGAAACGTGTTATTCCAAAGAAAAACTTTGGCAGTCTCGGAGACGGTAGAAACTTTGGTTTTTAGTCACTTTTTGCCGCGACTGTATACATCCGAAACTTCCGCACGTCTTGCCTTCTCTTTTAGCCTTGAGCCTCAGACGCACTCAGTCAGACCTCTTGTCCGCGAAAAAAAACCGCTTTACCTATTTAAAACGTGAACGCTGAGTAAACGGTTGAAGATATAACAAAATCATAAATAGAAGAATTGTTGGCAACGAAAAGATCTACCAAAAAGTCAGCGACAGCATACACGTATCTATGAAGAATAGCCCACGACAAACAGTCAAACCGATTTTTACGAAAAACTAAAACACAAAAGCAATTATTGTGGGCCACTTATCGTAGATAGTTATATGCTGTCGCGGACTTTTTAACCTCCCCACTCCACTTCACCATTTAAAAAAAAAGGGAGGTTACTGCAATCACTAAAATTTTCGAATTCGAGATAAGACCGGATCTATACGTTTTGAGGTCTCAGGAGCCCAAAAAAGTGGTTTTTAAAATGTGTCTGTATGTATGTACGTACGTACGTTTGTTCGTTCGTACGTTCGTACGTACGTACGTTCGTAAACACGCCACAGCCCAAACTACTCGACAGATTTAGCTGAAATTTGGTACGTGTGCATGTGATAACCCAACTTAGATCTGAAAAGCTTCTGGAGCCAATCGTGCAACTAGAAATGCCATTTTGGCACATCAAGTTTTAAATCTTAAATGCAAACCCCCATTTTTCACCTCACGATAGAAAAGGCCTTCAAATTCTGCTTCTAAAAATGTATTCATTTTTAGTGCCCTTTTGATCAAAAATTGAAAAAAAAATGATTTTTATCCGACTTTAAAATTGCGGTACAGCCCAAGCCCCTGAATCGATTTGGCTGAAATTTTGCACACGGGGATTGTATTGCACGTCGAAGAGCTGAACAAATTTTGGATTCAATCGGCCCACGGAAACTGCCGTTTTGGCACACCAATTTGTAACTTTAAAATTATTCACTCATTTAACCATCCAAAACAAGTTTTTGAAAGATTTATTGTTACCATCAGAAAGGCTTCAAATTCTGGTTTTAAGTAAGACAAAATTCGTTCGCATTTAGTGCTCTTTGGGTCAAAAAATCGAAATTTCATAATAACACTAAAAATACATTATAGCCCAAATTAGCGAATCGATTTGGCTGCAATTTGGTACGTGGAGATTGGGTGACCCGTTGAAGACCTGAAAGGCTTTTGGAAGCAATTGGTCCACGGGAAGTGCCATTTAGGCAAATTAACTTTAAATTTTAAATGCAAAGGTCTCCTTTTTATGTCGCCATTAGAAACACGATCAAATTCTCGTTCTAAAAATGTATTCACAGTTTCTGCCATTTCAGTGGAAAATAGAGAAAAAAATATTTTTCATTAAAAGGGAGCAGGCTGACAGTGGATGACATAAAGTATCAGTTATTGTCAAAAGGGTGGCAAACTGTTAACCTTAAAAGGAACATATTGTCAAATGGGTGACGTCGGTATTTGTCAGAAAATTGCGAAATTAGTCACAGACAATAAGCATAAAAAAAATTCTGTCGAATTGATTACTATATACACAGAATACAAAGATCCACGCGATGGGGAGGTTCCAGCCGCTTCTCTGCTGCATTTTTTGTAGATCTATTTGTTGCCGACAATTTTTCTATATAAGAGTTTGTTCCATCTCCAAACGTTTGGGCAGCGTTCGCGAAAGAAGCGCACTTTTTCCCCGGATTTATCAAATTTTGGCCATTGCCAAAAAAGTCCAAGTTTTGAAAAGCTATTTTTTTGTGTATCCTACGGTGCTAAAATCCAATATGGCGGCTATAAAAAAACTGTTGCTACCGTAACATTAACATAACTGTGACATAACGTTAACATAACGTTACCATAACATAAACATAACGTTAACATAACGTTACCATAACGTTAACATAACGTCAACATAACGTCAACATAACGTTAACATAACACTAACATAACATTAACCGAGAGAATTTCTTCTAATATAGTGTCGATTTCATAAGTTTACCTCTAATGACGCATTAAAACCCTTTCGCTCACAACTTTTTTTAGTTCGGCAAAAAATTCTGAAATTTGGCAGCATAAAAGTATGATTTTTTAGTGATTTTTTGACAGTGTCCAAAAGTTTTTGTAACGCCCCAATTTTGAGTTATGGCTTGTATTCACATGAATACATTGTGAATGAAAGGAAAAATAGATGGCCAGGCCTTTTTGTTAGTTTTATTTTTTATTACATAGTAATCCAGGAGACAATTATACAGGGTGTCCCAATTGTCTGTATTCGGTCGATAACTCCATTGCTGGTTGAAAGCTTGGTCCATTTTTCAAAGAGGAACTGATGTTTGTGTAACTCCATTGCTGTTAGAGATAGCGAAAAATTGTTAAATACAAAGTTGCAGAGGGTCAAAAAAGGCACATTTTAAAAATACAATCCTGTATACATGGTGTCCCACTAAGGAGTAAGAACACAAACATAGTTTTTTTTTAATGGAACACCCTGTATTTTAATTTTTTATTGGATTCTATGATGAATTCCAAGTAACATTCATTAATCATGTTTTCATCTGAAGCGAATGGTTTAGAAGATATTGGTAATTTTGTGGGAAAAATTACTTTTGCAGTACTTGTTTTAAAAAATCACCCCACAACCAATTTTCAACCTTTGGTTTTGTAAATTTAGCATGTCATTAAGGTAGATTTGGGCTATCTTTCAAGCGCTTGAAAACAGGGTGTTCCATTTAAAAAAAACTATGTTTGTGTTCTTACTCCTTAGTGGGACAGCCTATATACAGGATTGTATTTTTGAAGGGTGCCTTGTTTGACCCTCTGCAACTTTGTATTTAACAATTTTTCGCTATCTCTAACAGCAATGGAGATATCGACCGAATACAGACAATTGGGACAGCCTGTATATGCTTTTACACCGTCGTTGATTTCCGCTTCCAGCTCTGTGGTGATTTCATCAGCTCAAGCAGCTCTATATCCTTTAATGACTTTCTCTTCCAGAATTTTGATGAGTGAGTTGCAAAAAATGGATATTTTGAAGAATAACATTAAAATTGGGGTTATATTCACCCTCACTGTTTGAGCCGTTTGCTCACACTGTATTCAATTACATACGTGACTTTTCGGGCTTTTTTCACAAAAAGTGGCCAAAGGAACTAAAATCGCACTTGATGTCTTCGTGAATTCCAGTTCTTCTCTACACAAAACAATTTTTATAGTTCACAAAACGCCACGTCAACTCTAGAATTTATTTGTTAGATAGCACCACTTGCACTATTTTGATTCTAAAGGGATCTACAAGCTGATATAACCTGAGCAAACCGGTAAAGATCGCTGTGTGTATGTGATGTATTCATTTGAACACAGTATGAGCGAAAGGGTTTTAACTAATTTTGCAATTAATTTAATGCCAACATTAACAACCCTGTTAACCAATTCTATTCCATAATGCTATTTCGACAGAGCGTTAACTAATTAGTCAATTACTGCAGATGAAAATTAATACCTCTCGCACCCGTATTTTGGCAGTCGATGTCTTTGGTTGCTGTATTTTACGGACAAAAATAGGTTTCCCTGGTTTTGGGGGTGCAACTTTTTATTCGTTTCGCAAGTTTTGTCGGAAAAAATCAGTACCACCCCTTATATTATACAGGGTATTCCTCGACGAGCGTCAGTTAGCCGTATCTGGAGAACTGTTTCTAGCATCGCCTTGAAAATTTGTACACAGGGGTTTCAATTGATTTTAAATCGACGTAAAATATTTTCATCAATGGCGCACTTCCGGTTATACCGGAAATAGGTATTAACTTCCTTATTTTAAATGGAACACCGTGTATATTATGATATTTTTGGATTCTACTTGTCATTCTGGGTAAACTTTTACCAAGAATTGCTATGCCAAAAATCAACCGTTTTTGAGAAAATCAAGAATTTCGCTTTTTTATGCCAAGTGCAGGCCTAATTTCAAAAAGCTGTCACATCCTGACAGTATGAAATGAGAAAACGAGATTAATTTGGTATGAAGACTAATGTAGGGTGTATCCGCCCCTCGACTCAAATTCGGTCAAATACATACAGGGCTGTTCTCTGCAAATTTTTAAACATCATCGAATTCGTTGGTCAAAAAGTCAATTTTTTCAAATGGAATGCCCCAACTATTTTATGGCACATCGGTGCAGAATTTAATTGTCTATTATTTTAGTCTACATGTTTGCCATATTTACAGTTTTTGTGATATTTCTAAATATTTGGAATTTGACCAATGCTGCAATGGCTGCAGAAATTTGCAAAAATAAAGAACTTTTTAACTTCTACGCTTCGTGGAGCAGCTACTAAAATCGAATCGCCAAAAAGATCAAATCTTTACGTTTTAGGGTCGTGGGAATCCGAAATGGTGGCTGATTTTTTTCCAAGTCGATAACTTTAGTGCCATTTTTTCGACAAATGTCATTTTTGTGGCAAAAGGCCCTTTTTTGAATTCATTTTGGCAGACAAGCATTTCTTGCTATCGTATTCAATAATTGTTGTATTGTCGGATCGAAAATCTTGGCACAATTTTTTCGAAAGTTACCATTGTAGGGACGAAAAGGCCCCTTTTTAAAGTCTTCTTAGCAAAAGGGCTAATTCGATAGTAGTTGCATTACCGGATCGAAAACCTTAGTGCGATTTTTTCGAAAAACGTCAACTCGAAGTTAGTGCCCTTTGGTGAGAAATTTCAAAAAATTCGACATTTTGAATAGCAATGAGGCTATCTGACTTGAAGTTTTTGATGCTGTTCCGCTGTTAAACCCTTTCGCTCATACTGTATTCAAATGAATACATCACATTTAGATTTTTTTTGCGGCAACATACAGCGATGTTTGCCCGTTAGCATCAAAATTGTGCAAATGGTGCTATCTAACAAATAAATTCTAAAGTTGACGTGGCGTTTTGTGAGCAATAAAAATTGTCTTGTGTAGAGAAGACCTGGAATTCACGAAGACATCAAGTGCGATTTTAGTTCCTTTGGCCACTTTTTGTGAAGAAAGCCCGAAAAGTCCTGTATGCAACTGAATACAGTGTGAGCAAACGGCTCAAACAGTGAGGGTAAATATAACCCCAATTTCAATGTTATGCAGAAGCAAAATATCCATTTTTTGCAACTCGGGCATCAAAATTCAGGAAGAGAAAGTCATTAAAGGACATAGAGCTGCTTGAGATGATGAAATCAGGACTTTCAGACCTTGAGATTTGAGCCGATGGAAATTCTGACCTCGAAGTTGGGGGTGGCGACCTAGGGAGGAAAGTGAAGATGAACACCAGGATTTACTGTAAGGGGAAGGTATTGACCCTCAGGAAGAGCTGGAAGCGAAAATCAACGACGGTGTAAAAGCTTATATAATTGTTTCCTGGATTACTATGTAATATAAAATAAAACTAATAAAAAGCCCTGGCCATCTATTTTCCTTTTCATTCACAATGTATTCATTTGAATACAAGCCAGAACTCAAAATTGGGGCATTACAAAAAGTTTTGGACACTCAAAAAATCACTAAAAAATCATACTGTTGTGCTGCCAAATTTCAGAATTTCTGTATGTATCTGGTTCTAGTATCTAGTTCTAAATTTTTTGCTTAGTTAGCTACTTACCTGTACTTATAAGAGAATTTTGAGGTTGTAGGTATCTGCGCATGCGCCTCGCGCACTATTACGTCACGTAATACCTTCTAATACCTCAATAATTACCTGTAATACCTTAATAATACCTCGCAATTCCTTCATAATACCCAATAATTCCTTAATACCTCCTATTTCCTTAATACCTCAGCGAATTGCCCCTCGTAACCGCTAGTTTTAAGTTAAGTTAAGTGACGTTAAGTTAAGTTTTAACACGAATTTTGAACAGTTTAAGATATCGAATTGCGAAAAATGCAGCGTTTTCGCGCAGGATCTGAGGCAGCAGAAAAACGCGGCCGACAATCAAGAGGGCTCTGAACGCGTCAGAGAACTGGAACTGGAACTTGCGCAGACCAAATTGGCGCACGTTGAAGCCGAGTGTCGAAATCAGGTGAGATCGTTTGAAAAAAATGGCAACGTCGCATTTTTCAGCTGTTTTTGAAAGATGGCAACGTCGCATTTTTCGGCTGTTTGTGTTTTGATCCGTGTTGAGGATATGTCGCTGAAGTTAAAGGGCTATTCATAAAATATGTGGTAACGGGAGGCTGTGGAAACAATTGAATCGCAATCTGTCAAAAGGACGCTTGTCTGAAGTTAGGTTATGTTCCCAAGTAAGTCCCGGGTAAAATGACACGTGACATATCCCGTACGAACTACGGTTAGACAAACGTCCTTTCGACAGATTGCGATTCATTTGTTTCCATGGCCACCCCTTATCACATATTTTCTGAATATCACGTTAGCTTGGGATTGATGAAATTTACAGCGGACCAAACAAGTAGTGTTCGAGTAATGTTTTCTTTGCTTAAACGAACTTCCTGAACATTTCGGAGTGCTGCAAACTATGAAAAAATGGAACCGCCCCTTTATTTACGAGGGAAAAACGAATTGCAACCCCCTCAACAAACCCGTTATTGTTTGGAGAGAAAAAAATCTTGGACTGTGGCCTTCGGTGTCAAAAACGATCGTCTCCCCAAAATTTATACCTCCAAGTTTTGCCCATTTTCCCGAAGGCAGGGGGTGGGATTCGCCACCCCCAATTCTTAAAAAATGCCGCTAAATGAACGGACTTCTGTGCCATCACCATTCCAGAGTCAAAAAAATCTTAATTTAGCCTAGAAAGCCTCAAGTTTAATGGATTTCCACGGGGATGAGGGTGGTTTCGCCACCCCCAAATCTTAGAAAAATGCCACCGACTGAACAGGGCCGGATTAAGCAATAGTGGGGCCCGGGGGCTGATCAATATGAAGGAGCACCTTGGTTGTGGGCCAGCTAAGGTGTGGAGGGGGGGTGCGTATTTCGTACTGTCAAGAGACTCTAAAAAGACTTAACTGCGACTAATTTTTCACGTGAAAAATAGAAAATTCAATTTCAGCAAGAGGTATACACTGGAAGGATTTTGTATTATAAGAGATGCTAGTGAAACTATTGCCACTAGTTTTTCCAAGAAAAAACCTTAAAATTCAGTAGATACTACATATTTTTACATTTTCTAAAAGTTTCTTGCGACCGCAAGTGTGACCTATCTTATTTCCTCAAATTTGAAGGAGAATCGATTGGGGTAAATTTCAAACTTCTAGGACTTACACACTTCGAGAAAAGTAGGTTTTCTTTCATTTAAAGTTCCAAAATAGAATAAAACTAATAAAAATTACATTTTTTGTACATGCTCTCCAAAACACTAACTTTAGGAACTATAAATAGTCCGCAAAATAGAATTTTAGCGGACTAGTACGTTAATGGTAGCTAAGCGACACTTTGCGGACTAAAATTGTTTTTTGGAATAATTTTTCAGAAGGAATAAACAGGCTGTAACAAATCATTTATTGAAAATGTTTATTAATAATAATAATAATAATAATATAAAATTTATTTCCAAATGGCAATGGATACTCTGCGTGGGAAAGGTCAGTTTGTATACAGTTTGTATAAAATAAAAACAGAAAGTTAAAAATTAACAAGAAACATCACATTTGAAGGTACTCCTTTAAGGAGTAGAAACACTTATACTCTGTCCGGGATCCACACGACCGAGATTCACCCGATTTCCATGGCGATTCATTGTTGACAACAATGATTCACCATGGAAATAGGGTGAATCCCGGTCGTGTGGATCCCGGACACACCATAGTAATAAGAAAAGTTTTCAATTTTCTTTTAAATACAAGGCTATTGCTACTGTTCTTTATATCAAGAGGTAGTTTGTTAAATAACTCCAGTCCAAGGGAGTATACGGAGTTTTTACATACATTAAGTCTACAATAAGGCAATCGGAAATCGGCTTTATTTCTAACATTAGCAGCATGTATATCTCTATTTCTATTAAAGCTCGCCCTATTTAGGAACACGAAAACACAGCACTCGTAAATATAAAGGCAAGGCATCGTCATAAACCTTAGATTTTTGAATAATTCTCTGCAGGAGTCCCTTTGAGATCTGCCCGTCATTACTCTAACAATTCGCTTCTGAAACAGGAACACATCCTGAGCCATGGTGCTCGCTCCCCAAAAACAAATACTAATAGCTAAGTCTAGACTGCACGTGCGCAAAATAAAACATCCTGAGATGTTCTAAGTTTAACACAGACTTAAGGTTTCTTATCATGTAGCAGGCCCTGGAGAGACTACTGATTAATTTTTCGCAATGAATAAGTAGGTACCTACTTACATACAAGCATAATTCTAAAGACAAGACAACATTACTTATTTCGGAACATGGAAATGAAAATGACAATTTTTGGCATACTTAAAGCTATTATTAGAAAATGTTATGTAGTAGCTTATAGGCCACTGTCGGTTGCGGTTGATTGTGAATCTTTCAGATTTGAAGGATACGACAAAACTGTCGAGGTAGAAGTCGTCGTTGACGCAACGGCTTGATGAGCTTAGACAAGTTAGCGTGAGACTAACGTAGACGTTGACGGAGCTTATAATTTTTGTCCCAAAAAAAATTTCTTCTCCAATGAATCTTCAATGTAGCTCTCAGCGACCGACGACGACCGCCAGCCCCCAAGACGTTTTAAAGTAACCAATGCGGCTCCTGCATCGGCCACAAGCGTCACAGACGTTGCCTTCAGCATTGAAAATTTTGACCACAGGGACGGCGGTTTCAAGGGTTTTGACTGTAACAAAATATAATAATTAGGTACTTACTTTGAAGAAAATTATTATGTAATAGGAATAGATACTATATTTTAATGAAACTACACTGCAACAAACTTAATAAGCCCACCTACCTTTTCATAGAGATAAAGGTTAATACTATTTCTTCGTTTACAACATCGGCCACGTCGTTTTCACTCTTCCACATCTTGAATGCCTCATATTCCTTTTCGTATTAAATTCTAGACTTCTTTGGCAGCAAATCGAGCTCAAGATTTCTTGCTCTGTGCGAAATTGCTTCACTCATTTTAAACGTATTTTATTTTTTATTGATAAACAATCTTTTGTTAACCATAACAACGTGGTCTCACGACCTACTCTCTGTGTGTCATCCGCCAAATTTGTTGCCTACTGATTTTAAATTACTTTTGAAAAATTTGTAGTACCTAATTTGGAAAGCTCGTACAAAAAATTTTTGTATGCAACACGTACGCAAATAGTTTTAGCGGACTCATCAGATATTACGGACTCGGCTAGCGCCTCGTCCGTAAACATCTTGGATTCGTCCGCTAAAACTCTATTTTGCGTACTTGTAACATAAATACCTATTTGTTTTGCCAGTAATTTTAATGATAAAAACTTTAAAACGCGAAATTCACTAAAAAGCATACATTTTGTAAAAGTTTTTTGCGACCGCAAGTGTGACCTATCTTATTTCCTCCAATTTGAAGGAGAATCGATTGGAGTAAATTTCAAACTTCTAGGACTTACACACTTCCAGAAAAGTAGGTTTTCTTTCATTTAAAGTTCCAAAATAGAATAAAATTAATAAAAATTACATTTTGATTTATTAAAAACTAGTGAAACCAATTGCTAGTAATCTTAATGATAAAAACTTTAAAACGCGAAATTCACTAAAAAGCATACATTTTGTAAAAGTTTTTTGCGACCGCAAGTGTGACATATCTTATTTCCTCAAATTCGAAGGAGAATCGATTGGGGCAAATTTCAAACTTCTAGGACTTACACACTTCGAGAAAAGTGGGTTTTCTTTCATTTAAAGTTCCAAAATAGAATAAAACTAATAAAAATTACATTTTGTTTCATTAAAGACTCTAGTGAAACCAATTGCCAGTAATTTTAATGATAAAAACTTTAAAACGCGAAATTCACTAAAAAGCATACATTTTGTAAAAGTTTTTTGCGACCGCAAGTGTGACTTATCTTATTTCCTCAAATTTTAAGGAGAATCGATTGGGGCAAATTTCAAACTTCTAGGACTTACACACTTCGAGAAAAGTGGGTTTTCTTTCATTTAAAGTTCCAAAGTAGAATAAAACTAATAAAAATTACATTTTGTTTCATTAAAGACTAGTGAAACCAATTGCCAGTAATTTTAAAGATAAAAACTCTAAAGCATGAAAATGAACAATTTCATAAATTATTTGAAATAACACAGAGGCCCTAGAGCTAGAGCTACAGTTACTACTAGAATTATAGCTAGAGTTACACCTAGAAGTACAGATAAAGTTCTGGCTAGAGTTACAGTCACAGTTAGAATTAGTCGTAGAGCTACCCAAGTAACACAAACATATTTCATAAATATTTAAAACAAATATTTAATAAATATGTTCACCGTCATCATTTTTTTTATTTATTAAATATTTATTTATATATTTATTTAATATGATCCTAAATATTTTTATATTATAGGCTGGATATATTTGTAGGATATTTTTGGGGAAATATAAAATAGATTTAAAAGAAATTTATTTACCACTAACATACGTATAAATGAAACAATAAATTCGTATTTCTATGGCGGTCAACTAAAATCAAAATAATTAACAAAATAATAATTGCTTGGATACATACCGTCACCAAAAATAAAAAGAGAAAATGCGGCTTAGAATACCTCTGGTAAGCGCAGTTCAATCATTATAAGATTTCATTTTCTGGAATATAAAATAAAGTCGCAAAAGGAGTTCATAAAATTATTTCATACCATTAATAATAATTATTGCAGTGGTAATTTTAATGTGGGTAATTGAATTCGAACTGAGAGAAAACTGTATGCTCATATTTCTCAAAAATTAAACAAAAAATTACTCTTGAATCTGATCATTCTTCTTCATCCTGGTCTTTGCTGACGCGAGGAATAATCCTACACTCTTTTTTGCTTCCTCCTCAGTGACTTCGGGATGTCGCTTCCTCGTGGCCACTAAAAAAAAAGTTTAGGTGATTATATAGCTTTTAAGTCGTTTACCTAAAATTGCATTATATAAGTTTTTTAGCTCAGCGAACGACTTCTTGTGTTTTTTTCCTTGTCCTGAATATAGCACAGCCAAATCTTTGGCTAAAAGATTTTCAAGCATGAGGTAGATGCTCTTGTGAGGTGAGTCGCCTCCACAAAGATAAAAGATAGTTGTCTAAAACCAAAAATGTTAAATAATAATGTATTTATTGGTGATAAAACTCTTACCAAATTGTTATATTTCTCTCGATCTCTTAAATTTTCATTAAGGTCTTCGAGATCCATGACACTTATAATAGGCAGATTTAACACATTATCTAGTCCAAAGCCTAACCCTTCATTACTTGCCTTCGTAGCTCTCTCATTGAAAAGAAAATTCTCAATTGAATTTAGTTTAGCATGGATCTCCTTCAATTCGAACTCAAGTGATTTATAATTAGATGCACAGCTACTGTTCACCGGCGTATGAGTGATTGGGGATGATCGATGTTCGATTTCTTCATCATCAGATTCTGATGTTCCTGCAACAGAATAAGAGTGATAAACAATAAATGTTTTTCAACTTCATTGTAAGTAATACTATTTCTCGATGGCAACGTGAATCTCTTCTCAGTGTTGGAGGGTGTGGTGATTTTCTTAAGTTTTTCAATTTTTTCATTTGATGCACCTTTAACACAACACTGTGATCAAACAAACACGCATTTTTCAACTTCAGCATTTACCACTCCCTGAAGGTAATGAGACTCTCTTTTCAGTATTCAAAGTAGTAGTAATTTTCTTTGGTTTTTCAATGTTTTCATTTAGTGCACCTGTACAGAACAATGTGATAAAACAAATAAACATTTATCAACTTCAGCATTTACCACTCCCTAAAGTCAAAGAGAATATCTTTTCAGTGTTCCAAGTTGTAGTAATCTTCTTTGGTTTTTCCATTTTTTTATTTAATGCACCTGTAACAGAACAATGTGATAAAACAAACATTAATTTGTCAACTTCAGCATTTACCATCATTCTCTGAAGGCAACGTGAATCTCTTCTCGGTGAAATTTGTGGAATCAGTAGTTCTACTGTGTTCATTTGATTCCTCGTCTTCTTCCTCTATTAACCGTCGAGTTTTCCGCCTTTTTGGTCTTGTGACATGTTTTTCGACTTCACTTTCAGAACTGTCACTCTCTATGTTGGACGTATACTGTCCAGCTGCACACTTATCTTTGGCTTTCTGTAGGTCCTTAATGTCTCTCCTCAGTATTTTAGCTGGACACCACGTATAACTCTCATCGTCTAAATCTTGATTGTCATAAATCAACTGCCGTGTTTTCGAATCAGATAAATTCGTTGGAAATTTATACACATTCTCAGTGGCACGTTTCCATTTACTTGGAACATAGTCAATGGCATTCTCGTTCATCCAAATAACGACGTCCCACATGTCTGAGAAGAAACCAAGAAGAAATAGCACACAACATTAAAACACTGCATTTGTTTTATTGTTTATTCGGTGTATGCTAAACGGACAATACAATCTCATGGCAGTCGCAAACAGTAATTTTGATTAACTATTAAATATCATAATCCCATGCAATGATCATGCACACTCAGATAGCTCATAACCCTACTAAGATTTGTCTGCTGAAAACGCCGTCAGCATGCAGGCGGCAGCAGCATCGAACGCCGTCAGGCCCTTTCATTTTTCAGTGGACAGATGGCGCAGTTATAATATTATTTTTCGGGATTTTCCAACCTACTTAAACTACTCTTCGATAGATGGACGATCAAAAGTCAGTGTTAACTGTCTAAATAGAAAGTGTCACGTGGCTGTGTTCATCAATTTAAAAGACATTTTTATTTTAAATCCTGTTTTCCCACATCTACGATCGAGGAAAATTCGGAAATTTTCCGCAAACTTTGACGCCCGGAAACTTTCGAGATATTGGACAGAATCGCCGGAAAGCACCGCGTTGTAACTTGCAGCTGACCAGCAGCCCCAGCAGCTGAAACGTCAGGCATAAATGTCAGGTTAGTCGGAAAGTCCGTCGGCGCTTTTTCTGTACCTACTTCTGGATTCGTTGCGTAGATTTTACAAAAAAATATCGATAAGAGCGTTTCCCTGGTGAATAGGAAGATAATTGCACAAACTGGATTATACAAAAAAGCATAGATGACCAAAAGAGAAGTGCGTCTGGGCAGTGGGACCGTCATGTGGTTCCTCGTGTTTTCCACCAAACCGCATGGAAAAAACTCCAATCGGATTGCAGTGGTCTCATCCGCTAAAAACGAAGTCGTCAAACACTTGGATTTCAGCAGCAAGCACAGAACAAATTATATTAATCGAGCATCAGAGTGAAACAAAGGGCCATGCGGATATGGAAGGAAATATTTAGATCAACAGGACTGCTGCAGGTGCATCAAGCCGGGAAATTTCCCGAAATCTTATCTATATATGTAGTTCAAATTTCAAAGACAACTGAATGTTGTATTATAATATGTATTATGGAATAAAAACTTTCAACAAAATTCTTTGTTTGTAGTGACTAAGTGTTAAGATGTAAGTTGATTTTGAGCATACTTGGCAAGTCAATTGCCGCCGTGCATTGAAGTAATCGGACCACGGAAAAAAGGTCTTTATTAACAAAAGTTTTGTTCAAAAACTGGATTTCTGAATCGTTCAAAACAACTACTGATAAAAGTAAAGACTGTAAATCTTCAATTTTATTTCCCATCTACCCGTTCTGTTATATGCTCTTACAAAATCACAAAAATTTTCTCAGAACGTTCTTTCCCCATCGATCTCTATACATACTTAATACTAGTAAAAGGTTTCATCATTTCTTTATTACTTCTAAAATATGTATTTTGCTTATCCACTACATCAGTTGCATTAATTGTCTCCTGTGATCATTCTATGTAGCTTGTATTTTCGTGTGGGTCTCCTGGTCTAAGTATGAGATTTCCCAGAAAGAATACCTTTTAGAATTGTTATGGATTTACTAAGAGCCTCTATCTGCCTCACACTCCAGCGTATAAGCCACTCCCAGGAGGAAAAGCACCCGGTACGAGAATAAAACCTTTTTCAATTGGTATTAATTCGAGAGTAAAGGCCTCCAGATCTGCCCCGTGGACCTTACACCACCTGTATCCAGTGTATAAGCCATTCCCAGGAGGAAAAGCACCTGGGGCAAGAAGGAAACCTTTAAGAATTTGTTATGAATATTCTACACTAACAGCCTCCATCTGTAGCACAGTGAATCATGCGTCACTTTCATCAAATGCAATGGGTAGGTAATTCTGGAGTCATTGCCAATATGAAAAGCACCTGGTACAAGAATAAAACCTTTTAGAATTGTCATAGTCTAAGGGGCTCCATCTGTTGCACACAGGGCGCCACTTGGATCCAACGTATAAGGCATTCCCAGGAGGAAAACCTTTAGAAACCTTTGGAAATTGTTATGAATTGCACCTAAAAGCCTCCATCTGTTGCACAGTGTACCTTGCGCCACTTGAATCTAATGTGTAGGTCATTACCAGGAGGAAAAGCACCTGGTACAAAAGAAACTTTTACAACTGTCATGGATTCAAGACTAAGGGCCTCCATCTGTTGCATAGTGTTACTTACGCCTCTTGTATCTAATATATAAACCATTCCCAGGAGGAAAAGCACCTGGTACAAGAATAAAACCTTTTATGAATTGCACACCAAAGGCCTCCATCTGTTGCACAGTGTTGCGCCACTTGAATCTAATGTGTAGGTCATTACCAGGAACAAAAGCACCTGGTGCAAGAAAACCTTTTAAAACTGTCATGGATTCATGACTAAGGGCCTCCATCTGTTGCATAGCGTACCTTACACCTCTTGCATCCAAGGCATAAGCCATTCCCAGGAGGAAAAGCACCTGGTGCAGAAAGAAAACCTTTAAGAATGGTCATGGATTCTAGAGTAAAGGCCTCCATCTGTTGCACAGGGGACCTTATGCCACATGGATTCAACGTATAAGCCATCCTCGACAGTAAAAGCACGCACCTTATACTTACAATGCAGACTTGCTTGAATTATCTAGACTAAGACATGGATCAGGTCGGGTTACGCCACCTAGATCTATGATATGAGCAATTCTCAGAGAAAAAGGGAACTGGTGCAAGTGGAAAACCTTCCAGAATCATGGAGGACTTTTGATTAAGGCATGGATCAGGCTATGCCACCTAGATCCAAGGTACATCAGCAATGGTCAAGAGGAAAAGCACCTGGTGTTGTATCAAAAAACTGTATCTTCAAGCAGATGGTCTACACTTGTTGTATGGAGTGAGCTGCGGCACATAAATCGTAGGTGTAAGCCGTTCGCAGAGGTAAAAGAGTTTCTGGTAATAAAACGATCTCAGGATACTCAGAATGTTACTGTCGAGTGTCGATCAGGTTAAGACTCATAGATTTTAAGTATTAAGCAATAACCCGGATAAAAAACAGCTGGTGGTGGTGGAAAACCGGGAACTTCAAGCAGATGGTGTCCGTCTGTTGCACGGAGTGGGTGTCGCCATCGGCACTTAGATCCTAGGTATAAACCGCTCTCAGGACGAAAAGCACCCCCATGTAAGAAGAAGACTTCAGTCTGAGACACGAAGGCGAGGTCTTCTTTTTACGTGGTGCAATTTTCGTCCGGCGACCTCAGGTCACTCAAAATATTATTACTACACTTATCACTGCATTCGTCTCAGTCTTTTCATTCCGAGGTACTACAGAAAAGAATGTATCGCGGGAGGCCGCATGGGATGAAATAAGAAAAATTATTTCATTTTAAATTATAATTCAATCCTGCAAGACTTGCCAAATGTATCCTGCATGATTTGACAACAGAGGTATAAACTATCGCCCATCTGGCGGTTGATAGGAAAAATAAGTTAGAGCCGCAGCCTGTAAATATTGGTTTTGTACTTTGCTAATTATTCGGAAATTTAGGACAGAGGCGCCATCTCTTGCAAGTTTTCGAATTAAAATCTGTGCCGACAAGTTCTCCTATTGTTTCGAGCTATCTGAGTGTCCATAATCATTGTCCCATGTAATTAAAACAAGCAGACACAAACTTTATACAGGGTTAGTACAAAGTCCCAGGACGGTCAGGTATCTCCGTTATTTCTTAAGCTTTTACCTTGAAACTTGGTACTCAGGCACAATTAAATACAGGGAATTCATAAGTTTTTAAAAATTTTCTTGGTCTTCCGGTTAAACCCGAAGTGACCCCAAAATTTGTTTTTTTAAATGGAATCATACTTTTTTCTCAACGGATTCGAAATCTACGAATTTTTTAAAGTTAAAAACACGTGTCATATTTGACCACAAGTCAAGTCGCGGCCACCCTGG
This sequence comes from Pycnomerus fuliginosus, assembly GCA_963924575.1. Taxonomy (NCBI): domain Eukaryota; kingdom Metazoa; phylum Arthropoda; class Insecta; order Coleoptera; family Zopheridae; genus Pycnomerus; species Pycnomerus fuliginosus. The sequence goes on from OZ004624.1 coordinate 4,357,478, forward strand.
ATTTTCAAAAACATCGAAGAAATCGGTCAAAAAGCAAGATTTTACAAAACCGCAATTACATTACATTCACAAGCTTCAAAATAAAATCTTAAGAAATAACGGAGATAACTGACCGTCCCGGGACTTTGTGCTAACCCTGTATTTTGGATTGCAGAACAAAAGAAGCTCTTGCCTTCGGAAGTAAGATTTTACAGCTTATTGTAACAATACACCCATTGCATCAAAGAGCAAATTGTAAGACCGCATGCGCGGCGGGAATTTTGCCCCGCCCATTTCTACGAGATTCAAATAGAAATGGGCGGGGCAAAATTCCCGCCGCGCATGCGGTCTTACAATTTGCTCTTTGATGCAATGGGTGTATTTTAACTATACAACGGCTAAATGGTTACAAATACTCTAAAAAAGGTGATTCTAACAGTCTACTCAAAACAGATAAACAAAAACAGATTATTCTTGTACACCAGTATGTAAAATTTTCGCACCGAAAAAATTATGGTCATTGTACTGGATAACAAGGCATTTACCGACTATGTCATTAAAATGTACTTCAATTATGTTGTTATTAAAACCACTGAATTTGTAAATACCCAAATGAACTGAAGAAATTGGTTATAGTCAAAAAAATTTTCTAGAGATGTTGATATACGTCCAATTAAACTTGACTCGGTTGATTGCTCCACCTTTAAAATTTTGTTAGATTTTAGTAGCGCATATGCATCATTAGAATTTGGAATCAATACAAACTTTGGAAAGCGAATACTTTTTCTCGATTTCTTTGCGCTTGTTCACTGAGAGAAATTTTGATTGACTCTTACTCAACTTGAGGAATTCCTGCTCAATCCCAGAGTTAAGAGCGTGCAGAATCAGTTTTGAGTACTCATAAACATATGGTTGATATGATGAGTTAAAATTTATGTAATTTAATAAAAACTTATTTTGGTTTAACAGTAATTATAGTGTATTAACAACAATCAGAAAATTGAGCAACGAGAAACCAAAGATGTGTTATTACTTAGTACGTTGTGTTAGTACCTAATCTGTCTTATGTTATTAGTTAATACGCTGTACCAATAGTTAATCCACTGTCAACTTACATATATTTTTAATTAATAATATTCTGCGTTATTGATTAATGTTGGGTAATTAAAACTCATTTTATAGAATATACATATATTAACAAAACAAAAAAAATTATTATATTATGCTTAAAATAATAATTATGTACCAACTCACATTTGGTTGTCAACTAAATCTCCAGTGATGGTTCCAGTGGTTGTAGCCGGCGATGATGAAGATCCCGGAGATTCCACACACCACAGTTTAAGTAAAAACTGCATTCAGCTTTGCTTTGATTTTCAATCGGTGACCTAAAGTGCCGCACATCAGTTGCTTTTAAAACTGTCCTCTTCAAGGAAAGCAAGTTGTTTTAGGGTATCGATGTCGTGCATGAAATTTTCTAGAACAATGAAAATGTCAGATTAACTCAATCAGGTTTGCAACAGCATTTTTTTTCTAGAGTTATTATTAAGACCATGTTGTATTTGCAAGTACTTTCCGACTAAATGAAAACAGATTTGGCTGACAATAACTCTACAGGTTTGAGACAAAACATACGTTACATTTATTTACCTATAGCTTCATTAGTGCCGCTCAGTTTGGGTTCAGAACAGGTAGAAGTACAATTAATGCCGTTCTTGATATTGTGAATCATATAGTTGAGGGATTTGACAACCATGAATATTCTATCGTAACCTTATGCGACTTGACAAAAGCATTTGACTGCGTTTCTCATGAAATTTTATTAGACAAACTTTCTTTTTATGGAATTAGGGGTGTTCCTTTGCAGCTACTAAGGTCCTATTTAACAAACAGGCTTCAATGTGTTTCTTTAAACAATGCGGTGTCTTCTGTACGGCCTATGAATTTCGGAGTACCCCAGGGGTCGGTTTTGGGACCGATACTATTTCTCATCTATGTAAATGATCTCATTTCTTATATGTCACCTAGTACAAGATGTGTTATGTTTGCCGACGACACATCTTTTATCAGTAGAAAAGACGATGTAAACATTCTCATGGATAGGGCCCAATCTTCCCTAAATTTGGCAGAAAAATGGTTTACAACAAACAATTTGAAATTGAACAACAAAAAAACTGAACATCTTATTGTAACTAGTAATAACAAGTTGTCTGTTGGCGGATCGTGTAGGATGTTGGGGATAATTCTTGACGACAGATTATGTTGGTCCCCACACATTGATATGTTGTCGGCGAGGCTGTCCTCAAGTATGTTTATTCTAAGGCGGATGAAAGGTTTTTTAAGCCAACATATTTTAATAAATATATACTTTGCACTGTTCCACAGCCACATCTCTTATGGTGTTATTCTGTGGGGAAACGCCACAAATGCTGTAAAGATTTTTCGCCTCCAGAAAAAAGCAGTAAGACTGTTGGCCGGAGGTGGATACAGAGACCACTGTAGGCCATTCTTTAAATCTCTTGGAATTATGTCACTTCCTTCTCTATTTATTTACTATCAATTGCTGGAAATTCATTCCCAAGATCTAGAAACTCAATCAGATGTACATGGCTACGCGACAAGATCTGCAAATACAATTAGATTGCCCAGGCATAGATTAGCGGTTTCTCAGAAAAATTCATTAAACATGAAATTGTATAATCACCTCCCTTTGAAGGTTAGAGAGCTGTCTGCGGCTGCATTCAAATTGATTGTGAAGAAGCATCTTTTGGCTCATTGTTTTTATTCTATGGGCGAGTTTTTTGAAGTATCTGTTACTGTTTTATAAAATACCCACATACCTATTTGTTTCTGTTGTCAATTAGGCATTTAATGTTTTCTGTTGTCTGTTGCTTTATTTTTATTTTATATAGCTAAGTATATTCTATGTATACGTCTAATATATTTTCTTTCAAATGTTATTTTGACTTGCCACATAAATATATATTCTTTTATGTATATATATGCAAAAAAAGTGGTAAAAAATAAATATCTTATCTTAAATATCTTATCATTAAATACGAGATTAACAGATTTATCAGAAGTCACTTTTGGTTAACTGCTAATTATCATTATTAGAAAAGAACTGTAACAGGTACCGAATGGATGTTGTAAGTAAAATGATAATAATCGAACATATTAATCAGTTTCTCAACTTGCGGCTGATGCTTACACTATACCTATAAGGCCGCTAGTGCTATGACCGTTGCATTGAAAAATGGGCCTCAAAAATGTTAATTTTTGAACTAATACAGGTACCTCAACAGATGGCTTCATTCGTCAAAAGTCAGTCTTATTATTATTTTAAAGAATTGGAGTACAGTGTACTTACCCCGAAAAATGGGAATGAGGTCCCCCAATCCCAAATCATCAAGAAACACGTTCACTTCACTCATTTTAATTAAAAACTGCAAGCACGTGCGACGCTCACTAGGATGTCTGAGCGGATGAGATGGACGATCGGACACTGACACATTAACCATTTCAAAGTTAGTTATTAAAATATGTAGAGTAATAGTTAGAAAATCATATTATTTATTAACTTACAGGATTTCAATTGTTAAAAGTTAATATGCCGCATTTATAAAAACCATATCTCTCCTAATCAAGGATGGTTTATTGAGTAACCGATTGATTGTTGAATAATAAGCTTGCATAATTTTTGTCGATTAGTTCCTAAGATGTTAGTATTCCTGCTAACACAGAGAGGTAAAAGTTAATCAAACCACAAGAAATATACCATTGAGAAAAAAAAAATTCAAAATTTTCTCAGTGTCTTATGTCTTTTAGTGCCGTAGCAGAATGCGGAGGTACTCTTGTCTTTGCTTATTCGCTCGCTCGCTCGCTCGCTCGTCGTATCGATCGCTCCTCACTCTGTCCGTCGGATAACTTGAGAACGGATTGAGGTATCGAGCTGAAATTTGCTATACGGAATCTTGCCCAAAAAAGTAAGGCGGGGATTGCTTTTGGGCTATATCGGACCAAGGGGGTGGAAATTAGGGGTTGTAACTCAAAATTCCGCCTTATAAGTATTGGTCGAAATTAACGCCATTCGATACCCTTCCATTAATGATTCAAAAAGGTGTTATTTATGTTTTACAAAAAACCACCCTTAAAGGCTCTACAACCCCTAACATGAAGAAATACATAACGTCGGATAACTTGAGAACAGAGTGAGGTGTCGAGCTCAAATTTACTATACGGCTTTATACACTAAAAAGTAAGGCGGAGATTGCTTTTGGGTCATATCGGACCAAGGGGGTGGAAATTAGGGGTTGTAACTCAAAATTCCGCTTAATAAGTACTAGTCGAAATTGGCGTCATTCGATAGCTTTCCATTAATTATTCAAAAAAGGTGTCATTCAAATTTTGCGAAAAACCACCCTTATAGGCGTTACAACCCCTAACATGCAGAAACACAAAAATACGAGAACTCAAAAACTACTCAACGTATCAAGGCAGAATTTGGTTTGTGAATTTCCAGTGACATTATAGGTGGATGGACAAATTTTCAAAAATATCTAACAAAGGGGATGAAATTTAAGGGTTGAAACTTGAAATTTCTTCAAGTAAATGGTAGCCTAAAATTACGGGGTTCGATAGATTTCGGTCAACTATTGAAAAAAGGTCTTATGAGTTTTCAATCTAAAACCAACCCCTGGGCCATTAACCACCCCTAACTCTTTGCAAGTCGATAATTACATTTTATTTATTTTTTCTGAAACCCTATTAGTTTATTTATGAACAACTGAAGTCAGTAAATACGCAAGGAGTTATGTCACACCGGAAAAATAAACTCACCCCTGTAAATCATAAAGGGGTGAAATCATGAGGTGTTGAAAACATGAATCTACAAATCACCTTAATTTTTCAACGAATTGGATTAGGGTGGTGAAATTGAAAACACAACTTCCTTTAGGGCATGTGGGGGTGGTGAAATAGGGGGTTGGAGTTTAGGGGTTGAAACGTCCATAAAGCCCTGTAATTTGACACAGAGAAGCAATATCTTCTGCGAAACTGTGACATCTTACACACTGCATCTTCGATAAGGGAAGAGCGAATTTTAGGAGAAAATTATCGAAGGGGATGAAAGTTAGGGGTGGAAACTCGAATTTTCAATGAAGAATGTATAGTTGAAAATAATACCATTCGATAGCTTTCTATTGATGGTACAAAAAAGGTATTATTCATCATTCGCGAAAAACGACCCTTAAAGGCCATACAACCCCCTAACATGCTGAAACACAAAAATGCGAGAACTCAAAAACTGCTCAACGTATCTGGGTTAAATTTGATGTGGTAATTTACAGCGCCACTGTAGGCGGATGGGCAAATTTTCATTAATATCTAACAAGGGGGTTGAAATTTAAGGGTTGAAACTGGAAATTTTTTCATGTAAGTGGTGGAATAAAATTATGGGGTTCGATAGACTTCGGTCAACCATTGAAAAAAGTCTTATGAGTCTTCAACCTAAAACCAACCCCTACGCTACTAACAACCCTTAAGCCCTAGCAAGCGGAGTAAACACATTTTATTTTTTTTTTTGCTTTCTTCTGATTTGTTAATAATTCAACGTCATTTTCATTAATTTTTAACCCATCCACAATTTTTCAACCCCTTTCATGATATGTGAACCCTCAAAGAGCAAAATTTACCCACACCGCTTCTTTTTCGTGTGATTTTCGCTAGTTCTACTTAACTACAGTACATTTTCATCTCTTTTGAGTTTTCATCCCCCTTAACGATTTTTCTCCCCCCCGAGCGTTAATTTTGTAAAATTCGCGCAGTTTTGCCTTTTTTCGGTAATAAATTTTACCGAATTTTACTCGTATGAATTGTTACTGAGTTTTTCACTTTTTCGACCCCTTCGCAATGTTTCAACCCCCAAAAGTCAAATTTGCATAATTGGCTTATTTTCGTGTTATTTTCTGTAATTCTACTTAATTACGATTAATTTTCATCCCTTTTAACTTTTCATCCCCCTGTACAATTTTTCAACCCCCTAAGTGTTTATTTTGCAAAATTCACGCAATTTAGTTTTCCTTCGGTAATAAATTAAACTCATTTGGATTATGTTTATCTTTTTCACTTTTCCAACCCCCTTCGCAACATTTCAACCCCCAAAAGCTAAATTTGCATAATTGGTTTACTTTCGTGTTATTTTCTGTAATTCTGCTTAATTACGATTAATTCTCATCCACTTTGACGTTTCATCCCCCTTTACAATTTTTCAACCCCCTAGGTGTTAATTTTGCCAAATTCGGAAATTTTCGTTTTTCCTCGGTAATAAATTGAACCCATTTGGATGATGATTAAACTTTTCACTTTTTTCATCCCCCTTCGCAATGTTTCAAGTCTTCAAATGCAAAATTTACATAATTGGGTTAATTTGGTGTTATTTTCCGTAATTTTACTTAGCCACGGTTAATCCTCATACCTTTTGATTTTTTCATCCACCTTTACGATTTTTCAACCCCCTAAGTGCTAATTTTGCAAAATTCGCATAATTTCGTTTTTCGTCGGTCATAAAATTGAACGCATTTGGGATTCAGTTTACCTTTTACAATTTTTCAGTTTCCTTCTGTAATTCTACTTAACTTGGGTTAATTTTCACCCTCTTTGACTTTTCATCCCCCTTTACAATTTTTCAACCCCCTAAGCACCCATTTTACTAAATTCAATATTTCAACCCTCCAAGGGCTAAATTTGCATAATTGTCTTATTTTTGTATTATTTTCTGTAATTCTACTTAACTTGGGTTAATTTTCACCCTCTTTGACTTTTTATCCCCCTTTTTTTCATAATTTCGTCTTTTTAACACCACTGTGCGTCTGCGGAGGCACTACTACTAGGTGCAGATTTATAAAATCTGCACCCGACTCCACCAGTAAATTCAGCTCGCCCCTACATACACATTAACAAGGTAAACATCTACAGGGACACACATCGCATTGATACACATCTTTCGTTGGCTTTTAATTCAAGAAACTGAAAATTTAGATGTTCTGAAAGTCGATTGCAAACTTGAGCCAAAGGGTGCAATGGCTTACGAACCATATTTTTTAAAATGCCGAGATGATTTTCAAACGCAAAACAACTTATTTCATCCAACGGTACTCCATGGTATATGACGTCATCGGCTAAATGTAGTAAGTTGTGTGTGTTATAAACACACATCTCTGATCCATACAAATTTTCACAACTGTGAACAAAGTGTATCAACATCTCTTTAGCCGTGGTTATCCAGTCAGAATTTAAAAATTTAGCATCCGATAGAATGCGAAGGGCCGAATGTAGCAACAAAAAATGTAGATAGTAAGCTCTTGGTAAGACGTCATTCAGTATAAGGGGAGCCAAATATAAAGTAAACTGACGAAATTCTGTTGCTTTAAATCTGTCCAATTCAAAGAAGGCTCTAGGTTTTCTATTGAAATCATTTGGAACAAACTTAGCAAATTTGACCATTAATTGGGATAACTTTACTCTAGAATTGGGATTCAACCTCACGCCCGGAACAGACGATCTACCTTTAATCCAGAAATTCAATAGTTTTCTAGTTATGCCTAGGTAACATAAATGCATTGAATCTAACACAAAACCATTAACTATATCAAAATTTGGCAGTAAGATAAGAGGTGTGATACCAATGTGATGAGTTTTGAATTCCTGTGCGACAAAATTTTGATGAGTACGTGGTTCAAACGCTGTTGAGCCTAAATAAACACGTCTATTATTAACGTGAGAACCTTCAGCTACACAGCGTTCACATCCAAAAGCGCCAGTGTGTCCTTTAATATTTTTTAAAAAGGCCCGTGCGGGTGCGTCTGCAGAGCAGCACTTCAGATAAACAGGAATTTGAATATCCTCGGTCCGCAAGCCATTTGCAATCAAGTCATTCATCTCATCAACAAATTGTCTTAAAAATGCCTCAGTTGAATATGGTTTAGAATCCCCACTAAAAATAGCAACAGTAAAAGGGGACAAAACAGTATCCCTTAAATGAAGTCGAACTAAAATTGGCCAGAATTGTGAATTGCTACTTTTAAATAACGGAATTCCATCTACATTGAAGGACAATATTATTTCCCCTGAGTCTAAAATTTTTTTATAAAGTTTTTCATGGCCTAGGTAGGTCTCTAGCGTTGATTTAACCCCAAAGTAAACAAACTGGCAATTAGTTCCCTTGGCAGATTTCATTTCAACAATTGGATTTGAACGAGGCGTTCTCAAAAGTGTTCTTCCATCTTGAGGTAGTGATAACTCGGGAAATATAACCCCCAATCCTTTCATTAAACTTGTTAATTGAATTTGCTTCACATTCATGTCCAAAGCCCATGTGCGAAGGAAAGAAAGCAATTGTTTTGAAACATCTTCAGAATTTAATACAGGATCGTGGTTGGTAATTTGTTCGTCAGCTAAATCTTGATGGTGTTCGTTAAACAAAAAGCAATCAGTATGGCTACCTTGAATGTTTATGCCTGAAAACCGAGAATAAAATAATGAATCTTACTTTGACAATTTACCAGGATATAATAAGTTTGTGATGGGGACTGGTGCGGGGACATCGTGATCTTGTTCAACTAATAATGTTGAGCTTCTGGTGCCGGTATAGTATGCGCTCTACCTGCAAGTTACTAGTATAGCGTGCGCTCTACCTTATTATTTCTTTGGATTTAAAAGGTTACTACTAATAAGAACATTTTCGTTGTCAATAAATCTTTATTTACTGTCGTCATTAAATGTAATTATACGAACCATAATAATAGAAAAAAATATAATACTGTGACCTAATACCTCAGCGATAAACACTTTGAACATCTTGCAAAAAACTTAAAAATAAATCAGGATCGCTACTTCTAATTTTTCGCCAAGTAAAACAGTTCAAATGAGACTGCAAGTGTACTAATGGTACTCCACGCATTTTCTTCAAAATTTTTATTTTGGCGTCCAGCCACGATCTTTCCACACGCTGAGTATTTGCACCAGTTTCTGGATTTACGTAATTCTCTTGGTGATTTACCGTTTCGTGTATGTACCCATGTTGGTTAAGAGTTTGGTAAGCTGCCCATTCATCAGAATGTATTGTTGATCCAACCTGTACTTCTCTCTGAATAATAGGCAATAATGTGTTACGGTCTCGGCGCTCGACAAAAAAATAGCGTCCCTCTGTAGAGTTTGCGAGTCCAAAGACCCACTTTCCATCAATTCTACGACCGTGATTTCGGTTGTTCTCTACTTCAGCATCACTGTCTTCCGACCTAGGTGCTCTGTCACCTTCCAGAAGTCTCCCTCTATTATACTTTCGTCTTCCAGAAAAATATGCTTCGTCAATTTGGACTGGATCATCGGCAGTACCAACTAATTGTCCACGATTGTTCACTGACACAATTTCACTGCAAACCTCACGACACATATTGTACCAGTCACTCACTGTATTTCTGGATCTGCCCGTTAAATGACATGCATTATCGTAGGGAATTTCCATAATAAAAAGAAATACAATTTCCAAAATTTGACACAAACTTAAATTTGAATTTATTCTGTTATTCAGGTCCGTGTAGTGGAAGAACTGGTTGCCTGTTCTTACTGATCTCGTCGTTTGACAGCCTTTTCTTGGACAGCGATAAACGGGTGTGAACTCCCCATTTCTTAATTTTCTTCGTTTTTCTGCCATGATAGAACCGCACTTGTGGCAGGGATCTATATGATTAAGATCGGTTAATAGATTGCGCTGTTTTAAAAAATTCACAGCACTTTCTTCTGACACCATCACAGTAAGATAAAATTCTTTCAGCAACATTTTTATGAAAATGAGCATAAAACGATAATGACACGTTTATATACCCATTACCAGGTAGCAAGGTAATTAAGAAGCTAACCAACCAACGGTCGCCCAATTATCTTAATCTAGGGGTGGTAGAGCCCCGTTTTGTGCGACCCCTTTTTCAAAAGGTTATAAATAGCTACATTTTTAAAATAACGTATAGGTAAGTAGTTGTTTTCTAAGATGCACTTGAAAGAGTTTTACCAGACGGCTGTATCATCCGAAGATAGTGCTGTGAATTTTTTGCGGAATCGAGAGCATTGAGAGATCCTGGTTAGATGCAGAAACCAAAATTTTTAAGAAAATGTGGGGAGTAGGTACCCACTCAACATTTACAGTCACATTTGAACAATTAAGAAGCTAACCAACCAACGGTCGCCCAATTATCTTAATCTAGGGGTGGTAGAACGCGAATTGCAGGTAGAGCGCATACTATACCGGCACCGAGCTTCTTCTGTCATGATCTAAATCCGGTAAACAAGGACTTTTTTCGGTCTGCTTATGTAAAAATCTGTACTTTCTACTAGCTTTTCTCAAAGAGCAAGAACGCCGGCTGCTACTGGCCATTATTATGTCATTGAACTTAATAACCTACTGATTATACTTATAAAGTACAATATTTATTATTGCTACAAAGGTACTAAAGAAAAACTTACCTCATGGATAAATGAAGCGGGAACTGCAGACGACTTCGACAATATCACAACACCAAGATCAAGAAGCAAGATGGCTACGTTTATAGTTGTTGAGCATGGACGGCAATGGACGGCTTGACGTTGGCACTAGTAGCGCGCAAGCGCGCCATTTCTCACTGTCACTGACCGGTGCACCACCTACACTGCCAACACACTTTATCCAAAAACTCTAACGCTTCTCTTGCTAAATGAATTAAAATGTAAAATAATGGTCTTATTGCTTACATCATGTATAACAAATGAGGATAATTATTCATGAAAAAAATGTCCTGATAAATAAACAATTATTCTGGTTTCTAATCGTGTGGGTCTCTACCTATTTCGTGACGTAATTTGAAGGCAAAATTGGACGACAGACTTTTGCATCCCGGGGCTCTGTCAAATTTGTTTCTTTCAGTCAGAATTCTGTTGTAGAAAAAATATGTGTGCAATAAGGGTTTCTAGTATAAAAAGACGGAAGATGTGCGCGTGGATTCTGCGAATAGTAGGTACGCTTGCAGGGGTGGCGCGTAAAGAGAGATAAATTGTTAAGACACGCAAGTTAGCACGCAATAGGAAATGTACCACCTGAGCTCAAGCACCAATTACGTCGTAGTGCGCTAGACGACGTCACGATTAGAAAAGGACCTTGCTTAAACTTCTGAAAATGTAATCACTAAAATATGGTAAAATGTTAGCTAAATATTCATTTAACACAATGAATCTAATATTGTTTTTGGAATATATAATAAACGTTTATTTGATATGTTCTCATAAATATTTTCTTTCAAATATTTATCTAATATTCAAAGAATATTCTCCAATAAATATATCCTTGAAAATATTTATCTAATATTCGAGGAATATTCTCCAATAAATATATCCTTGAAAATATTTATCTAATATTCGAAGAATATTCTCAAATAAATATATCTTTGAAAATATTTTCTTAATATTAGAAATATATGCTATATATTTAAAACACATTCAATATTAAATAAATATTTATTTCACATAAAACTAATATTGTGTGTTACTTGGGTAGAGATAGAGGTAGAGCCACAGCTATAATTATAGTTAATTAGAATTAGTAGCTCTTAGGTAGAGTTTGAAGTAGAGGTGAAGTTAGAATTACTGGTACAATGACAATTACGTTTAACCACAGTATATCGATGATGTTGGTGTTCCCTTCAGTAGGGACAGCTCGTGTCGGCACCTTTGATCTCGTGGAAATATTCTAAAACTGTCATGGCTGCCATGGGTGTTCGTACAGCTACTCTCCGATAGCTGGCGCTGGGCGATTTGAAAATTAGCGCGCAACTTCTCTTTCTTTTTAACCGCCATAATCGTTAAGTTATAAAGGCGAAAACGTAACAAAATAGCATTTTATAAACGGTACTTGTTACCCTTATAACAATTCCAGGTTTTTTACCAACGTTTTATTAACAAAATACTTCTTTGAGATATTGAAACATTTTCAAAGTGATGAGGTTAACAATTACAAATAAACCATACAATGTGAGAAGCATCATGCTACACCATGCTCCAAAGGATTCTCTAATTGAGGGTCGGCAACAATCAGTTCTCCAGATGGTGGAACTGCAAATTGCGGGAAGTTTTTCATGTGGTGAAAGATTTAGTGTGGGAAGACCATTGTCCACCAAGCGCTTTGCACTTTCCAGTACCTGAACAATTTAATATGACATAAAAAAATCAAAAAAGCAGCTTTGCCGTCCTTACCCCATGACTTAAACAGTTTTTCCGCAAAATGTAGGTGGCATGCTTTATACCTGGATGTATTCAGAGCCGATAGAGGTGTAACATTTAGGAGGTATTCGTATGCGGACAATTTTACCCTTTGCTTGCATCTAAAACTTAATTTATTAATTTATTAGAGAAATCCACAATCATGTGCTAAACTCACCTCTTCTCAAAGACATACCTCGTCAAAGACGTAGGTACCTAGCTTTACACCCTCGTACTGGAACTGGAGACACTGCACTTACAACATTGCGGGCTTTTTTCAGCACAGCCATTCGGACTTATTACGGTGTCGGTGAATTTCAAAGATTGAGATTATTGAGAAGAAGCGACAGCAACGCACATTGTTGTAACAATTATATCCATAGCAATTTTCCAATTATTAGAAAATTTCCAATGATTCAGTTTGTCAGACGCAGACGACTAATGACGAGTGAAGACGTGAGCGAGCGCCATCTAGGGGTACAATAGCCAACGAACACCCATGGAGCCTCAAGGTCAACGAAAACAGTTTGCGTTGACAACCGAGCTGTCCCTACTGAAGGGAACACCAACATCATCGATATACTGTGGTTTAACTCTAGGGGCTAGCTCTAGAATTCTAGTTCTAGATTTACAGTTATACAGCTAGAGATAGATGTAGGGGTAGAATTAAGCCAGATGTATACTTAGAGGCAGGTTTGGGACTAGAAGCAGGGGTAGAGCTAAAGTTAGAGCTGGAGTTAGGGCTTGTAGCTCTACCTCTAGCTCTCGATCTACATTTAATTGTAACTGTAAATCTAACTCCTGCTCTACCTCTATCTCTAGATCTGGCTCTAGCTCTAACCTTTGCATCTGTCTGTATCTGGCTCTAACTCCTCTACATGTAGCTCTGTCTGTACCTGTGTGTAACCTAACTGCTCTATCTCTAAATTTACCTCTACCTCTAGCTCTACCTGTACCTGTGTCTAGCTATACCTCTAACTCTACCTCACTCTAGCTCCAGCTAATAATTCGAAATCTGAATGAAGAAGTAGAATTAGTGTAGGTACCGTTAGAGCTAGAGACAGAATTAGGTCAAGAGTCCACCTCTACTTCTAACTCTAGCTTTGCCTCTCTCCAACTCGACTCTATATCTTCTTCTTACTTCACTAAAAATGGTGGGGACGTCGAAAAAAGCTCAAAATCAGGTATCGAAATAATAAATTGAGTCGACGAGCTAGAGGTACAGCTAGAGGTACAGTTAGAGCGAGAGATAGAGTTAGAGTTAAAAGTAGAGGTAGCAGTAGGTTGAGTTAGAGTTAGAGGTACATCTAGAGGTAGAACTAGATGTAGATTTAGAGCTAGATTAAGAGTTAGAGGTAGAGGTAGAGCTAGTGCTAGTCTACTAGTTCTACTAGTTCTTGTTCTACTCCTAGATAGAACAAGATCTAGATTTACAGTTACAGTTAAAGTTAGATGGAGAGCTAGGGGTAGAACTAGAAACCCTACCTCTAGCTCTACATCTGCTTCTAGCCTCGATGTATACCTCTGGCTTACTTCTACTTCTAGCTCTACATCTAGTTCTAGCTCTACTACAACTGTCACTCTAGAACTCTAGAGCTAGCCTCTAGAGCTAAACGGAACTGTCATTGTAACATTAACTCCGACTTCACGTTTACATACCGCCACCTCTACTTCTAACTCTACCTTAGAGCTACCTTTAGATCTACTTCTAAAATGTAGCACTGCGTCTGACTCTACCTCAAACTCCAATAAATTCTAATTGACTCTAATTCTAGCTGCAGCTCTACCTCTATCCCTATCTCTAGCTTTACCTCTAATTCTAACTGTAAATGTCACTCTAAATATCAGGTCCGTATTAAGGGGTGGGTTAGGGGGGCTGCAGCCCCCGGCCCCCTAACTAGTAGAAGCCCCGCAATTTTGCAATTCAGTAATTATTGCAAAACTTACTGTTCTGTATTACGATGCATTATACGCAATATTAAACTAAACACACGATTGGCAATATCGCATATTTAACTACCGCTACCGCGTTTTCTCAAATTGTTTCGAGTTCTAGAAACTTGAAATTGGCACCAATCGATTTTCCTTCAAATTTGAGGAAATAAGGTGGGTCACACTTGCGGTCACAAAAAACTTTTACAAAATGTATGCTTTTTAGTGAATTTCGCGCTTTAAAGTTTTTATCATTAAAATTACTGGCAATTGGTTTCACTAGAGTCTTTAATGAAACAAAATGTTATTTTTATTACTTTTATTCTATTTTGGAACTTTAAACGAAAGAAAACCTACTTTTCTCGAAGTGTGTAAGTCCTAGAAGTTTGAAATTTGCCCCAATCGATTCTCCTTCAAATTTGAGGAAATAGGATAGGTCACACTTGCGGTCGCAAAAAACTTTTACAAAATGTATGCTTTTTAGTGAATTTCGCCTTTTAAAGTTTTTATCATTAAATTTACTGGCAATTGATTTCAGTAGAGTCTTTAATGCAACAATATGTAATTTTTATTAGTTTTATTCTATTTTGGAACTTGAAATGAAAGAAAACCCACTTTTCTCGAAGTGTGTAAGTCCTAGAAGTTTGAAATTTGCCCCAATCGATTCTCCTTCAAATTTGAGGAAATAAGATAGGTCACACTTGCGGTCGCAAAAAACTTTCACAAAATGTATGCTTTTTAGTGAATTTCGCGTTTTAAAGTTCTCATCATTAAAATTACTGGCAATTGGTTTCACTAGAGTCTTTAATAAAACAAAATGTAATTTTTATTAGTTTTATTCTATTTTGGAACTTTAAATGAAAGAAAACCTACTTTGCTCGAAGTGTGTAAGTCCTAGAAGTGTGAAATTTGCCCCAATCGATTCTCCTTCAAATTTGAGGAAATAAGATAGGTCACACTTGCGGTCGCAAAAAACTTTTAGAAAATGTAAAAATGTGTATTTTCTACTGAATTTTAAAGTTTTTTCTTGGAAAAACTAGTGGCAATAGTTTCACTAGCATCTCTTATAATACAAAATCCAGTTTTAATTAAAACTTGCCATAATTTATAGATTTTATCGAATTTTGCAGTTTTAAACCAATGAAAATCTACTTTTCTCGAAGTGAGTGGCTCTTAGAAGTTCGAAGTTTATGCCAATTGATTCTCCCTCAAAATTGAGGCAGCAAGATGGGTCACACTTCGGGTTGCTAACGGTTTTAAAAAAATCACCTTCCAATGTATACCTCTTGCTGAAATTAAATTTTCGATTTTTCACGTGAAAAATTAGCGGCAGTTAAGTCTTTTTAGAGTCTCCTGACAGTAAGAAATACGCACCCCCCCTCCACGCCTTAGCTGGCCCACAACCAAGGGGCTCCTTCATATTGATCAGCCCCCGAGCCCCACTATTGCTTAATCCGGCCCTGTTCAGTCGGTGGCATTTTTCTAAGATTCGGGGGTGGCGAAACCACCCTCATCCCTCGTGGAAATCCATTAAACTTGAGGCTTTCTAGGCTAAATTAAGATTTTTCGACTCTGGAATGGTGATGGCACAGAAGTCCGTTCATTTAGCGGCATTTTTTAAGAATCGGGGGTTGCGAATCCCACCCCCTGCCTTCGGGAAAATGGGCAAAACTTGGAGGTATAAATTTTGGGGAGACAATCGTTTTTGACACCGAAGGCCGCAGTCCAAGATTATTTTTCTCTCCAAACAATAATTAGTTTGTTGAGGGGGTTGCAATTCGTTTTCTCCCTCGTAAATAAAGGGGCGGTTCCATTTTGATAGTTTTTAGGCCTTTTTCATAGTTGTTCAGGAAGTTCGTTTTTAAGCAAAGAAAATATTATTCCCAGACTAGTTGAGGATATGTTTCAAAGTGAAATTTCAGGACTTGGTCCATCAACTGAGATCAACTGAGCTCGAATTGACAACTGCGAAGAATAGTTGGCCTCCGTGGCTCAGCAAAACCCTCAGCTCGATCAAGGAGGTGGCGAATAAAAAGGAGTTTACCAGTTTCACATATCCGCAGAATAGCATTCCAACGCCCACTCCGTCGTTTATATCACACGTCAACGCAATAAGGAGAGACAGTGTTCCTGCGAAAAGTGAGGTTAAGGATAAGGGGCGAGACTCTACCCCCGTAATTAAGGATTCTCAGAGCTGTAGCAGCTTGACAAGTCAGAATTGAGATTGTTTCGTGTTAGGAATCGTTATTTTTTTTTAGATATTATAGTTACGTAACAGATTTGTATTAATATTTATGACGTGTACAATATTAAAACATTAACAGTCGTTGTTTGTGTTATTAAGGGTACTTTTCGTAACACCCCTGATCTCTGTTACAGCTGTTTTTGTTCGCTAGGGTTGCGCATTTGCCAGTTATACTCAGGGTAAGTATAGAGCATATTTACTTCGATTCTGACTCAGGAGATGGCTCTACACTCACAGAATTAGTTGCATTGTGGGTTGCGGTGTCCCAAAGTGTCGCTACTCGCCGCTAGGTGCTTTGCGCAGGGTAAGGTTACCGGCCCTGTTGCCACTATGTTACTTTGAAAATCGCACGATACTAATCATTAGCCAATAGGAAACTTGATTTCTGTGTTTACCATGGCAACTCGACGATTTCCTGGAAAATTTTGATACCTACCTAGACCAATCTAAACGAAATTAGTAAGTGGAAATTTTTATGTCAAATTAAATGTCAAAAATCGTTTCTATTCAATTTCTGTGGCCGTATCGTTGCTATTTGCTACGAAGGCGTAGAGGTTTTAAAGTTTTCAGAAAAAAAACTTTGTTGCGATAACAAATTGTCACTTGCAAGTGACAATTGTCACTTGTAACTGACAATTGGCACTTGTTAAGTAACGATTGTCACTTGTAACTGACAATTGTCACTTATAACTGACAATTTGTACAATTTTCCGATTTTGCGCCAACAAACTACATTATTGAACAAATTTGAAAAACCAGTGCAGGTATAACAATACTGCCGTACTAAGCAAAATAGAGCGTAACTGCAATTTTAGCGGAAAATAAGTTATCATCAAAATCGTGCGCAACGGGTACCAAATTATCACCTGAAGTAGTTCTTTATTCGCTGTAAAAAATGTATGTAAAAAAAGCGTATCTACACTTTTTATACATAGTACTAAGCAAAATTGGCATATCTGCATTTTTCTATTTATTAATAAATTGCCTCTTTCGCAAACAAAGACTCGCTGCCGCCTCTAAGCTGGAAAATTAGAGAACTTAACCGAGACCTGAAAATGTTGCATCGAAAGTGATCTTAGAGAGATTAAAAAATTTCGTTAATTTTATTGATTTAATTTTAGAGCTAAGAATAATAATTCGCGCAACTAATCGTCTTCTGGAACATCAATCAATGTAGCAACTGGTAAAGTTTTCCAAAATTCCATTGTTTCCAGGAAGAATTTGCCCAAGTTTTTGTATTAATGTTTCTTTTCTCTTTTTATCGATTCCTCTAGGGTTATTTCTTGGAACTGGTCTTGCAATCTTGAAATTGTTCCTACTGCATTTTGTCGGCAAGAAATCCAGTTCTATAAACTCTCCCGAAAATGTATTTTTATATTTTAATAAATTCGTGCCTCTTTCAAATCTAACCTGGACAAAATCAGCCAATTTATTTTGCGAAACTATATTTGGCAATTCGAAAAAATCTTCAGTCTTCATTTCCTTTATAGCCGTTTTACTCGAAGTGGCTTGTATGTACCTACACATAGTGCAATGCATTTAGACGAAAAAGTGCCGAAACCCGGGCATAAAAAAAAAAGGTAAAACCTTTTCTAACATGATCGGGACACTCTATTTAACATGTCATAAAAAGTCCCAAAGAATCCCGCGTCGGGTTTGGCCGTAATGGCCGAGGAACCGGTTCAACAGTAAAAATTCTCAAATTTTAGGCTATTTATCCCACCAATTGTGTTTTAATCTTGATATGCCTTTGCAGTTAGCTTGTCAGGAACATTGTGAAACATACTTCATGTAGCTGTGGCAAAAAAAAATTACGGGGCACGCGCCCGAGCGTTCGCGCGGTCCAATAGACGCTTCACGCGAACTGTCCAGGGAGTCGACCGATTTTGATGAAACTTTCAGCGTCGAGGCAGATCGATGTGAGGTTGAAGCCTATTGTTTTTCGCTGCGATCGAACGACCGGACTACCGGAAAAATGCAGATACGGTGCTGAACTTCCTCCGACCGTAGCGCGTAAACCATTGGTCGTATGAAAAAAATGATTATCTGCTTTTTTGTAGAGAATTAAATTTCCCACAACATTTGGCATAAGACCGACAAAAACTGAGATATTTGCAATTCAATGTTTTTACCGTATCTGCATTTTTCCGGTAGTCCGGTCGTTCGATCGCAGCGAAAAACAATAGGCTTCAACCTCACATCGATCTGCCTCGACGCTGAAAGTTTCGTCAAAATCGGTCGACTCCCTGGACAGTTCGCGTGAACCGTCTATTGGACCGCGCGAACGCTCGGGCGCGTGCCCCGTCATTTTTTTTGCCACAGCTACATGAAGTATGTTTCACAATGTTCCTGACAAGCTAACTGCAAAGGCATATCAAGATTAAAAGGTTTTACCTTTTTTTTTATGCCGGGGTAAATCTTAATTGCCCTGGACTAACAGGCAACAAAATCTTTGAAGTAATATATTTTGCCCTTCTTCCTTAATTGCTTTTCCACTTCGTGGTGAAATGAGTCTGCTGACATACAGGGTGAGTCTGAAAGACTCCACATCCTTTATACCACAGAATCTGCTGTTCAAATGATGAAGCTTGGTGCAAAAATTATTGGTCAATTGTGATTCCTCTTGATGTTATAATAAGCCGCCAAAAATTTTCATTTTTAAACGTTCTTTTTTAAATATCTTTCGAAAGGTGTATCGTAGGATTTTGAATTTTTGCACAGCAGTGTTGCAGACCAAGAAGCAACTGCTGATGGTACTTAAGACATTATCCAAAAAGCGAATCTCTGTTATACAGGGTGGCCCCGATGTTATTTGCCCTTGAACTTTTTTATGTTTGAAAATATTGGTAATTTGCCTATTTGGCCGTATTCCCCGTTCAACTCTAAAACTTTTTTGGCTCTTAAAATTTTTCGAAAAAACTAACCACTCACGAGAAAAATTGAAAAAACCGAAAACATGATGCAGGTAATCACCTTAAAACCAATGATGAGTCTACCTCATAAAAAAAGTGAAATTACCATCAATGTTTTTTCTTCAGTTGTGAGCAATGGTTCTGGGCACAGATGTAGGACAACACCTTCAATGCAAAAAAATAGTTGAAATGTGATGCGTGTCAACGTACACTTTGATTTTTATTGAAATTGTAGGTTTATCACTATGATCATGTTTTCGGTTTTTTCAATTTTCCTCGTGAGTGGTTAGATTTTTCGAAAAATTTTAAGAGCCAAAAAAGTTTTAGAATTGAACGGGGAATACGGCCGCATAGGCAAATTAGCAATATTTTCAAACATAAAAAAGTTCAAGGGCAAATAACATCGGGGCTGCCCTGTATAACAGGAATGCGCTTTTTGGATAATGTCTTAAGTACCATCAGTAGTTGCATCTTGGTCTGTAACAATACTGTGCAAAAATTCAAAATCCTACGATACACCTTTCGAAAGATATTTAAAAAGAACGTTTAAAAATGAAGATTTTTGGCGGCTTATAACATCAAGAGGAATCGCAATTGACCAATAATTTTTGCACCAAGCTTCATCATTTGAACAGTAGATTCTATGGTATAAAGGGTGTGGAGTCTTTTAGACTCACCCTGTATATGTGTGCCCGGGTTCAAAATACTTTATATCTAACTTCGATAATTTCACGTCTTGGCAGTTTACCAAATGCACCAGGAAGGAATAAAAGGCCCAGTTTTTGTTCTGGGCTGAACAATTATCTAACCATATTATTAATTCCTCTGTCACGAATGCGTGAATGCAAGAAGAATAAATAGAAAGCCGATGCTATATCTTCTTTTTTCCTTCCCCTAACAACAATTTTTTAACATTTCGCCTTTTTGACACATCTGTGCGTTTGCGGAGGCACTACTACTAGGTGCAGATTGATAAAATCTGCAACCGATTCCACCAGTAAGATCAGCCTCCCCCACATACAAATTAACTTGATAAACATCTACAGGGATATACATCGCATTGATATACATCTTCCGTTGGCTTTTTAAATGACCACGTCTACCAGCCTCTCATGGTTGCGTTTTCAGACTTCAATTTTGTTAAGAAAAACCAACGGAAGATGTATATCAATGCGATGTGTATCCCTGTTGATGTTTATTCGCCCATAAACTTGCTTACAGTATTTTGATGTCTTCAATCACAAATTTTGGAACCCTGAACCAATGAAAAACCATTCTCTTCAAAAACACACCGCTCTAGCGACGACCAACAATAGCACGTTTTATACGTAAAATACCCCCTTCAACCCCCAAACATAAATAATTGACTCGGAGGAATTTTAACCCTTGGACCACATGTTACTGGAGGATGCTAATTGAGCGCAAAAATTGCACCCCCGAAATTCACCCCCAAACAAAAGATTGACTTGGAGGAAATTTAATGCTTGACCCATGGGGTGTTTCAGAATCGGCCTGATATCTTAAAAAGCGTGAAAGTTACCCATTTGAAATTTTGCAGACGTCAATAGCAGGAAAATACCGATTTAGGGAAGTTACTAGATGATTTTTCCCACTGCCGGTTTGACCGGAAATGACCTAGTATTATTTTTTCATTACACAAGGTAGTTTCACAGTCTCTTATTTTTTCATGTAGAAACATAAATTTTTCTCAACGGATTCGGAATTTAAGATTTTTTCTGAGTCAGAAACATGAGTGACACTTGACAGAAAATGCAGCTGTCATTGGAAGTGGACCCACGGTCACCCTAAATTTTCAAAAATATCGAAGAAATCGGTGAAAAATAGAGTTTTTTGAAAATTTCAAATCGGTAGCTTTCATATTTTTCAAGATTCCAGCCCGCGGCGCCCATTTTGAAACACCCGGTATACAACTGGAAGATACCTACTAATAAATTTAATCACCTGAAATTGACACCCCCCACGATTTCTTTATCATAAAGCATATGCTTCGGCACTACTACTAGGTGCATATTAAATCTGCACCCAAAAGCACCAAGCCCACATGATAAACATCTTCAGGAATACACATCGCATTAACAAACATCTTCCGTTGACTCTTTGTTTCACTGTGATTGTTTATGGGCAACAAATGTACTTATTGTACATAAATAATCACATAATGGAATAAAGAAACTGTTATTCCTGGATACCGTCTTATAAGGAAGGACCGGCCCTCCAGAGGTGGCGGCGTTGGTGTATATGTTTGTGATTCCTTGACTGTAAATGAAATTGATGTTTCACAGTGTGCTGTCAGCCTCGATTGCGCATTGTTGGAACATTTGTGGATTGAGGTTAAGTCCAAAAATGTTAAAATGTTAGTGGGAGTTATTTATAGACCCCCACAGGTTTCTTATACTAGCCTAAAGCTTCTTGAACTTGTAATGAGTACAGTAGGAGTCAATTATGACAATATTTTACTTTTGGGAGACTTCAATATTGACTATGCTACTCAAAGCATGGAAAAAAAGTTTATCCAGAACATTTTAGAAATGTTTAATCTTAGACAGTGCATAGAAGAACCAACTAGAATTGCTCTGCACACTACTACTCTTATTGACTATATTTGTTTACCTGAGAATATTGACTGTGAATGTGGTACTGTTGAGATGTACGATTTTTCAGATCATAGGATGGTCTTTGCTAATGTAAATCTAGATGTTAATCATTCAAAACCGGGAACATTGAGGTTTCGAAGTTTCAAAAATTTTAATTTGGATGAATTTTCCAAAGATGCCTCAGAGTTGTGCTGGGACAAATTAGACAATATACGGGACCCAAACGCCAGAGTAAGTCTTTTTAATAGTCTGGTTTTTACCCTTTTTGACAAGCATGCACCTCGCAGGACGGTGGTTTTAAAGCATAAGTATCGCCCATATATTACCGACACAATTAAAGAAATCATTAAAATAAAACGTAAAGCTTATGTTAAATTTTGTCGAACTAAGAATGACAACGACAAAAAATTTTACTTATACAGGGTGAGTCTAGTTGGACAAATCAGTCGCTCTAGCGCTTAAGATATTCAAATTGGAAATTCAATTTTTGGATATGTTGTAGCTGAGATGGTCCCCTACGCATGGGACCCTTAAAGAAAGCTCCAGTTTTATTCAAACCGAAATTATTAAATAAAAACGAAGGCCTAAAAAATTCTTTTTCGATATTGTTGAATTTTTTAAGGTTATTTCGTTAGAGAATCATTTTCTCTTTATGGAAACATAACTTTTTGCAGAAAAAAGTTAATAATAACCGAGAGATAAATTATTTAAATAATAAAGATTTTTAATTCTGTCCTAAAGAAAGCCACGCATGCCGTGATTTGAACAACTGAAAGGCAGTTTAGCTTTACTGCAGACTGTACCCGGAATGACAAGTGCGTCAGTTGGAAATGTCATTTGCTTTCGTTTGTGGAAAAATCAAAGGAAAAATAATGCAAAACTACGAGTTTTTGCCCTTTACTTTACAGATAATTTCTTTGTAGAAAGGGGTTAATTTTCGGAATCCATAATATGACACCAAATGCTAAACATAGGCATTAGCTGCAGAATGGGGGTAGTTTTGCGAGATTTTTACGTTAAACCGGCAACAGCTTCGTTTAGACTCGGATTTGTATTTGGGATGGAGAGAAGGAGTAGCAAAGCTCCACCGTTGAACTTTCTTTTAGATCCATCAAAGTTGAGTTGAACTCTAAAAGAAAATATTAAATCCTGAAAATTATTGTAAATTTACTTTGCTTCCTTGTCGATTTCTTCCAGACTTCTGCTTTTAACAGTGTAGTTCTTTGGATAATTTGGATCAATGTATAATAAATCAATTGATTTATAAATATAAGCCGTGGTGTTTTCTATTCTAATGATTTCGTCGTAATCGACAAGACCTTGGCCACCAGCATAGAATCCAGCAGAATCTGTTTCTGATCCAGAAGTAAATGTACTTTCCTCGAAGCCCTGGGACCACATTTGTTGCAATTGCATAGCTACATCAAAATCAATGTAAACATTGTTGAGATTACCGCCAGATGCTTCGCCGGTCTAGTATTATCTTGTTATACGCCATCCATGCAGTTTTAGACAGGGGGCTATGCACTTGGAATAAGTTGTACAAAAGTTAAGAATTAATGGAATTTTTTTTTGAATTTTTTTGGAATTATTGGAATTTTTAAGTGATTTTAATGGAATTATTGGAATTAACTTGGAATTAATATCCCTAACGCGCCAAGGTTACCTGCGTCCAGACCTGCGCACTTTCACAAGCTCACGGTGACAGCTATGACATTTCGGATGAAGTGAAGTGAGGCGAGGTTCGAGGTTATCTTTACAAATTATTTGTTTGGCGCCTCATTTGTACGGCGTAGAGGGGCCACAACAAAGTTTTTAAAATTTTCAGAAAAAAAAAACTTTGTTGCAATAGCAAATTGTCACTTGCAACTGACAACCCTAGTTGAAAAGTTCCCAAGAGTGACCATGGTTACGATGGGGATATGACCAAACATTTTGGGAATATGCCGATGACCAAGGGCATATACCCATGGTAGCTTTGATGGACCCATGAGCACCTACAATGTGCCCATAGGCACATGGGTTCGAAATGTGCACATACTGGGTATGTGACCAAGGTGAGGTCGAAGTTTTGGGAACGTACCCATGACCCACAAACTCACCTCTTGGGTACTCATGGTACATGAACATAATGTGCACTGCAAGTCCCATTATGAATCGTAACCATATTTGGATATATAATATTAAGCCCACCATAATTTGCAATAGTTTTCTAAGATTACCTATCTTATGCATATATTTTGCTTCGTGATCAAGATATCGAAAAAGTTCATAAGAATAAATCGTTTACAATCATGTATTGACCACATATGCCAAGTTCCAATTCAGAATTCCCTTCTTTAATTTTAGAAAAATCAGGAAACGTCTCAATTTACAAAAACTTTTCAAAATTCTAATTTGTAATTAAAATTCGGCAAAGGAAGTAAAATCGGATTGCAACATTTTATTCCAATAAATTTTTTCGATATCTTGATCGCGACGTAATTAAAATATTGAAAAATATAATGGTCCTATACACGAGGTTGCCTCAGTAGGAGTTGACCAATTGAGAATAAGGTCAGATAAATACACTCGAGTGCAAGTGAGTGTCAACGATTTGTCAAAATTAGTAAACGATTCCAATGTATTTCCATTCGCCATTGCATACCTACTCGTTTTGACAAATCGTCAACATTCACTTGCACTCGAGTGCACCTCAAAAGATGCATCTCATAAAGGGTCTACATCAGCAGTACAAAAATCTATATCCCTCCTCTAAAAGTAACCAAAATATGACACGGTGCCCATCTAAAACGACACAGTGTAGGTACTTATTATGTATAAAGGTTATATTCCATGTGCGATATATCGCACCTTTTCTGGGAGATATCGCGATTTTTGGGGAGTTTTCTTGAATTCTTTAGTGAAATCCGTCAATATCTAGTGGAATACCCTAGAAATCGCGATATACCTATCTTAAAAAGATATGCGAATAATCGCACATGGAACATGACCTTTATTGGAAAAAAGTACCTACATACCTATATTTTAATCCGAATTATTATAATTTAGTTAATGCCGGGGGTAACGCCAATAGTTCAACCCCGTAGATCCTAGACACCAATTTCTGCCAATAATAAACATGAATAAGAATACCACATTTAACGTTTTATAATCGTTCATAACTGAATTCCTGCATTCGTCGTTTTAAAATAGCCGCCGAGTAAGCAGGAGTGTCACGTGGTCAGAACAACCAACGCTTGTTAAGTGCCGTGACCATGGTGACCAACGCGAGACATCCAGTGATTCAGTGTTTCTGTTTTATATTATTATATTTAATGTGATTTTAACGGAAAACGAGTGGAAACTTGATGTAAACGTGCGTGGAAATGGTGGAATTGGTTAGAAAGGTAGAATTTTTCAAAGGGAGTGCCAATATTGAGGAAGATTAAGGTAAGCATGTGTGAGGTTATGTTTAAGAAGTCGGATGTATTTTCTCTTGAATTCTCCTCTTGTTCCCCGCTTTTCGCTTAATAAATTTAGCTTGAATGTCTTTTTAGAAAGTACCGTCTTGGGAAACAAATGTAGGGGGTCATGCGGATTACACCAATAATTGGACCTGGGAAAAAGTGCTTAATTTTTTGGGGCACTTCTGAAACAACTTAAGAAACATTTTTGATGTGAACGTGCTAAATGAAATGTTATGGGAATATACTTCTGAAATGTTAATAACTGGTAAAGACTACTTTAAGGGCCGATTTCATAATAAACGTTAAAGGTCCTTTAAAAGTGACAAATCGGGAGCAGCTGTTTTGAAATGGTACTAGAGGCAAGGACACTTGATATTTGATTATGAAATCGGCCCAAAGTTACTGAATTGATTATTAAAAGTATTCCGTTGTTTCATCTTCAAAATTAAAGTTTCCTTTAAACATATTTTGGCTTAGCAATATTTGAAAATAACTACTGCCGATTAGTTATCAAACCGCCTTTAAAGTTGACTTTAGCTGGGGATATGTCTTGAATTTTCACTTTATAGGAATTTTTCATTACCACATAATTTCAGATTCTGAGAAGTTACATCCTGGCAGCAGAAATTATTCCATGATCGATATACTATCAAATACCAATAAAACAATCTGCACTTGTGAGTACGTTCATACCATCTGGAGGTATTCGTCGACATCGGCAAAAGAAATAGGACACCCATGAGTAGATGACCATTCCTCCACCCCTGGCAAAATTTGGGCACTCATGGTCACGTTCCCACAGGTATTTTTGGGCATATTCTCTTGGACAGGTGACCATGGGCAGATTCTGCACACCCATGGGTACTTGCCTATGGGGATGTACCCAAATATATCTCGTGCCCATCCATGGGCACATTTTGGACACCCATGGGCACGTACCTATGGGGATATAACCAAGAATCCCATGGTCATGAGCCCTTGGGCACCTTTGGGTTATATCCCCATAGGTACGTGCCCATGGGTGTCCAAAATGTGCCCATGGATGGGCACGTGACTATGGGGATATACCCAAAGGTGCCCAAGGGCTCATGACCATGGGATTCTTGGTTATGTCCCCATAGGTACGTGCCCATGGGTGTCCAAAATGTGCCCATGGATGGGCACGTGACTATGGGGATATACCCAAAGGTGCCCAAGGGCTCATGACCATGGGATTCTTGGTTATATCCCCATAGGTACGTGCCCATGGGTGTCCAAAATGTGCCTATGCCCATGGTCATGTACTCATGGGTGTATTTTCTTTGAGTGACCATGGGAACATTTCAACTAGGGAATTGTCACTTGTAACCGACAATTGTCACTTGTAACCGACAATTGTCACTTGCAACCGACAATTGTCACTTGTAACTGGCGATTGTCACTTGTAACGGACGATTGTCACTTGTAACCGACAATAATTGTCACTTGTAACTGACGATTGTCACTTGTAGCCGACAATTGTTACTTGTAACTGACAATTGTCACTTGTAGCTGGCGATAATTCGTTAATTGGAACAGACCAATGGCGTACGCGGACGGAGTCAGGGGGGTTACAACTCGTGTGATTCCAGAAATTTGTGTTTTTTTTTCATTTTTTAGAAAATGACGAAAATGTAAGGATTCATGCTCTTTTAGTAGTTTTTGCACACCTTATTCTTTTGAAACCCCCTCTTTTCATGACAAATTTCTGCGCACGTCACTGAAGCAGTTCGCCATTGGTCTGTTCCAATTAACGAATTATCGCCAGCTACAAGTGACAATTGTCAGTTAGGTACAAGTGACAATTGTCGGTTACAAGTGACAATTGTCGGTTACAAGTGACAATTGTCGGTCACAAGTGATAATTTGCTATTGCAACAAAGGTTTTTTTTCTGACAATTTTAAAAACTTTGTTGTGGTCCCTCTACGCCTTCGTACATTTGCCTTGGTCTTGGTGTTTAATAGTTTAATCTCGGGTTTTATAAAAATGATTAATGATAATGGAAGTATATTCCATTAATTACGTTGTGAATTTCTTCGGGGTTCGGAATTTCAATCATTTAAAGCAAATGTCGCAAATAATGTGATTTTACCTGTAAGGTCACACCAGCATCAAATGTAGATTATAATGAAGTTAGTGATACCGTACTCTGGGGGAATTTGGGACGTTTTTTAAACATTTTTGTAAATAATTATTTTCGTTTCCATTGTTTTCTTGCGAAATTACTTTAGACTGTTGCGAGATAGGTATGAGCACCAGATCCAATAAAGAGAAAACCAAAAAAATTACAAAAACTACCCTTTTTTTTGATTTTTTTTCGTCTCATTTTACCCGGAACATGGGGTATATTGGGACATCAGCGATTTTACACAGAAAATGCATTGAAGCAACATTATAACTCAAACAGAACTCTATATATACCTATTTGGGACACCTACAAACTAAAAAAAAAAATAGAAATCTGTAATTGGGGCCGTCAAATTTGGGGTGAAAGCAAAAATAGCAAATAATGAAACATTTTTATTGAACAAATACAAAAGCGAATATTAAATCTTTTTGAAACGAGGTATAAACGATTTAAACACTTAACACTAACAAAAATACATTACCATCAAGGTATAGGTACATAGGTAAGTTACAGCTAATAGGAACAATTGGTCCGAATGTGTTTTAAATGTAAATGTCGTTGATAAAAACATAACGTCCACGATTGTTTTTTGGCTGATCCCAGATTTCTACAATTTGGTTAAATTGCACTTCATTAAGATCAGGAATTTGTGGGAAAAGAAAGGTGTCAGTTTTATCTCGGAACCTTCGAGGGCAGTTGACGGTGAAGCATTTTTTTCCAATCTTTATAATTTTCGACACAAATTTTTTTATGGTCTCTTTCTTGGTCCCTTCATTGTAAGTGAACTTTACAACAACATACATTTCCATTTTTAAATAAATTAAATTAAATTAATTCTGCATAGTCTCTATACAGGGCAGCCCCCAAACGGCGCTTATATTTTCGGGGCATTGGTGACGTCCCAAATTATCCTGAAAAGTGCATTTTTACATAAATAGCTGAAAATCTTAAAGTTTTAAACAAATTAAAACAATTTAAATGCCCCTAACTGTTGTTGAGGTTATGGACTAAATCATGAGTGACATGGCCCAACATTGCAGCATGCCATTAAGTCACACCAAACGGAACTTTTCACTACATTAAAATTTTGCAAAAACCGTAAGGACAAAACACATTTTTTTCCACTTACCTGGATGTTATTGGCGCCAATTCCCATTGATGTCTGGCGACCTTGACGTATCACCTAGTGTATGAATTTTTTTCGGTTGGTGCAACTGTTCAGATCACATGGTTTCACCGCGGTTTTCAAAAAATTGAAGTTTCGTCCCAAATTATACCAATGTCCCAAATTCCCCCAGAGTACGGTACCTACTTACAGTGATCGATTTACATATTAACTTTTTGTTTAGGAAAAAAGTGAAGAATATTCTGGAAGACCCTGTCCAATCCGAAGAACATTTTGTGGAGGAGGTGGATGAATCTGAATTATAAAAACTTGAAAGCGAGGGGTATTTCGCAGAAAATATTTTTGTACACTAATTCCCAAATTGTTGAAAATTCCTCTAATTCCCCTACTAATTCCTCTAATTCCCCTGGTAATTCCTCTAATTCCTCTAATTCCCCTGCTAATTCCTCTAATTCCCCTACTAATTCCTCTAATTCCCCTACTAATTCCTCTAATTCCCCTACTAATTCCTCTAATTCCCCTACTAATTCTGCTAATTCCTCTAATTCCCTTTCTAATCCCCTAATTCTCTCGCTAATTCCAATAAGTATGTCCGAGAGTATGTCCCTGATATTCTCAGTTTCCCGAAATTTCTAAATTTTTTAACAGCTGACTGCTGAATGCCCGATAATTCGGACGAAAATATAATAACGAATAATAATATAGACATCTAAGGGCCATTTTTACCATGTCTGAGTTATGAAAACTCGGAGTTAGTTGTCACGACAATGACGTTCTCATTGGTTGTGGTATAGCAACAAACCCCGAGTTTCCATAACTCGGACATGGTTTTTAAAGACGTAAGAATAAAAATGTGTATACTTATTTGAGCTTTGAAGTTAAAAAAATCTGTAAAAAACGCAAACATTTTATCAACAAACCGCAAAAAATAAGAAAATAATTGAATAGAAATTATACAAATGCAATTCTTAGCATAACTCGAGACATAATATCTCCTTGAATATACGTTAAGTAAAATGGTTATTGTAATTAGGGCCGATTTCATAATCAAAAAAATTTAAGTGTCCATTAAATATTTGCCTAGCAACATTTCAAAAGATCTGCTTCTGATTGGCCAAAATCTACATTAAAATCAACATTTTTGTCCTAATGTGGAGAATGTCAGTTATTTCTGTCAAATGGCCCACTTCCGATGAGATTAACGGACCTTAAAAAATAAAATCCTTATGTATTATACCCCCCCCCCATTCGAAAGCTCTTCTAGTTCTGCTTCTGAAAATTTATTCACACTTGGTGTCCTTTTGGCCAAATATCCGTGCAGTGAAAAAAAACCTATGTATAACTGTATATTTTTATCACCGGATTTAATAGCTGTTTTTTTTAAGCAGAAAACCTCAGTGACATTTTTTCGAAAAATGTAATTTTAGCCGCAAATGCTCCCTTTTAACCTCCCCACTCCACTTCATCACTTAAAAAAACGGAGGTTACTGCAATCACTAAAATTTTCGAAATTGAGATAACACCAGATCTTCACGTATTGATAGAGTCTCAAGAACCCCAAAATGGCATTTCTGGTTGCACGATTGGCTCCAAAAGCTTTTCAGATCTAAGTTAGGTTATCACATGCCCACATACCAAATTTCAGCCAAATGGTCGAGTAGTTTGGGCTGTGGCGTGTTTACGAACTTACGTACGTACGTATGTACAGCTTAGAAACATGAAGATGCCCACCCAGAGCTGAATATTTACCTGGTCGCATGGACCAGGCCACGACAGAGACCGTGCAGAAGTTAGTTACCCCTACCTAACTGCTATTCGAATGCTAGGCGACCAACTAAATATCAGCTCTGGGTGGGCATGTTCATATTTCTAAGCTGTACATACATACAGACACATTTTAAAAACCACTTTTTTGGGTTCCTGATACCTCAAAACGTATACATCCGGATTGCACGCGTCGTCGATAGTCGTCGTGCGCAGTTTGAGGGTTCACCCCGAGGCAGTGTTGCCAGTTTGGTGATTTAGTTATTGTGATTTAGTTATTTTATTATACCGGAATTGTACACGCTATTTGTACCTACACAATAATTCTTCTTGTAATTCCTCGCTAATTGCCTACCAATTTCTATTAATTTTCCACTAATTCCTTGTAATTCCCCACTAATTCCTACTAATTCCCCACTAATTCCTCTAATTCCCCACTAATTCCTCTCTAATTCCCGTAATTCCCCACTAATTCCTCTAATTCCCCACTAATTCCCAAAGCTTGTACACCAAAATTCCTCTGCGAAATACCCCTCGCTTGAAAGTTTAGGGCCACTAAATATCAAAAAATTTAAAGAAAGAGAGGGCAATGAAGATTTTGTAAAGGTAGTTGTAGGTGAGAACACGCAACCTTTTCTCGTTAAAAAAACTTAGTTTGGTTATTACGAAAAAACTCGAGAAGGGTCAGTTCTGATAGGTTGCACAGGTTTAAAAATTGAATTAATTACCTAATTATTGTAAGATTAAATGAAATGTTCGAAAATGTGTCTTCTTTGTGATCCAAAGACTTATAAAAAATCGCCATTGAAGCTCTTTAAATTAGTACCTTGGTTGCTTACAATTAGTTGGTGTAATCTGAAATGTATCTACTAAATCGTGGCTCTTGGGAATGTAATGGATAGCAATTCAGTCGTCATTTAAATTGCCGCCTATTTGGTACGCATGCGCAAAGGGATTGAAGTATCGTATTTTTTTTGGAATTATCGGAAAATTTTTTGGAATTATTGGAATTATCGGAATTTTTTTGGAATTATTGGGATTATTGGAATTTTTTTGGAATTATTGGAATTTTTTTGGAATTATTGGATTTTTTTTGAAATCGGAATTTTTTTGGAAGTACCGGAATTTTTTTGGAATTATTGGAATTTTTTGGGAATTATTGGATTTTTTTTGAAATTATTGAAATTTTTGAATTTTTTATTGGAATTATGTGAATTTTTGTGGGATTGTTCGGAATTTTTTTGGGTACTGTCGGCACGTGACGTGACGGGACGGGGCTAGAGTGGGTGCTGCAAGTGTAAATTTACAGTTTTTAGTGCCGGAGCAAAATGCGAGGCACTCTTGGTTTAGCTTATTCGCTCGCTCGCTCGCTCGCTCCTCAAGTCTGTCCGTCGGATGACTTGAGAACGAAAGCAGGTATCGAGCTGAAATTTGGTACACGTGTTATACCCGGAAAATCTCGGTGGGGATTGCTTTTGGGCCATATCGTACCACAGGGGTGGGAGTTAGGGGTGAAAAACCGAAAAACTATTAATTGCAATAACTCGAGAACTAGTGGACGTATCTTTCTGAAACTTGGTATGTACGTTCGACCCTCAAGCCTGTTGAAGCTGAAGGAGTGCTAATTTCGGGGGATGAAATTTAGGGTATGAAAACCACAAAAAATATGATAACTCCGCAAGGGTTGCACGCATCTGTCGGAAACTCAACGTACACTATTCTGGGCTGAAAATCACGATTTGAGCCAATACCGTCAAAAACGCGTTTCCGCACTATTTTGGGGTCAAAATCACGATTTGAGCCTAAACGGTGAAAAACGCGTTTTTACGCTATTCTGGGTTGAAAATCACGATTTGAGCAAATACCGTCAAAAACGCGTTTTCGCACTATTTTGGGGCCAAAAGCACGATTTGAACCTTTACCGTCAAAAACGCGTTACCGCACTATTTTGGTGTCAAAATCACGATTTGAACCTAAACGGTGAAAAACGCGTTTTTACACTATTCTGAACTGAAAATCACGATTTGAGCCAATACCGTCAAAAACGCATTTTCGCACTACTCTGGCGTCAAAAAACACGATTTGAGCCTAAACAGTAAAAAACGCGTTTTTACACTTTTCTGATCTGAAAATCACGATTTGAGCCAATGCCGTCAAAAAGGCGTTTTCGCACTAGTCTGGAGTCAAAAGCGCGATTTCAGCCTAAACAGTGAAAAACGCATTTTTACACTATTCTGGGCTGAAAATCACTATTTGAGCCTAAACGGTGAAAAACGCGTTTTTACACTATTCTGGGCCGAAAATCACGATTTGAGCCAATACCGTCAAAAACGCGTTTTCGCACTATTCTGGAGTCAAAAGCACGATTTGAGCCTAAACAGTGAAATACGCGTTTTTACACTATTCTGGGCTGAAAAGCACGATTTGAACCTAAACAGTGAAAAACGCGTTTTTATACTATTCTGGGCTGAAAATCACGATTTGAGCCGATACCGTCAAAAACGCGTTTTCGCACTATTCTGGAATCAAAAGCACGATTTGAGCCTAAACAGTGAAAAACGCGTTTTTACACTATTCTGGGCTGAAAAGCACGATTTGAGCCTAAACAGTGAAAAACGCGTTTTTACACTATTCTGGGCTGAAAATCACGATTTGAGCCGATACCGTCAAAAACGCGTTTTCGCACTATTCTGGAATTAAAAGCACGATTTGAGCCTAAACAGTGAAAAACGCGTTTTTACACTATTCTGGGCTGAAAAGCACGATTTGAGCCTAAACAGTGAAAAACGCGTTTTTATACTATTCTGGGCTGAAAAGCACGATTTGAGCCTAAACAGTGAAAAACGCGTTTTTACACTATTCTGGGCTGAAAATCACGATTTGAGCCAATACCGTCAAAAACGCGTTTTCGCACTATTTTGGGGCCAAAAGCACGATTTGAGCCTGTACCGTCAAAAACGCGTTTCCGCACTATTTTGGGGTCAAAATCACGATTTGAGCCTAAACGGTGAAAAACGCGTTTTTACACTATTCTGAACTGAAAATCACGATTTGAGCCAATACCGTCAAAAACGCATTTTCGCACTATTCTGGAGTCAAAAGCACGATTTGAGCATAAACAGTGAAAAACGCGTTTTTACACTATTCTGGGCTGAAAAGCACGATTTGAGCCTAAACAGTGAAAAACGCGTTTTTATACTATCCTGGGCTGAAAAGCACGATTTGAGCCCATACCGTCAAAAACGCGTTTTCGCACTATTTTGGGGCCAAAATCACGATTTGAGCCAATACCGTCAAAAACGCGTTTTCGCACTATTCTGGAGTCAAAAGCACGATTTGAGCCTAAACAGTGAAAAACGCGTTTTTATACTATTCTGGGCTGAAAAGCACGATTTGAGCCCATACCGTCAAAAACGCGTTTTCGCACTATTTTGGGGCCAAAATCACGATTTGAGTGAATACCGTCAAAAACGCGTTTTCGCACTATTCTGGAGTCAAAAGCACGATTTGAGCCTAAACAGTGAAAAACGCGTTTTTACACTATTCTGGGCTGAAAAGCACGATTTGAGCCTAAACAGTGAAAAACGCGTTTTTACACTATTCTGGGTTGAAAAGCACGATTTGAGCCGATACCGACAAAAACGCGTTTTCGCACTATTCTGGAATCAAAAGCACGATTTGAGCCTAAACAGTGAAAAACGCGTTTTTACACTATTCTGGGCCGAAAATCCCGATTTGAGCCAATACCGTCAAAAACGCGTTTTCGCACTATTGTGGGGTAAAAAGCACGATTTGAGCCTAAACAGTAAAAAACGAGTTTTTACACTTTTCTGATCTGAAAATCACGATTTGAGCCAATGCCGTCAAAAACGCGTTTTCGCACTATTCTGGAGTCAAAAGCACGATTTGAGCCTAAACAGTGAAAAACGCGTTTTTATACTATTCTGGGCTGAAAAGCACGATTTGAGCCCATACCGTCAAAAACGCGTTTTCGCACTATTTTGGGGCCAAAATCACGATTTGAGTGAATACCGTCAAAAACGCGTTTTCGCACTATTCTGGAGTCAAAAGCACGATTTGAGCCTAAACAGTGAAAAACGCGTTTTTACACTATTCTGGGCCGAAAATCACGATTTGAGCCAATACCGTCAAAAACGCGTTTTCGCACTATTCTGGAGTCAAAAGCACGATTTGAGCCTAAACAGTGAAAAACGCGTTTTTATACTATTCTGGGCTGAA
This sequence comes from Pycnomerus fuliginosus, assembly GCA_963924575.1. NCBI lineage: Eukaryota > Metazoa > Arthropoda > Insecta > Coleoptera > Zopheridae > Pycnomerus > Pycnomerus fuliginosus. The sequence continues at coordinate 4,392,168 of OZ004624.1, forward strand.
AAGCACGATTTGAGCCCATACCGTCAAAAACGCGTTTTCGCACTATTTTGGGGCCAAAATCACGATTTGAGTGAATACCGTCAAAAACGCGTTTTCGCACTATTCTGGAGTCAAAAGCACGATTTGAGCCTAAACAGTGAAAAACGCGTTTTTACACTATTCTGGGCTGAAAAGCACGATTTGAGCCTAAACAGTGAAAAACGCGTTTTTACACTATTCTGGGTTGAAAAGCACGATTTGAGCCGATACCGACAAAAACGCGTTTTCGCACTATTCTGGAATCAAAAGCACGATTTGAGCCTAAACAGTGAAAAACGCGTTTTTACACTATTCTGGGCCGAAAATCCCGATTTGAGCCAATACCGTCAAAAACGCGTTTTCGCACTATTGTGGGGTAAAAAGCACGATTTGAGCCTAAACAGTAAAAAACGAGTTTTTACACTTTTCTGATCTGAAAATCACGATTTGAGCCAATGCCGTCAAAAACGCGTTTTCGCACTATTCTGGAGTCAAAAGCACGATTTGAGCCTAAACAGTGAAAAACGCGTTTTTATACTATTCTGGGCTGAAAAGCACGATTTGAGCCCATACCGTCAAAAACGCGTTTTCGCACTATTTTGGGGCCAAAATCACGATTTGAGTGAATACCGTCAAAAACGCGTTTTCGCACTATTCTGGAGTCAAAAGCACGATTTGAGCCTAAACAGTGAAAAACGCGTTTTTACACTATTCTGGGCTGAAAAGCACGATTTGAGCCTAAACAGTGAAAAACGCGTTTTTACACTATTCTGGGTTGAAAAGCACGATTTGAGCCGATACCGACAAAAACGCGTTTTCGCACTATTCTGGAATCAAAAGCACGATTTGAGCCTAAACAGTGAAAAACGCGTTTTTACACTATTCTGGGCCGAAAATCCCGATTTGAGCCAATACCGTCAAAAACGCGTTTTCGCACTATTGTGGGGTAAAAAGCACGATTTGAGCCTAAACAGTAAAAAACGAGTTTTTACACTTTTCTGATCTGAAAATCACGATTTGAGCCAATGCCGTCAAAAACGCGTTTTCGCACTATTCTGGAGTCAAAAGCACGATTTGAGCCTAAACAGTGAAAAACGCGTTTTTATACTATTCTGGGCTGAAAAGCACGATTTGAGCCCATACCGTCAAAAACGCGTTTTCGCACTATTTTGGGGCCAAAATCACGATTTGAGTGAATACCGTCAAAAACGCGTTTTCGCACTATTCTGGAGTCAAAAGCACGATTTGAGCCTAAACAGTGAAAAACGCGTTTTTACACTATTCTGGGCCGAAAATCACGATTTGAGCCAATACCGTCAAAAACGCGTTTTCGCACTATTCTGGAGTCAAAAGCACGATTTGAGCCTAAACAGTGAAAAACGCGTTTTTATACTATTCTGGGCTGAAAAGCACGATTTGAGCCCATACCGTCAAAAACGCGTTTTCGCACTATTTTGGGGCCAAAATCACGATTTGAGTGAATACCGTCAAAAACGCGTTTTCGCACTATTCTGGAGTCAAAAGCACGATTTGAGCCTAAACAGTGAAAAACGCGTTTTTACACTATTCTGGGCTGAAAAGCACGATTTGAGCCTAAACAGTGAAAAACGCGTTTTTACACTATTCTGGGTTGAAAAGCACGATTTGAGCCGATACCGACAAAAACGCGTTTTCGCACTATTCTGGAATCAAAAGCACGATTTGAGCCTAAACAGTGAAAAACGCGTTTTTACACTATTCTGGGCCGAAAATCCCGATTTGAGCCAATACCGTCAAAAACGCGTTTTCGCACTATTGTGGGGTAAAAATTGTGGGGTAAAAAGCACGATTTGAGCCTAAACAGTAAAAAACGAGTTTTTACACTTTTCTGATCTGAAAATCACGATTTGAGCCAATGCCGTCAAAAACGCGTTTTCGCACTATTCTGGAGTCAAAAGCACGATTTGAGCCTAAACAGTGAAAAACGCATTTTTACACTATTCTGGGCTGAAAATCACTATTTGAGCCCAAACGGTGAAAAACGCGTTTTTACACTATTCTGGGCCGAAAATCACGATTTGAGCCAATACCGTCAAAAACGCGTTTTCGCACTATTCTGGAGTCAAAAGCACGATTTGAGCCTAAACAGTGAAAAACGCGTTTTTATACTATTCTGGGCTGAAAAGCACGATTTAAGCCCATACCGTCAAAAACGCGTTTTCGCACTATTTTGGGGCCAAAATCACGATTTGAGTGAATACCGTCAAAAACGCGTTTTCGCACTATTCTGGAGTCAAAAGTACGATTTGAGCCTAAACAGTGAAAAACGCGTTTTTACACTATTCTGGGCTGAAAAGCACGATTTGAGCCTAAACAGTGAAAAACGCGTTTTTATACTATTCTGGGTTGAAAAGCACGATTTGAGCCGATACCGACAAAAACGCGTTTTCGCACTATTCTGGAATCAAAAGCACGATTTGAGCCTAAACAGTGAAAAACGCGTTTTTACACTATTCTGGGCCGAAAATCCCGATTTGAGCCAATACCGTCAAAAACGCGTTTTCGCACTATTGTGGGGTAAAAAGCACGATTTGAGCCTAAACAGTAAAAAACGAGTTTTTACACTTTTCTGATCTGAAAATCACGATTTGAGCCAATACCGTCAAAAACGCGTTTTCGCACTATTGTGGGGTAAAAAGCACGATTTGAACCTGTACCGTAAAAAACGCGTTTTCGCACTATTCTGGAGTCAAAAGCACGATTTGAGCCTAAACGGTGAAAAACGCGTTTTTACACTATTCTGGGCTGAAAATCACGATTTGAGCCAATACCGTCAAAAACGCGTTTTCGCACTATTGTGGGGTAAAAAGCACGATTTGAACCTGTACCGTAAAAAACGCGTTTTCGCACTATTCTGGAGTCAAAAGCACGATTTGAGCCTAAACGGTGAAAAACGCGTTTTTACACTATTCTGGGCTGAAAATCACGATTTGAGCCAATACCGTCAAAAACGCGTTTTCGCACTATTTTTGGGCCAAAATCACGATTTGAGCCAATACCGTCAAAAACGCGTTTTCGCACTATTCTGGAGTCAAAAGCACGATTTGAGCCTAAACAGTGAAAAACGCGTTTTTATACTATTCTGGGCTGAAAAGCACGATTTGAGCCCATACCGTCAAAAACGCGTTTTCGCACTATTTTGGGGCCAAAATCACGATTTGAGTGAATACCGTCAAAAACGCGTTTTCGCACTATTCTGGAGTCAAAAGCACGATTTGAGCCTAAACAGTGAAAAACGCGTTTTTACACTATTCTGGGCTGAAAAGCACGATTTGAGCCTAAACAGTGAAAAACGCGTTTTTACACTATTCTGGGTTGAAAAGCACGATTTGAGCCGATACCGACAAAAACGCGTTTTCGCACTATTCTGGAATCAAAAGCACGATTTGAGCCTAAACGGTGAAAAACGCGTTTTTACACTATTCTGGGCCGAAAATCCCGATTTGAGCCAATACCGTCAAAAACGCGTTTTCGCACTATTGTGGGGTAAAAAGCACGATTTGAGCCTAAACAGTAAAAAACGAGTTTTTACACTTTTCTGATCTGAAAATCACGATTTGAGCCAATGCCGTCAAAAACGCGTTTTCGCACTATTCTGGAGTCAAAAGCACGATTTGAGCCTAAACAGTGAAAAACGCGTTTTTATACTATTCTGGGCTGAAAAGCACGATTTGAGCCCATACCGTCAAAAACGCGTTTTCGCACTATTTTGGGGCCAAAATCACGATTTGAGTGAATACCGTCAAAAACGCGTTTTCGCACTATTCTGGAGTCAAAAGCACGATTTGAGCCTAAACAGTGAAAAACGCGTTTTTACACTATTCTGGGCTGAAAAGCACGATTTGAGCCTAAACAGTGAAAAACGCGTTTTTACACTATTCTGGGTTGAAAAGCACGATTTGAGCCGATACCGACAAAAACGCGTTTTCGCACTATTCTGGAATCAAAAGCACGATTTGAGCCTAAACAGTGAAAAACGCGTTTTTACACTATTCTGGGCCGAAAATCCCGATTTGAGCCAATACCGTCAAAAACGCGTTTTCGCACTATTGTGGGGTAAAAAGCACGATTTGAGCCTAAACAGTAAAAAACGAGTTTTTACACTTTTCTGATCTGAAAATCACGATTTGAGCCAATGCCGTCAAAAACGCGTTTTCGCACTATTCTGGAGTCAAAAGCACGATTTGAGCCTAAACAGTGAAAAACGCGTTTTTATACTATTCTGGGCTGAAAAGCACGATTTGAGCCCATACCGTCAAAAACGCGTTTTCGCACTATTCTGGAGTCAAAAGCACGATTTGAGCCTAAACAGTGAAAAACGCGTTTTTACACTATTCTGGGCCGAAAATCACGATTTGAGCCAATACCGTCAAAAACGCGTTTTCGCACTATTCTGGAGTCAAAAGCACGATTTGAGCCTAAACAGTGAAAAACGCGTTTTTATACTATTCTGGGCTGAAAAGCACGATTTGAGCCCATACCGTCAAAAACGCGTTTTCGCACTATTTTGGGGCCAAAATCACGATTTGAGTGAATACCGTCAAAAACGCGTTTTCGCACTATTCTGGAGTCAAAAGCACGATTTGAGCCTAAACAGTGAAAAACGCGTTTTTACACTATTCTGGGCTGAAAAGCACGATTTGAGCCTAAACAGTGAAAAACGCGTTTTTACACTATTCTGGGTTGAAAAGCACGATTTGAGCCGATACCGACAAAAACGCGTTTTCGCACTATTCTGGAATCAAAAGCACGATTTGAGCCTAAACAGTGAAAAACGCGTTTTTACACTATTCTGGGCCGAAAATCCCGATTTGAGCCAATACCGTCAAAAACGCGTTTTCGCACTATTGTGGGGTAAAAAGCACGATTTGAGCCTAAACAGTAAAAAACGAGTTTTTACACTTTTCTGATCTGAAAATCACGATTTGAGCCAATGCCGTCAAAAACGCGTTTTCGCACTATTCTGGAGTCAAAAGCACGATTTGAGCCTAAACAGTGAAAAACGCATTTTTACACTATTCTGGGCTGAAAATCACTATTTGAGCCCAAACGGTGAAAAACGCGTTTTTACACTATTCTGGGCCGAAAATCACGATTTGAGCCAATACCGTCAAAAACGCGTTTTCGCACTATTCTGGAGTCAAAAGCACGATTTGAGCCTAAACAGTGAAAAACGCGTTTTTATACTATTCTGGGCTGAAAAGCACGATTTAAGCCCATACCGTCAAAAACGCGTTTTCGCACTATTTTGGGGCCAAAATCACGATTTGAGTGAATACCGTCAAAAACGCGTTTTCGCACTATTCTGGAGTCAAAAGCACGATTTGAGCCTAAACAGTGAAAAACGCGTTTTTACACTATTCTGGGCTGAAAAGCACGATTTGAGCCTAAACAGTGAAAAACGCGTTTTTATACTATTCTGGGTTGAAAAGCACGATTTGAGCCGATACCGACAAAAACGCGTTTTCGCACTATTCTGGAATCAAAAGCACGATTTGAGCCTAAACAGTGAAAAACGCGTTTTTTACACTATTCTGGGCCGAAAATCCCGATTTGAGCCAATACCGTCAAAAACGCGTTTTCGCACTATTGTGGGGGTAAAAAGCACGATTTGAGCCTAAACAGTAAAAAACGAGTTTTTACACTTTTCTGATCTGAAAATCACGATTTGAGCCAATACCGTCAAAAACGCGTTTTCGCACTATTGTGGGGTAAAAAGCACGATTTGAACCTGTACCGTAAAAAACGCGTTTTCGCACTATTCTGGAGTCAAAAGCACGATTTGAGCCTAAACGGTGAAAAACGCGTTTTTACACTATTCTGGGCTGAAAATCACGATTTGAGCCAATACCGTCAAAAACGCGTTTTCGCACTATTGTGGGGTAAAAAGCACGATTTGAACCCTGTACCGTAAAAAACGCGTTTTCGCACTATTCTGGAGTCAAAAGCACGATTTGAGCCTAAACGGTGAAAAACGCGTTTTTACACTATTCTGGGCTGAAAATCACGATTTGAGCCAATACCGTCAAAAACGCGTTTTCGCACTATTTTTGGGCCAAAATCACGATTTGAGCCAATACCGTCAAAAACGCGTTTTCGCACTATTCTGGAGTCAAAAGCACGATTTGAGCCTAAACAGTGAAAAACGCGTTTTTACACTATTCTGGGCTGAAAAGCACGATTTGAGCCTAAACAGTGAAAAACGCGTTTTTATACTATCCTGGGCTGAAAAGCACGATTTGAGCCCATACCGTCAAAAACGCGTTTTTGCACTATTTTTGGGCCAAAATCACGATTTGAGCCAATACCGTCAAAAACGCGTTTTCGCACTATTCTGGAGTCAAAAGCACGATTTGAGCCTAAACAGTGAAAAACGCGTTTTTACACTATTCTGGGCTGAAAAGCACGATTTGAGCCTAAACAGTGAAAAACGCGTTTTTATACTATCCTGGGCTGAAAGGCACGATTTGAGCCCATACCGTCAAAAACGCGTTTTCGCACTATTTTTTGGCCAAAATCACGATTTGAGCCAATACCGTCAAAAACGCGTTTTCGCACTATTCTGGAGTCAAAAGCACGATTTGAGCCTATACAGTGAAAAAAAAACGCGTTTTTACACTATTCTTGCTGAAAATCACGATTTGAGCCAATACCGTCAAAAACGCGTTTTCGCACTATTTTGGGGCCAAAAGCACGATTTGAGCCAATACCGTCAAAAACGCGTTTTCGCACTATTCTGGAGTCAAAAGCACGATTTGAGCCTATACAGTGAAAAAAAAACGCGTTTTTACACTATTCTTGCTGAAAATCACGATTTGAGCCAATACCGTCAAAAACGCGTTTCCGCACTATTTTGGGGTCAAAATCACGATTTGAGCCTAAACGGTGAAAAACGCGTTTTTTACGCTATTCTGGGCTGAAAATCACGATTTGAGCAATTACCGTCAAAAACGCGTTTTCGCACTATTTTGGGGCCAAAAGCACGATTTGAGAATTTACGCGTTTTTATACTATTCTGGGCTGAAAAGCACGATTTGAGCCCATACCGTCAAAAACGCGTTTTCGCACTATTTTGGGGCCAAAATCACGATTTGAGTGAATACCGTCAAAAACGCGTTTTCGCACTATTCTGGAGTCAAAAGCACGATTTGAGCCTAAACAGTGAAAAACGCGTTTTTACACTATTCTGGGCTGAAAAGCACGATTTGAGCCTAAACAGTGAAAAACGCGTTTTTATACTATTCTGGGTTGAAAAGCACGATTTGAGCCGATACCGACAAAAACGCGTTTTCGCACTATTCTGGAATCAAAAGCACGATTTGAGCCTAAACAGTGAAAAACGCATTTTTACACTATTCTGGGCTGAAAATCACTGTTTGAGCCCAAACGGTGAAAAACGCGTTTTTACACTATTCTGGGCCGAAAATCACGATTTGAGCCAACACCGTCAAAAACGCGTGTCAAAAACGCGTTTT